>JANBXA010000588.1:23962500-24455000 GCA_030556225.1 Cricetiscus sungorus
AATTGTAAAGCTACTGATGCTAAGTTACCTGACTTCACTAAATCACACCTTGGTGTATTTTGGTCACTGCTTTGATTTCCCAACTTCTCTTATACAGAAATTTCCAGATATGCAGCAAAAAGTGTGCCTGTGAAATGTGTCCATGTGTGAAATATTTTGTGTTCCTACAGTCTTACCTTCTGATAAGGGTAAGTAAGCCATGCCCCTTGCTCAGGTTGGGTGCCAACAGGCCCCAGAGACTCAGAGATGAATTCACTGGCTCTGAGAACAACATCTGACTTCCAGCAATTCCTCTGGAAATAAAACAGTTCAGTGTGTGTACACATCATATAGAACTAAACCGCAGTCCTCATCCTCTGGGCCATGGGCCCTTTGGAGGTTCAATGAGCGGCCCTTTCACAGGGGCCACCCAAGACCATTCTACGCATCACATGTTTACATTACTACTTATAACAGTAGCACAATTACAAACTACAGTTACAAATTAGCAAGGAAATTAATTTTATGGTTGGGGATCACCACTGCATGAGGGACTGTATAAAGGGTCACAGTGTTTAGGAAGGTTAGGAACCATCAAGCTATGCTACTATATACATGTATGTAAATACATATAATAAATATCCCCCAAAGGATTTCTAAACATATGGAGAAATGTGGTGAAAACCACCGATGAGAAAAAATATGTAAATACATTAATCAAATGTTGGCCTGAGTCACAAGGAGTGAACTCTTCAGGTACTTTCCAGCTTAGTTTGAGGCAGGGTCTCTCACTGCTGCAGTCTACTAGGCTGAAGCCCAGCAAGCCCCTGGGCTATACCTGCCCCATGCAGGAAATGATGCATGCACGCTGCTGCCTTTGGCTTCTCATGTGGGGTGAGGATCTGAATGCAGGACTTCATGCTTACGCAGGAGGAAGGAACTTTGCAGACTGAGCCACTTCCCAGCTCCTGGAGACTCTCTTATCTTTTTTCTCATTAGTGAGGGAAGACAAGCTGACTGCTGACAACATGTGAGAAGCCGAAAGGCATTGACTGAGTGGGCTGTGAGTGGAAGGAGGGGCAACGGAGAAAGGCATTCAGGTTTATTTTATTTTATCTGACTCAAGGTCTTCCAGGCCACCCTTCCATTTGCAAACCTCCAGCAACCCCTAAGTGTCAGGAATATCAGCATAATGCTATGCCAGCCAGGTGTTTGAGAGAACAGTCAAGGCAGGAATGCCTCTCCTTCAAATGAAGGCAAAGGCAGGGGACAGGTGACTGGGTTAAATTATTTTGAGATTTTCATGTCAATTAAGCGAGGTCTTGCTTTTAAAAGAGAACATAAAAGTTTGGTGGGTACAGAGAGAGGGATGGACTTGGTGGGGGGTGAATATGATCAAAATAGTGTATAAATGAATGAATACAAAGAATTAATAAAAACATTATTTCAAAAATCTCCAAGGATAACTATTATTAGTCACTGAACTGCAGGTTAGAAAATTTGCCCACAAAGATTCTGCTTCCATTTCTGGCTTGATGGTTATAGAAGTTTCTAGCCATAGGGAACAATCTAGATTCAGTAAGTACATAATAGGAAAGTAAAGTAATAGGCATTTCATACCAGAATTAACTCCACTGGGTAGCTTGAGTGATTTCATTTGCTAGTAACTGTTTTAACAACAAACCTTTCCACGAGGCATTCATTTTAATGCCTTCTTGCTGTGTATGGGAAACAGCCCTTTATTTGGGGAGATGCCCCTGAGGTTCTCAGGGATGTAAGCAAGGGCACATGGATGCAGAGGGCAGGGCAGTGGGCACGAAGCACTCTCCCATATTCTCCACATATACTGAAGCAGCTGGAACACCATAAACTTTTATAGTGAAATATGTTTTTAATCTCATCAGTAACATAAGCTCAGCCTGCAGATCACCAAAGGAAGTCTCTCAAGCCAGTAGAGGCTTTTAGCAAAGAGGCAGGAATTTTTATAGCTCAGCACTGGGTGGGGGTAGGGATGCTCAGTTGTGTAATATAGTAAGTGCCACAAGAACCTTCTTGCTTTGAATTTCAGCGGGGTTAGTTGGAGCGCATTAGCTCATACTCAAAGCACTAGGCTTTGGAGTTTCTAGTATGTATGTACTACAATGACTGACAGGAGGCTGTGTGTACTGCAGCAGGCTCCCCTCATTTCTGGCACCTGAGTCCATACAGCCCTTCTTTCTACAGCACCTAGTGGCTCCTATACAATCTGAAAGGCTACCCATGTTCACAAGTCTGTGTTCATTCTGTTTCACTAGCAATATGCTTTCTGGACTCACAAAAATTTTGAGATCACTTGTTCTCATTAAAATTTTGTAAGATCCCGTGATCCAAAATGCTTGGGGTTTGTATTGCATTTGTGTTTTTCTCTCTCTCTTCTCCCTTTCTCTTTCTTTTTCAAGGGACTGGGGTGTTATTGGTTGATAGGTGGGGCTAGGAGATGAGGAGAATTCTGGGAAAGGTAGGCAGGGAGAGCCAGCCGGGAAGAGACACCGTGTAACAGGGGAAGAAGTAACAGGTCTGGACCTTCTCTGGTAAGCCAAGACCATGTGGAAATACATACATTTATAGAAATGGGTTAATAATTAAGGCAGAGCTAGCCAGTAAGGAGCCCTATCCATCGGCCAACAGTTTAATAATCAATATATGTCTCTGTGTGCTTATTTGGGGCTGAAGGGTGGCAGAAAAGAAACTGCAGCAACAGTATGTATGTATTTGTATATATATATATATATATATGTATGTGTATATAGATAGGCAGATGCTTGGAATGTTTAATTCATTCAAGTTTCATATACTTGTAGACCCAGCTACTGGGAGGCTGAGGGGGAAGAGCTTAAGCCAGGAGTTTGGGACTAGCCTGAGGCAAACTGAAAGAGACTACTACAGTAAGATTCTTTTTAAGTTTACAAATAGGTGACGATATGGCATATTTTCCCATATGGCATTCTCTTACTAGTTTATCCACCAAGAACTTCACCTCACCCCCGTAACAGTGCCACCCTCCTGGACACACTGTGCCCACTGGAACTGCTCTTCCCATCCCTGAATGCCCTATGCTCTTCTCTTTGTTAATGTAGCTGAGGAGCTAGGAGGAACCTGCAAGGTCCACAGCAACATTTCTTCAGCACACAGGACTGCACCCTCCACAAGGGCGCTGAGGCTTCTTTAGAAGGATATGATGTCACCACAGAGGGGAGAAGAGGCAGACCATTCAGTGCTGCCAGAGCCCCAGACTTCTTTGGAGTAGGAGTAGCAGGATATAGAAACACAAAGCGAGGCATTTGCCAGCAGGAACCCCAACGCTGCAGTCGGCACAGCGCATCAGAAATGAAGTCAAAGGGCTGCGAGTGCTGAAAATAAATTGCGAACCTTGGCCATTCTTTTACTCAATACACAAAGAAGGACTCTTAAACCTAGAAGCTGGTGTCATAAAGGCTCTAGATGAAAATTTATCAAAATGTCTTTGAAACTTTGTGGTAAGCAAGGACTTCTTGGAATGAGAAACTGAACTTTAATATAATTAAATAAGACAGCATTAGTGATCTGGCATGGCGGATGCACCTGAAATCCTGGTACTTGAGAGGAGTCCCCAAACAGCCTTAGGTACACAGTGAGAACCTAGTCTACCCCACAAAAGACCTTGTCTCAGAAAATAAAAGCAAGCAAAGGACACCACTAAGAAATGAATAGGCCATAATGTTTTTGTTTTTAATTTAAACTTATATACATATATTTTAAGTGTATGGGTACTCTTCCAGCACGTATATCTGACCACTGAGTGTCTGATGCCCTCTGTCCTTAGTTGTGAGCTGCCATGTGGGTGCTGGGAATTGTACTGGAGTCCTCTGGAAAAGCAGCCAGTGCTATTAATGGCTGAGCCACCTCGCCAGCCCATGACAAAGGATTTTACAGTTAATATACAAAGAAGGCTGCACTTAAAATTGCAACTGGGTGTAGTGCCACATGCCTGTAACCCAGCACTTGAGAGGCAGAGCAGGGGGGATCAGGAATTCAAAGGCAGCCTGGGCTACATAGGAGACACTTGATCACAAACCAAACCAAACCAAAAATCCGGGGTTGGGAGTTGTTTAAACTCAAGCACGTTATCAAATATTGGAGATCACATAGTGCAAGGAGAACTCTTATAATAGGTATAAGTAATGCAAAAGGAAACTAAGTCTTTGAGAAGTTTACATGAATGAGTTAATTGCCTAAAATAAAACACATGACTACCAATATAAGCTGTAGAAAACTTTTCCCTGAAATTATTTTTATAACTATTAAAAAATGTCTTGAACATAAGTAAAAGTATACATACATAGAATATGGTGGGATGAATGTAAGACAGACACAGAAGACAAAATATGCAGATTCCACTTCAACAAACCCAGAATAACAACACAAATCGAAGTGCAAGAAGGGCTCTGTACAGAGGGGCGTCTGCGGTGAAATGAGATCCACGGGCTCCGGAGTATGACGGAAACATCTCAAGTATGATGTGCCACACAGAGACACAAACTCACGAAGACCCCTCAAATTGGGCATGCAAAAATATTCATGAAATTATACTACAAGTTAAAAAAGATAAAAAGTCATACCACTTTCATTTATTTTAAATTAAAATTACTAGCTAATATTTCCTGTTCTGTACATATAGTATAGTAGTTTCCTAATTTTGGTTTTGACACCATGCACTTTGTAGTAACGGGACCACAGCATGCTCTAGAGGAAAGAAGTCGGGAGTGGTAGGGTTTGGGAAGACGCCGCACTGACATAGAGCTTAAAGCCTGGGAGGACAGCATTAGGTGAGCATCAGGGCAACTGGCTTCTATAGCAACAGTAACACAATCCTGTTAGCCTGAGCCACGAATCATGTGCATGAAGGAGGAGGACGGTGGATACATAGAAGACTATGAGGAGCACTCACTCACACTAGGGAGCATTGTGGATAAAAGGCAGGGAGAAAGATCAGTTCTGAAAAGCAGCCTGAGAATATATTGTAGAGCTGAGCTCTATGGCCCTGCTTGTAATCCCAGAAGCACTCAGGAGGCTGAGGCAAGAGGAGGCAAGAGGACTGCCGCAAATTTGAGGTCGGCCATGGAACGAAGATTAAGAGTCTTTCAAAAACAAACCATCATACTGTTGGAAGAAAGTCAACAGGTGGGGATGGTTTCAGTAACACCGCAGTGAGGGAGGCTCTGGGCTCTGTGGCAAAAGGCATTTGTTTACGAAATACAAGGAGTGAGTAATGAGTGATTCAGAACTACTTCCACCAGTGAAAAACAGAAGTCAAATTGCATTTAGAAACATATCCAGCAACAGGGAAATCATCTAGTATCAAGCGTTAGTCTACTTCAATTACAGACGAGCTACAGCTTGGTAATTGTTGACTGGGCACATTGAGAGCTTACAGGATGAACTCTGCCTACCATCACTTAAATGGTAATTCAGTCAGATGGCTCAGCCAAGACAGCCCGTGCTCTTGATGTCACAGGATTTGATTCTTAGAGACCTTATGCAATGAACTATAATTTTAGAAGAGTTTCTGAGAACGATTCGGCCCACGCAAGAAACACGCACTTAACCTGAGTCTGCGCCTCAGCGCATGAGCACACTCTTCTTTGTCTTTCCTTCCTGCTTCCCCCCCATGCAGTTACACAGAGACGGTTCATCCACAGGCCTGGGAGAGCACAGCAGAGGCAGTACAGGAACACCAAGAGAACACAAGTCTTCTGGGAAAGCCATGTGATTGTCTCATGACCTACATGTGGAGTTGAAAGCATGTGCTAAATAAAATTCTAAGTGCAGGCCAAGCTTCCTGCTCAAGAACAGGGAGAAAGGCATTGAAGTATTTTGTTTATTTTATATGATGAAAGGCTCTTGGGAAAGGATTAAAGAATGAAAGAAGCAAGGCAAAAGAAGTAAGGTGTGAGTGTGGGTCAAAAGCAAAGGAAAAGCTGGCTCAGCGAGCGAATTCTGAAGTGGCAGAGGCCCAGGGAGGATCTGCACCACCCCCCAAGTGGAAAGCAGCCACTTCCGAGACCCAGGGTTCTAGAACAAGAAAGCTAAGTTAAAGTGCCGGCATTGCCACTAAAAGCAATACATTTTTAACCTCTCTGTGCTTTGGGCTCCTCTGCTGTGAGATGGGCATCAATGCTGATCTCACCTCTCACAGGCTGGGTAAAAGATTAAACAGGACAACCCATGTTCAACATTTAGCACATACCTGGCATTGGCCAGTTAAGTCTCCGTTACTAATGCTCCTCCTACTGAGAGTAACCCTTTGGGTGGGGCAGGAGGAGCAAGTGTGAGCAGTACTGCTTTGTCTTTACAACCTCCTTAGTAAGAACTCTCCCTGGGTAACAAGTGAGGGAAATAATTCTAGTGGATGCAAAAAACGGGCTCAAGCAGACTGTGGTGGCACTCTTCATCTCAGCATCTGGGAGACAGAAGCAAGTGGATCTCTATGAGTTTTGAGGCTAGCCTGGTCTACACAGCAAGTTCCAAGTCAGTTAACCCTACAAAGTCAGAACCTGCCTCAAACAAAACAAAAACAATTAAAGAAGGAAGGAAAGAAAACGGGCTGCAGATGTGTGAGCTGCAGTACCAAGTCCAGTCATTGGTGTCACCTACCTGCCAAGGCAGCCACAGAACGGCAGCCCTCATTAAGGGGACTTTGTCATGATGGAAGGCTGCTGGTTAGGCTAAGCCAGCTGGAGAATATGTCAACTTGGGTAGGAAGTTGGCTCCTGCCAGGAATTGGGAGGGGGGTTACTATATTAATAATGTTGCCAGTTAGGGAGCAGCAATTATGAATGGAGGAGATTATCAGCCTCCCCAGCTCCTCTCCACCCTAAACTGGAATTACGAGCAGCAGCCAGCTCCTTACACTTTTACAAAACCAAGTCAGTTTCTCTCTCTCATTTTTATTTTTGGAATAAAAGTGGTAATTTTTGGAATAAATTTGGTATGTTCTCAACATCCTAAACTGTGGAAACACAAGAAACTCATCTCTGACCCAACAATAAAATACCAATTGGAAAATTTGGTCAACATTTTTTTGTTTTTGTTTTTTAAATACAGGGACTCATTAAGTAGCCTAGGCTGGCCTGGAACTTGCATTCTTTCTGCCTTAGCAGCTGGGTCTGAGCCACTATGCTAAGTTTACCAATATTCTGCTAGTTTTTCTATTTCATATCAACATTTATTACACTCACAGACAACCTGAATCCTTAAAGCCTCTTCACACTTGAATGTTTGAATTCATATAATGGGATTCATGTATTCCTACATTAAATTCACAGAGAATAGTCATTCTGATCTTTAAATCCTGATTGTCATCCGAGATATACACTATTTCACATCACCTGAAAACAGGATTTGTGTGTTTTCTAGATATGCAAGTGCCTAGGCAACCAAATAAATATGAATGTATAAATCACTTCATTGAAAAAAGTGGGAAAGTAGTAAGCCAATGGCAGTCTCAGGTCTTCATCACCAACTGCACACTGGCTGGCTGTTGGGCTAGTTACCCATTTAGTTATAACTACTAATGACCACACTTCTCTCCTGTGCTCACAAGATTTCATTATGCCTTATCCTGAAACACACTCACGGGCATTCTTTTCCGTAGCTGTTCTTTCACTAAAGTAGGTCTACCATGAAGGGAAATGAGGGTAGTCAAACATGACTTACTTCTCTGATGAATCATCAGTGTGCTAATCTGTTAGATTAGTAATTGACATCTCAATTACTAATTTATAGATTCACCATCTAATTCATCCTTATCTGTTTTCTTCCTTTCCCAGCGTCTGAACTCCTTCCCTTCATATTAATCAGACCTGAATCACTACCTCAAGCTCTGGAGACAAAACTTTTAAGAACTGCTTCTTCCCACATAGTGATTCAATTGAGAAAGTTAAGGTTGATTCAGGCCTGACTCCTGCTGAGTTTCATTGTGCCTGAATTACAAGGTGCCCTGAAAACTACCTAAGAAGACTGAGTCAATTAGCACTTGAAAAAATCAACGTGGCTCCTATGGCTTGCCATACAGCTTAACCTAAAACCAAAAGCAAGAGCAGGAAAACGTGGAAATACGGTGGTTCACTATCAATAAAGCTCTCACCCCATCCTACCCTCAGAGGCAGAAAGAAAATCAAGAGAAATTAAGAACATAAGCTGGATCCAAATGAGATCCTAATTTAAAACAGAATGACAAACGATGGCAAGAGGAGGCTTCGGCCTCGGCTCACTCATGCAGGGAGGGAAAAGAGGCCGAAGTGGTGTTGGGAAGCTGTCTGGGGTATGTTTTGGCCAACTCTACTTTGATTTCATTAAATAACTGTGTGACAATGACATAACTTTGGGAAGAATACAATGAGGTACCATGTCAAAAAGCTAGGAGTTGATAAGCCTGTCCTTTTAAAGTACAGCAAGATCACAGCCAGCTGGACTTGACAATGAATACGGAATGTGAACCAGACCTCTGCTGTCTCCACACCCCTTCCACTTCATGATTGATGGAACTCAGGAGGAGGAATTAAGGACAGAGTTGGACTTAGTGTGTCTGGCAGAGACTCTGACTCTGGGAGCAAGCTTCATGGAACAGAAAGCTAGACACACAACCAAACCTTTCAAAGGTTACATTCACAGCCCTGCTCTAAAGGCTTCACAGGATTCTGGGAGCCAGCCAGTTATGTAGATAGTGACTCCTGGATCCTTTATCTATTAGCTTTCTGGATGTGAAAAGACAGACTGATCCCTTGCCTTATGATCAAGAAATGTCTTGTCTTTGATCCAGCTCTTTATTTTGGCATAACCAGCACACCACATGAAGCCTAAAAAATGTGGCTGTGAACTAAAAAAGTGAGCAGAGAGTGACCTTTTAAGAACGCTGCAGGAGGACTGCCTGACACCAGTTCATTCAACAGGACTGCAGCCAGCTCAGCAGGATTTCTATCAACCCCAGGGAAAGGGCTGATGCCTTATGACAATAACAGTGACACACACAAGCACAGCTGGCCCTCGGAAAGCTGGATTGCCATCACCTACCTTTCACGCCCCACAGAGACAAGCCAGGAGAAAGCTTTCCAAGGGAACGCAAATGTGCAGATTGTCTAGGGCAACTGGCATTCACGTCTCTAGTCACTTCGGCCCTGACTTGGAGTTAGGTTCAAACCCAGTACACACAAACAGCTTGCAGAAGTGTTGCAAGTGGAGAATTCTAGTCCATGGCCTCAGTATGACTGCCTTCATTTCTCCTCTTTTTCCAGGGACACACAACAGCAGGCGACTTGGCACTGTCAAGTTCACGGCTCTTGTGACCCCACTGACCTTGCTCTGCCTCTTTCTTCCAACTGGCTCCAAAGATTGCACCCTTCATCTTAACCTTCTCCACCTGTCCTTTTTTTTTCTTAATAACTCATGATAAATTCATAAAACATTAGGAAAATCATAAAAAGGAAATGTTCAAAGGACATAGTACAGCCAAAGGGGGTTAAAATGTTACTTCTGGACATGACTTGTTCTACTGAAGTTGAGAGTGAGCTGTGTCCTAGAGCCTGGTCCTAAATTACCCCCAGCGCAGAAACAGTAGCAGCAACCCCTTCATCACACTAGTGGCCAGGCCACGACAGCACATACTCTGCTATGCCAAGGCACACCTACTAACATTTGCTTGAGATTTTCTAGAAAGGGTAGACCAGGCCTGAAACTGACATGAAACGGGGGGTGGGGGGGCATGGGGGATGGGGACAGGGGACCTGTCTCCGAGGGGACCAGACCTTTGAAAACACATGATGTCAGGCCTTGCTGCTTATACAGTCGAAGAGGAAGCATAGGAGATGGTGGTGATTTCTAAGTGTGGCGTTTGAGTCAGAAACAACCATGTCAGCTTCACTTTGGAACCTGTTAGAGATGGCAGTGGTGAGCCTCACCCCAGGGCTACTGTGTGGTTGAGGTCCAGTAACAGGCTCACTGGGTGATGCTGATGAGTGGAATCACTAACAAAGCGGTTAAGAGTGTGGCCTCTGTGCCACATTGATGGGTTTGGTGACTCACCAATCCTTTTCGGAAAGCCATTTTCTAAATCAAGTAACCCGTGATGTTTGTAGAACTGTTGCTGGGACAATGTAAGAGCTACAAGGCAAGAAGCAAACGATCTCTTACCTATTGTTCTTACCGGCACTTAATTCTCACAAACCAGTAGGAAGTATCTTCGTGCTATGGGTGAGCTGCCCCACTCCCCCAGCACAGAGAAACAAACGAGCTTTGGTATGAAAGCAATAAAATGAGGACACAGAGTATGCACTCAGGGACTGAAGCCAAAGCTCCAAGTTCAGACATTGCACTTGCTGAGGGAGAAACGCAGAGCACATCTGTGTCTGTCTTGAGGCCTGATTCCCATGCTTGGAGCCCACAGATGATACAGAGCCCAACAGGGCCATCTTTCATTACCTCTTCTTTGTCATATGCCTTTCCTAATAATGGCTTCTCTCTAAAATGCTAGTTATTAAACCATATGTTTAGCCCGCTGATGAAATAACTGATGACAGTTAAAAGACCCATTGACCAACACCTGCATGGCTTAGGGTAGCTATTAAAACAAAAGGACCAGATCCCACACAATTTCCATCCCCTGGAGCCATAAGAGTTCCCTTATAAAACAGACATGCTCTAATTTGCCTGACCTAGTGGTTCAAATCTGTGCCAGTGAGTTACATCAAGGGAATGAACATGTGCATATGAAGCAAGAAGACATTTAACACATGTGCTAAATATATGTCACATGTTCACAGTGTGTTCAGACGACTGATGGCTTCTGCCCATACACAAGGTTTCTAAATGATACTGGCACTTGGAGCCAACTGAGCAACTGTACACATCCATTGGCATCATCAACAAATACCCTGCCCTCTTATTTGCATCATCAAATACCCCCACCTTTCCTTTGCAACATCAGCAAATACCCCCACCTTTCCTTTGCAACATCAGCAAATACCCCCACTTTTCCTTTGCAACATCAGCAAATACCCCCACTTTTCCTTTGCATCATCAACAAATACCCCCACCTCTCCTTTGCACAGCATCATCAATGAAGAGGTCTAATGGTCTGAAATGTGGTCAGGAAACAAATAGGACTAATCTCCCTCCTTCTAAAGGTAGGGAGGTTGTAATGAGAGGTACTTTGTCCTGGCTGGTCCTGCTGCCCTTCTTGGGCCCAAAGAAGCACACAGACGCTATATTAATCATGAAACTGTTGGCTGGTGACTAGGGCTTCTTATCGGTTAGCTCTGTCTTAATTATTAACCCATTTCTATTAATCTATGTATTTCCATGTGGCCTTGGCTTACTGGAGAACACCTGACATGTCCTGTCTTCCAGGGCTCACATCGTGACTCCTGTCTGCCTGCACTTCCCAGAATTCTCCTCCTCTGGTAGCCCCGCTTATCCTTCCTGCCTGGCCACTAGCCCCACAGTGTTTTATTCATCAACCAATGAGAGAAATATATACACAGAAGGACAACCCCCCATCAGGAGGTTACTGTAGTGTGGCACCATCTGTAAGGGTATTAAATAAGTCACACAGGAAGAATGAAGTGCCCACATTACAGCCATGTTTCAGAAATAAATATGATAAAAGGCATAAATTACAGATATGGCATGAAGTTGGCCTTCAATGTTATTAATTTAATCTCCTTTTCCTTACTGGCCTTTTGTTTCTCTCTTACAAATAATGAAACATAAACTTATCAAATTTAACAACAACAACAACAACAGAAAAACCTGCAAAGAATATCAACTTGTAGGATACATAAACATTATAAAATTAAGGAACATTATTTTAAAGTTTTAAAATGCATTGTGAAATGCAAAGAAAGGGAAAGTGTTACCCACACTGCCACCTGCAACCATGGTAGGCATGTTGGTGTGTTTCATTTGGTCTTGTTCAGTACAGTGGTTAAATTATTCTGCTTTTATTATTTAATGTCAATACCAATGTATAATGAACCCATTTATGTATGTATAAATCATGTTCATTTTCTAATGAAGAAAAAAACTACTACTACCCACACTGTCTGCCTCTGTGTTGGGAACAAGACACTCCTAGCTTTAGCTTCAGAAAGCAAGAGAAAGGGAGCAGCTTCCTATGGACGAAAATGAAGGAAGGTTTTAAAATAGACAAGACATTTCACCTAGGTCTCAAAAGATGAATAGCAAGTTGTGAATTGGAAAAGAAATTCCAGGCAGTTGGAATAGCATCCAACCAAGCACGGAACAACAGGAAAGCCAACTGGCCACATGGACAGTGTTGTAGGAGGACAGATTCCATCAGTCACGCTGGCAGGATGCAGCTCTCCCACACATCAGAAACATAAATGTTGTTGGTTAGAATTGCCATTCAAATAACACACAGCAGAGCAGCCTGAACACAGCACTCACACACTCAAAATGAGTGCAATGGAAGGATGTTGAGTCCCAAGATCTGTGGGACTGCACAGGGCCCAGCAAGGCCTGCGTTCAGGCCTCACTGCCATCACCACTGCGAGGAGGAGGGGCTTTCTAAATGTGGGACCACTCTGACCTCCATTAGTCCTCCTGTGTGCTCAACACAACTCCACAGAGTGAGTGAGAGACATTCTTCTGAGCCTAAGTCCATGACTTCACAGTTACAACCAGTCACTGAAAATCAGGATGAAAAATAGACACTGCCAAGGGACTTCTAGCTATCATTGTCCTAGGGCTTTGCTTCAGGAATACTAAAATTATCCAAAGATCCACACAGACACACTGAAATGATTTCTGGCAAAGATCCAAATCCAACAAAAAACGATCTTTTGAAAGCCACTGATTTGCAAATGATAGAATAATTGTACATATATAGATAAAAATAAACCGTAACTTAGGAGGGATCATGAACTCAAACACAAAATCTAAACCATCCCAAAGCTGATTGTTAAAGTCACGCAGTTAGGTGTTTTATATATGTAGGCTCATAATCCCAGCACTCAAGAGACAAGGGCAGGAGGAGTGCAGTGCCACGTCAGCCTGGGCTGCGCAGAGAGACCTGCCTGCCTCAAAAACTAAACACACAACAGCAACAAAAACGCTTTAAACAGATGCTTGCATTTGGGCCACGTGCAGTACAAGTGTCATGATGAGGACAAAGGGCAGAGACTAAGTGCCATGCTGACCTCACTTCAGCCTTTAAGACCCCCGGACACAAAGACAAATGAGCCAGAGAGCTCGGGCATCAGCTCAGCCCCTAAGTCTCAGTGCTGCCACACTGTCTGCCTCACTATTGTGCTGGCCTTGCACAGTCCCACCGAAAAGGGGATTATCTGGCACACAGAAACACAAGACCTTTTTTCCTCTTTCTTGTGCAAAATGGACCTTGTCTGCTTGTTTTTGAGATGGGGCCTCCCTATGTAGCCCAGGCTGGTTTCCAACCCACTATGTAGCCCAGGCTATCCCATCTGCGCCTTCCTAGTGTTGTGATAATAGGAGCACACCACCTTGCCTGGCCACACAATGGGCATCTGTGGGTGTGTGGACACTGTGACTCTACATGGGAGCCAGTGGAACCAGGAGCTTTTCTTTCCCCTCCTTGGATGAATGACTGGGCAGAGAGGCTAGAAGCCCATTTTTTACCTGGAAGTCAGAAGGGCAACCAGAGTTGCCACTCTTTACATCTCAGTGTCACAACGGCCAGAGAGGACCATGATCCACAAAGGCCCAAGATTCCAAACACACAACTTCCTGTCTACCGGCACAACAAAAACTCCGATTCAGAGGGTGTGCAAAGGATGTGCTATTGTGAATGCAAAGTGACTGCCTGTTCCATGAGCATTCTTACTGTCCCCTCAAGAAAGCACCATCACATAAAACCATTGGTCAGCAGGCTACCAGTGGCCCACAGGGAGGGGTAGGCTGACTGAGGGGTTTCAGCACATGCCTCACTCTACAGCACCTGCTCCCACCTGTCTTCCGAAGCCATGCTGGCAAGGAGGGCAAGGACCCCTCCCTGGAGGACACCACCTCTGTAGCCACTGGAACTGTGCAGGTAGGGAAGGGTTAAGTGTGTCCTGGCCGAGGCTCTCTGTTATGATCACTTTGAAAAGCCGTGGGGTTTACAGGAAGAGTGAGGATGCCGCCTTGTTCCCAGCCAACATTTGTTTCCAATTACCATGAATAATCTCCTTCCTCCCTTTCCCCAGCCCCCACCCTGTTTCTACTTTTTCCACACTTTATATTAAGAATACATCAAACCATTTCTTCCTTTTTAATATTTTCCTTAAGCTTCTTCCACTCAACTTTCTGGACTCGCTGACTTTTCTGGCTATTTGCTATGGAGGGAGCAGAGAGGATTAGGCTCCTTGGATGACATCAGTCAAGAGCAGAAACAGGAGAGAAAAGCACCTAGACACAAGAACTGAGCCAGGGAAGCTTTCCTTCACTCTCCTGGCTTTCTGTCCCAAACAAAGCACCCTTACCATGCTATATCTGAAAAGAGGGTCTTTTTTTCTAACCCTGCCATCATTAAAACTAAGAGGGAACTCACACAAGAGCTATAAGCATGGTCCAGAAGAATGGCTGGAAAGCCCAACACAGGCCAGGGTGAGCAGGGTGGGCTTCGGTTCTCGGGGCCAATTCACAGTAGCTATAAACTGTCCAAGTGAATATATCATTGGATGCAATAATCCCCCTACTGGACTTCATGCTATATATACTTTCGTGCACTGACATATGTACAATGAGTCAGTGCAGTCACCAGTCGGCTACAACTTAACAGTAGGATGGCAAGATGAGTTATGACGCACCCATAGTTTAATCCTTTCGCAAACCACAGAGTGGCTCCTTCCATTGTGTACACGATACAGTCAAGTGTATGGTAATAGCGTAGCTAAGTCTTTTCAAGGTAAGAACATCGATATTTCAGGCGCTATATATATGTAATAAATAATAAAAATAAACATGTGACTCTTCCCGGACTCCTTTTTTGCAGCCTTTTGCAAAAGGTCCAGAACTAGACAAATCACAACATGTCCCAAGCCAGACTTGGGGAAGAGACTTTGGGAATCTCTGGAAGTGCAGACAGGATGGCAGAGAAGTAGATAAATGAGAGAAGACATAGTGACCTGTAAGGCCCAACTTTTTAAGGACTCTGCTATGATAATACTCAGCTAACAGAACATTTCACCCTAAGCCTACTGCAGAGAGGTAAAAGCTCGTGTGTGTGTGTGTGTGTGTGTGTGTGTGTGTGTGTGTGAGACACAGGGGCACTAAACCAACTTACATATACTTATATTAGATAACAGGTTTTAGACAGCATCCAAAACAAAAATTAGAAGCTATGACAAACAGCAAGGGAATGAGAGAAGAAAGGGCTTTTTAAAAGCTCAGAGTAGTTCTGGAGGACGGAACTTCAAGTTGGGTAGCCCTGGGGAGGGAAGAGCCAAGTGATTTCACTACAAACCACACAAAAGTACTCATCCTCTAGATTAAATTAACAATGGGGTTTTTGAGGCAGGGTCTCACACTGTAGCTAAGGGTACCCTGGAGCATACTACCTAGACTGGGAGGCTTTGAACCTGCGGCAATTCTTCTGCCTCAGTCTCCTCAGAATTACTTAACTTTCAAAAGTGGGCACCAGAGTTATGGGATGGCCCCACTCACTGATACTCATTCTGTGCAATCCCTTCTCACACTGAACTGACTGGCCCGTGTAACAACACAGCCAACATAAGCACTCAAGTAGAAGAACACATGACAAAAGCTTCATGACTCTGGACCCGACAACAGTTCCTCAGATATGACTCTAAGGTCTCACACTCACAAACACACACGCACGCATGCACGCACACGTTATTTCATCAAAATAAAAATGTTTACGTATACAAGATTATATTGTTGAGATGCCCCAGTGGTTAAGAGCACTTGCTGCTTTTGCATATGATTTGAGTCCAGTTCCCAGCTCACAAGACAACTAACACTGTAACTAACTCCAGTTCCAGAGGATCTGATGCCCTCTTCTGGCTTCTGCAGGCACTGCATGCACAAGCGCACACATACATACAGGATGGCGAATTCTCACACTCATAAAATAAAACATATTTTTTAACCTCTGCCTGTCCTGGAACTCATCATGTAGACCAGGTTGGCCCCAAATTCACAGAGATCCATCACCCTCTGCCTCCCTAGTACAGGGATTAAAGACTCGCACCACTACCTCTGAATAAATAAATCTTAACAAAAGTAATATTGTTCAAAGGAGAAGAAGGCAATCCATGGAATAGAAAAAATATTTATAAACAAAAACTCTAGCAAGGGATTAATACACAAAATAGGGAAAGAATGCAAATGTAAGAACAATAAATCAAACCTGATTTTAAAGTGGGCAAGGGAGGTGAAAAGACACATGAGGGCTAGCACACACATGAAATGCTCAACACACTAAATTATCAGGGAAAAGAAGACCAAAACTACAAGATATCAACTCATACCCATAGGATGGTTATAATCACAAGACAAAATCACACGCTGCTGGGGATAAGAAGGAGAACAAGGAACCTGCACATTACAGTGGGACTATAAACCCACTATGGAACTGTGAACCTACTGTGGGGCTATGACCCTACTGTGGGGCTATGACCCTACTGTGGGGCTATGACCCTACTGTGGGACTATGACCCTACTACTGTGGGGCTATGACCCTACTGTGGGGCTATGACCCTACTGTGGAACGATGACCCTACTGTGGGACTATGACCCTACTGTGGGACTATGACCCAACTATGGGACTATGACCCTACTGTGGGACTATGACCCTACTGTGGAACGATGACCCTACTGTGGGGCTATGACCCTACTGTGGGACTATGACCCAACTATGGGACTATGACCCTACTGTGGGACTATGACCCTACTGTGGAACGATGACCCTACTGTGGGGCTATGACCCTACTGTGGGACTATGCCACCACCTTTTTCTTTATAGAAAAAGCCAAGTGGCAGGATTCACCAGGGCCAGGGGAAGAATTCCATCTCCGACATCAACAGCCAAAGGCCCCTGACCTCTGGAGAAAGTGCTTATTAAGTGTTCCTATCAGACCACCTAGTAAAAGACCCTCACCAGAGCATCCTGGCTCTGACCATGGCCATCAGATGGTGCTTTTATATAAGAAAAGAAGTCAATTAAGAAGACAAGTCCGTACGTATTACATGAACCAGTGGTTCTACTTCTAGGTATTTTCCTAACAATCAGAAGCAGGGACACACACAAAAAAATTAACACAGCTGAGTCCCTCCACATTGATTCTTCACAATAGCCAAAACAAAGAAACATCTCAAACACAGACCAACCCATTCTGGTACTGTTATTTATAAGGAGGAACCTTAAAGGCATAATGCTAAGTGAATAAACTGGTCATGCAAACACTGTGGAAATTCTATCAGTTTCTAGACCAGTCAAATTAGCAAAACAGCAAGCAGATCAGGAGTTCTAAGGGTGGAGAATGAGGAAGCTTTAATGATGGCTGCCAGTTTTAGAGAATGAAAAGAATCATGGCTACAATTGATGGTGTCAGTTACACAGTACGACTGCCTTAACTGGACACTTAGGAATGGCTAAAATACCAAATACTGCTGGGTTTGGTGGTGCACACCTTTAATCCCAGCACTTGGGAGGCAGAGGCAGATGGATCTCTGTGAGTTCAAGGCCAGCTAGCTCTACAGGGTGACTTCCAGTATAGCCAGGGCTGTTACACAGAGAAACCCTGTCTCAAAACAAACAACCCCCCCACCACAAATATTATGTTTTTACCACATCAAAAAATTTTAAAGGTAATTTCATGTTATAGCTATTTGTAACAATGAGAATTAATTTCACACAAGTGAGACTATCTAACTTCCACGGGTAGCTCATGGAAGCCCCTGTGGCTCTACCTTACTCTGTTGAATCATCCTTCTGAGGAAGCCAACACTTGTTATAAGTTGGACAAACAGCCCCGTGGGAAAACCCAGGTGATGAGATGCTTGGGCTGAGATGCTGGGGCCTCTGCCCACAGCAACAGCAAGCGTGATCTCCTCCCCAGGGAGTGTGAGCAGTCCAGAAAGGGACAGTCAAACAGAGCTGGATCCTCCAGCGCCAGGGAAGCATCAGCTGACTGCAGCCTTCTGGCCGCATCCTCATTACTGTGTCACAGGAGAACCTGGGCCAGAACCACTTGGCTAAGCTGTTCCCCAACTCCCTGCCCACTGAAATGGAAACAACAAATGTTTATTGTTTGAGAGTCACTGGGAAAGGGAAGGAAACATCTTAAAAACACTGTCACATCACAGTGGCCTGTTATACTATGGGGTACAATGTAAGAGTTCAGTAATGCTACTGGCAAAAGCTTTCGGGAAGGGGCTCCCAGCGGCTCTGGATTCAGCAGCAGCCTCACGGGTGTGTGATGTTTGATCAGCATTTAAAATATATTTAAGCTATTTTTATTTTTTTCTTTTGGTGCTGGTGGCAGAACTCAAAGCCTCACGCGTGCTTTTCTCACTCAGCCACGGCCCCAGGCCCCTAACTACACATTTCACTACAGTGTTACAGCTGTGTTTATCGCACAAAGACGCCTAGCTGGTTGGCTCTTGTGGCACAGGGTGGGGCTGGGTATGTTTGTAATATTTGTGAAAGGAAGTATGACATCAAGTTTTGCCAAATATAGAATGTACATTTATTAGGATCTGAAGTCACTCTGCCTGTGTGCACCGTGGAGCTGCACCAGGGCAGTCGGCAAGCATCATTGTCAAGCTGCCTGGTCCTGAGGGCCGGGCCAGGAAGGAGAGCAGCACAGCTCTTGCACACGCAGGCAGCCCAAGCTCTGCTTCCCTATAGAGGCCGCTCCACGAACTCATAGGTTAAGAGCTGTTTTCGTTCTTTAATCTCTTCGGTTGTGTTGGTCAGAGTCCAGTTAATGTGGACGTGTGAGGCAAACACAGAGAAGGGAGGCAGCTGCTGCTACAGCTGGGCCTTGGCCAGCTGTGCAGTAAGGTACATTACTAGAGAAAGCCCTCCTGTTCAAAGACAGCAGACCGAGGGACGGTTCTGCTTAAAGCCCTGACATGATCTACATAACGAAAACATGATTTTTAAAATGACATGGTGGAAATTACGGAATCAATCTACGTGTGCAACAACAAAGGGGTGGATGAAGAAAAGGTGATAGAAGGGGTTTTATTCAGCCATAAAGAACAACAAAATTGCTAGATTTTACATACACATTAACACACACAGATGCACTCACAAGCTCTCACACATGTATGTACACACTCATGCATACACATATACACACTCTCATGTACTCACATACACTCCCACACACACACTCACTCAAGATAGGAAAGAAGAGAAACCAGGGGAACGAAGGAGGAGGAGTAAGGGAGAGCAGCATCCGTGTGCTGAGGGGAAACACGTGTAAAATCAAATGAATGCTATAATAAGCCCCTTCATTTTGTGTGCTAACTAAAGTTAAAAATTACGTGATTTTCAGCAAAAAGGATGGAACTATTATGTTAAGTAAGCCAGGCTCAGATAAATATCATGTGTTTCTCTCATATATAAAAACCAATATTTAAAAGAGAAATAGAAGGGGAACCACTTGGGAAAAGGAAGGGACCAGGCAGTACATAGACAGGAAAAGGTAAAGGGATTAGGTATGCTATACAAAGCATGTGATGTATGTGTATGGACACATTATAATGAGAAACAAAGAAAAATGTGATGGTAGCATACGGATGTAGCAGAGTGGCAGAATGCCTGCTCTCCTGGCATGCTCTGATCCTCTTTCAATCACCTTCCCCACCAAGTAATAGCAAGTGAGCCAGGCATGCTGACACACACCCATAACCCCAGCACGCAGGAGGCTGCGAACTCAGAGTGCCCAGCCTACGGTGAGACCCTGTCTCAGGCGAGACGGAGGGTGGGGGGAGAGGAGACAGAGAGGAGATAGTGACTTCTTATGGTACAGAGAAATGCTGGGTAGGAAGCTGTTTAGATGAAAGTCTAGGTTATGACTGTCAATGTATATACATGTCTGAACTCAATCAGCATACACTGAATTAATGGTATGCTGAATTAGTGGTGATTATATGTGAGTTACTTCACATACATGCATACATACATACATATATTCTATAACCCCAGAAGAGGTAGTAGAGGAAAAGCATAAAAATTTAATTATAGCATGGCAGAAACGCTACAGCTGCAGGTAAGTAGGTGGCCTCTGCCTGTGAGGAAAACAGAAGCACAGGGAATAAACATCAGAACGGGGCTGCATCTGATGAAAGTTTGCCAGACAGGAGCGGGGAAAACAGAAAAGTGGTTGTGTGAACAATTGTCGACTTCTTCATTTGACGTTGGTTTAAAGGAGACATAAAGGGATAAAGTCACCCCACCGGCATGGCCTAACTAACTCCAGAGAGTTCCCTCTCATGCCTGCCCTGTTCCACCTTGTACAGGAAGCTCCCCACACACTCCAGGCGGGTTCTTCCATGCCTTCCAGATGCCACACAACTCTACCATTTTCACCTGGGGAAAAGCAAATCACCCTGCAAGCCCGGCCCTGGTCCAGTGGAGGGTGGTACAGCTCGCTCAGCCAGGCCCCTCTACCCTGTTTCTAGAGCTTTTCCCAGCATCACTATTTCCTACCACCAGGACTAACCATTCCGTGAGACAGTGACTCCTCCTGTGGTCTTTGCATACCGAGAGCCTGTCATGGCACGCTTCTTGCAGGTGAGTGACTGGTACCCTTCCATTGTAGGAGTCTATGCTGCATCTGAAGGAGGAAATCTGTAACCATGGGCTCTTTGAGGGGTTACCAGCAGCCCTGGCTCTCGGCCTTACCACTCTTGCAGGTCTGAGAACTCCCATCATCTCCTTAGCTCGAGTCCCACACAGTAACACCCACATACAGTGTAGACAGATGGCATGGGGATGTTAGTGATGCTTCCTGTTTACCGGGCACATAGTTAATGAAGAAGTGTTATCTTAAGCATACCGTTGTCATTTTCTCTGCAGAAAGAGACATTTTGCTTGATCTTATGATAAGAATATTAGTTTCAAAGAACCTGCCCTGATGAAATAAGTGGATAAAAAGAGGACTCCAAATATGTTTATCTCTAAAATACATGGCCTCAAGCACTAGGTCAGAATGCTTTAATGTGAGACTTCAGTATTTCAAAACAAAAGACTCCAAAACTACTCAAGCCAGACTATAGTGCTAAAAATAATGCACTTGTTTATCTCATTTTTTCCCTTAAGGTTATGCTTCAAGGTAATGCTATGTGTTTCTCCCAGTGCCTGTGTGTATGTGCACTGTTAAGATGCAATAAGCATGACAACCTTGAAAGGAAGTGCAGCCTTTCTGGATGAGAAAGAAGACACCAAGAAAAGGGGTGCCATGAGGAGAAGGCCAGTGGGTTTTGGTGAAATTCTTATAGAAGAGTCAGGGCATGAGAAGAAAGGAACAGAGCTCTTGACCAAGGTGTGCTACTTGGCTGGGGAAGAAGTGTGGGGAAGGTGAAGACTATGGGACACGGTGGTCACTCCAGAGGGTCTGCTAGGAGGGCAATTCCAGCTGAACCTCAGAGCCTGGCAGGGAGCTCTGCCCTCAAAGAGCCGAGGGCTTTGTTTTGGTGGAAGCTTCACCCCAGATCCTGGCATCCATATACCCTGGAGAAGCTTATCGGGTGCAGAAACTTTTCAGAGTTAAAAGGGGGAATTTAGCTGGGTTCCACAGGAAAGGGGGGGGGCTGTAGAAAACAATGACTTCACAGGCCTGAGGAGGAGCTGGCAGACTGACTGCAGGAGAGTGATGACAGGAAGTACCTGGAATGGAGCACTCCAGGCTTTAAACACTTGCCAAGCTAACCTAGTAACTCTAGGCTGCTCCAGTGACTCAGCTCGGGGAGATTAGTCTGTACATCAACAGCATAAACACACAGGGCTGCTTTATGGGGATACATGTTACTAGAACCGGGAACACCTAGAGTGGGCAGTGCTTTACAGCTAACAGCACATTCCAGAATAGGATCTCTCCAGAACCTTTAGGATGCCCATCACTTTCTCTGTGGCACATGTAGGCTTAAATCTTGTCTAGTGATTTGCCCAAGTTAGGAAATGCCAGGTGGCTCTGGGCCGGGCCCCTAGGTCTTCCCAACTTCTGCTGCAGGACTCTGGATAGATATGAAATATAGCCTTTCCCTTTAACAAATTCTGTGTCAGGAGGAGAAAAACAAAACAGTTGGTGGCTCTACCAGGGAACATACACTGAACGCCACAAGAGTGGAATCCAGGGGCAGAAGGATGGCTGGAAGGGTTTCAGGCGGCTGAAAGCTGGGCAGAGAGAGGGCTAGCTCAGCAGGAGGCCAGGCCGAGAACAGAGTGTGGACTGCACCTGGGCTCTTGGACGTACTCCATGCCCGCCCCCAGCACAGTTGCGGCTAGCAGCTAACAAACATCTACTGCTGGCATTGAGGAGCCAGGAGTGAACAAGAAAGACATTTCTTCCAGGGCCACCGCAGTTAAAGCGACTTGCTGGGGACACCAGGGAGTGACACCTGAGCTGCAGGAAAAAGGAGCAGTTCTAATCTCAAGAGTGACAGCCCAGTCCTGGTGGTCTGAGAATCGCAGGGCCTCCAGGGTGCCAGACCTGGAGAGGTCCTGCTTGTCCTGCAGCAGGTGGTAAGAACAGGACAGCCAAAAGGGAGGGCGGGGCACTCAGGGGCTATTTCCCATCAGAAGAGTAGTTAAATGGTGAGGCCAAGTGGGCGTGTTTAGCGCTGAACTCCACAATTCCATACTTAACCCTCCCAACATACATCTAAGCTCTGTTGTGTGTACTATGCATATATCATAAAGAAATATGTGCCATGGGACCATGGAGAGTCGGCTAAGTGCTGACACAGCATACCTGGCAGCTGCTAAAACAAAACTTCAAAGATCTGGCTTCTCTGGAAACCCATCAGGCAGGACCCCACCCATTCCTCCTACTAGCCACAGCTTCCCTGGGAGCCAGTCCACGGAACCACTTCCGCATGTTTGGCTTGGTTTCCCGGGGCTGGAGCGGCTTTAGAAGCCCTGTCAGGACTGCCAGCCAGGCAGGTGGGGATTGGGGAGAGGCAGTGGGGTGAATGGAAGTAAGACACCCCCCACCAGCATCTAGCCACGCCCTGCTCAGAAAACAAAGTGCTAATACCTCTTCCTGTCAGGTGGCCCAGCTCCGGGCTGGCTAGGCACTAGTAACACAGAAGCTCTGGCCTTTTGAGATTTCCAAGGCTTTAGAATCCACCCCTCCCAGTACCGCAAATTAGTTCAAGAACAGCATCTGCGGGAAATTGCTAGAGCTAAACAAGAGACGCTCAAGTGTACAGAAGACCCTAAGAGGATAATCAAGAGTATACCTTTCTTTTGAGTTTCATTTCTTTTCTAAACTGACTAGTTTGGGACTTTTATTAGATTCTGGGTCTGTGCGGCCCAAAATGGAAACCATAAGCTGCACGTGACTTTTAAACTTTGACTTATGGCTAATGAAACTAAGAAACTAAACTGCATTTTTTTTGTTTGTTTGTTTTTTTGAGATAGGGTCTTTATGTAGCTCAGGTTAGTCTTGAACTTGCCATTTAGTAAATGATGACCTTGAACTTTAAGTACCCTTGATTTAAGTATCCAAGTGTAGCTTATGACTGACATACTGGGCAATGCTAACATCCTATAGCATCCACGGAACTTCAACTGAGCACTCATTCTAACATGGTCAGCAAGGCAAGCATACAAACTACCACTCTACAAGGAGGGGCAGAGGTGCGGGTTAGCAGCAGAGCTGTGGGGGCTGGAGAGACAGCCCACTGGTCAAGAACATATGCTGTACTTTCAGAGGGCCCAAGTTTAGATCTCCCTACCCATATCAGGCAGCTTAGGAGAGGCTAGAACTGCAGTTCTAAGGGACCTGACTCCCTCAGCTGACAATCACACACATGGCATGCAGTCACACACACACACACACACACACACACACACACACACAATCTTTTTCAAAAGAGTAGAGGTGTAGTGACCAGATAGGATGCATTCCTTCTACATTAGTCACTCAAATAGGGGAGGGCAGAAAGCTTATGTAACAAAGGACAAGGGAGAGAGAAGCACCTAGAATCACAGGCAGACAATTCAGCGTATGCTACCAGTTCTGGTCTAGGAGCATGGGAGAGGCTAGGGATGGAGGGTGAGCACAGATGGCAGGCCACTCTCAAGCACCTGCTGGAAATGACGTTTAAGATTCCAGCAGGTTGTACTGAATGGGAGAAGGGTGACAAGAGCAAGGAGCCTGCCCAGCCCACCTCCCACACTCTGCCTCCATCCTCAGGCTGGAGAAGAGCTCTCGCTTGTAGCATTCTTCTGTTTTGGGTTAATTAGAAGGAACTAAGCAAGCACTAAAGGAAAGGGTCTGGTGTGGTAGCTCACACATGTAATCCTGGGACTATCGAGTCTGAGACAGGAAGATTACTGGGAGTACTGGGCCAGTCCCATCTCAAACAACATAAAAAAATAAATAAAAGGAGACCAGGGCCCAGTGACTTGGGATGTTGGGGGGGGTGAGGGGAGAATTTTCTAAGCTCAGTGGACCAATCGGCAGGTTTTATTCTCTAGCACTCAATTCACTGGCAGGAAGGACTCCAAGGGCCACCCTGTAGGAACTGCAAGTATGCAAACCATTTCATTCATTGCTGCATCCCAGTTCCTTGGGAGGAAGTGAGAACCTCCTTTCAATTGCCTGTTCTAGAAGGTATGGGCAGGAGGAGATGAGAAACCTTACGGGATTTACTCAGGAGGTCAGGGAAAGTTGCAGGGAGGCTGAGTTGAACTGTGTACCTTGTTATTAAGTGCCTCTTTTTTACCAAGGCCCTAGGCTATAATAGTAAAACTCACCCTTCAGCGAAATGGTGACAGAAAGTAGAGGGAACTAGTAATTTAAGAACTCAAGAGAAACACAGCTGGTAATGTGAAGAAGCAAAAAGCATACTAGATTTAATTAATTTTTGCTTTAAAATAACTGTATGCCTAATAATTCTTGCAGCTGATGAAACTTGTATGTACTGATGATATGTAATGTGATGTTCTAGAATAAGTGTGCTGTGGAATGGCTGAGTGGAGTCATTTAACAGATGTGCCTTACTTCACATACTCTTAAATTTTACTTAGTGAGAATAATTTAAATCTCCCCCTAGCAATGTCAAAGTACACAATTCGGTATTATTAACTATAGAAAGTGGGCAGATGAGATGGCTCATCTCAGAAAGACACTGGTGCTGCCTAGTCTGATGAACTGAGGTCTGACCCCTGGAACTCAGATAGTGGGCGGCAAGAACAAACAACCTCCACATCCACATGTATGTGCACATACACAAGAAATAAAATGTGTGTTAAAAATTAACTATAGTAACCTTTGTTCAACAGTACTTTTAAATACTGAATATATATGTGAATATATATACATATATGTGAAAACAATACTTTTTTTAAAAAAATAAAAAGAACAAATTATTTTGTCTCCAAACATGGTAGTGCATAATTTTGATCCCAGCATTTGGGAGGCAGAGGTGGGTAGATTTCTGTGAATGCCAGTTCAGCCTGATCTACACAGTAAGACCTTTTCAAATAAAAACAAAAAACAGCAAACTAAACAAAAGCCCAATCATTGTACTTTCAAGTGTGTGTGTGTGTGTGTGTGTGTGTGTGTGTGTGTGTACACGCACACGTGCGTGCACCTGAGTGTTGGTATGTGCGGGTGACTTCAGGTGACTGCGGAGGCTGAAGCAGGTCCTTAGAGCTGGAGTAGCACTGGCTGTGAGTCACCTGACATGGGTGCTGAGAGGAGCCAGGTCCTCTGCAGGAACAGTACGTACTTTACCACCTAGCCTTCTCTGAGTCCAAATACCTGGCCTACTTTTATTTTATGATTTTATTAGTGCGTGTGTTGAGAGAGGGTCTCACTGTGTAGCCCCAGATGGCCTGGAAACTGCTTTGTAGACCATACAGACTGACTTGGAACTCTCACTCTTTCTCCTGAGAGCTAGGATTAAAGGTGAGAGAGATCTCACCTGCCCTACTTAGTTCCCCTGTGGTGTGGGGCTAAATGTGAAAAGGAAAGCCTGGATGGACAGATGTGGGGAGAGGCCCAGGGAGGGTTTAACCTTGGAAATTTGGCCCCAGTTAGACTCTTCAAACTGTGGTGCATTGGGTCTATTTCCCTGAAAATGTGTTTCAGTTATACAAATTAACAAGGTATTAATAGACATAGAAAAATATTTAGGATAAATGAAACAGATTAGAAACAGACTTTTTTCTAGGCGAGCCCTGAGTGCTGGCGCCTGCTCTGTCAAGCTGTCCTCATCGCTGGTAAAGCCAATACTTCGTTTTCATTTTCTCCTATTAATTTCTTGTTTAGCTGTGAACTTGGAGGAAAAGCAGAATAAATGATTAACTCTATTTCTTAAACTCCCAACTTTTTGGCATTTTAGCTGTATGAAATAAAAGGCTCTCCACTAGGGCCAGTTTCATTTCCGTTCCTGTCACTTAGGCTACAATGTGTTCCCACTCAGCTTTTCACGAACACCTGGCCCCTCTGCACATCTTTCCCCACATCTCCTGTTCTTCTCTCATCGGCATGCTGGTCACAGCCTGGGACTGATGGAGAGCCTTGCTTCCTACCCACTATTACCATGTCTGCATTGTGAAGCACCTAGCCTTACGTGTCCCCTCTAATCACCTCCCTGAATTTTATACAGAAAAGAAAAAACAGTAGACATACAACAGTGACCCTAGGCCACCTTGCCAATCTCAACTCCAGCTGAGAAAACAGAATCGCGAATCCTATCTGTCTGATGGTTCATAGATCCCACAGTCAGGGGCCAAGGACATCCCTTGGGCTCTCAGCTCCCACCTACCTTTCTAGATTCAGCTCACAGCTTCCCATGAAGTTTTGGCCAGCTTTGTTTAGCTAGTGTGAACACTCAGTCCCCTGAACTCTTACCACTTTGAGTACAATGCTATTTATCAATAAGACACACATTCTTTTACAGTAATTGCATTGGGAGTGCTCTGCTAGGACTTACCATGCATGCTGGGTGGTGGATTTTTAAACCAGAAGTTTTCCCATACTGCCTCTGGTCCTACAGAATGCAGACTCCATATTTAAGTACCTTGCTAAAGTCTAGCCTCTTTAATGGTTCATAAGCAATATGAGGACATTTAGTTAATAATAAATACGACTGCAAGGCTTAGTATCATGACCAGAAACTGCTGCTTTCCCTGCCCCGGTACTGTAGGACACTATACAGTGACAGCCATTGACTCTACAGAAGGGGCAAAAGGATGCAGAGCACACAATGCTGATTCCAACTGCCCCAGCTCATAGCTCTGTCTTTGAAGGGAGGGAGCGGAGAGCTCCCAAGAACCTATTCCATGTAGTCGGTAGGCTGGAAGGCCTGTGCGTTTTCAGGTCTTATGGTTCTACTGGCTGCATTCAGTAAATACGCGTGCAAGGAGTGTTCCTTTAAGTCCTTTTGTTGTTTAAAGCGCTGACCACTTAGCTGTGCATGCTAGGAGCAGGCTTGCGGTCTTCAGCAGATGCAAGGACAGAGGCAGAGAGAGGAGCTCCTCAGTCAAGGGTCAGGAAAGGCACCGGGCCTTCCTTCCAAATGTGTCAAGTCAGTGCTGGCTAAGGACTCAGAATGGGTCACCAGGGTTTCTCTACAAGACAAGTGAGAGGCAAAGATACAGTGTCGTCGTCGTCGTCTCCCCCCCCCCCCAACTGTGAGTCCTCCCAAGCTCTTTCAAGGCACTGACTTGAAAGGATAATAAGATGACAGTGGGTGTAGTAACAACAATGCAAGAGAGGAATTAGACCAGACTATAAATGCTGGGAGGTGAATGCTGTGTGGCCTTTTCTATCTTTAAGGTTCCGTCAACTTCAGACCAAAGATAGGTTTTTGGGTTTTTTGTTTGTTGTTATTGTTGCTTGTTTGTTTTTGGTTTTGCTTTGCAGGCATTTAATTTATTTTATGTACATTGGTGTTTTGTCTGCAAGTATGTCTAGATGAGGGTATTGGATCCCCTGGAACAGGGATTACAGATAGTTGTTAACTGCCATGTGGCTGCTGGGAATTGAACCCAGGCCCTCTGGAAGAGAAGTCAGTGCTCTTAACCACTAAGCCCCCCAAAATAGTTTTTAATTAAGTCTGTCCTGAACACAAACACATTTTTCCTTAATGAGAAAAAATTCCCTATAATGGCACAATGACTATCCGACATACAAAAATGCTAGGTATTACATGTAATCTAGAGACAAACATGTGGGTAGGTGTGTGTAAGTTATATGCACACACTAGATCATGTCATGCGAGGGCCCACAGCACCTGAGAATTTGCTATCTGCAGAAGTCCTCTAAGTTCTCTTCCAAGGATTCTGAAGGATAACTAATTTCCCAGTTCTAATCAGGCTCACTCAGTTTCACATATGAAACTTCCATTTATGACTCTAAAAGCTAAAGTAAGCATCAATTTCAGGTAGCTAAAAAATTACAAAGTGAAAAGTTACATGAGATAGGGCTGTGTGTTTCCCAATGCAGGTGCGCGTGCGCGTGCTCCCCCTGTGAAACCGGGAAGCAGTTTATCTTCTCCAGTCTGGGTGGGGAAGGCACAACCGACTGGAGAAAGTGACAGTGACAGCGCATAGCAATCTGTTTTATTTTTGTCTTATGGGTGAGAAGAGCCACTTCTTTTCAGAGACCAGACCCCAAGTTCCCAAAAATCTTTTGCTCTGGCATGATGTTTAGCCAGCTGTGAGGGACACACTTCCTGTGTTGACCAACATGCCCGTGAGTGAGGAGCTGAAGGCTGTGACAGGCCCGAGCTGCCTGAGGTACGAGCTGTCCCTGGAGAGGGTACGTTGTTGGGGCACGGGAGCAGGGGGGCAGCTTCAGGGACATAGGCATAACATGTGCTGGTTCTATGCTGGGGAGATGTCAGGGGAGGAGTTCTTAGGAGGATGAAGGTCCGGTAAAGTTTGTTTTATGGGAAAGAAAGAAAGAGAGTAAGTCGTGAAATATCACTTCTGCAGAGCTCCAACATGAAAGAGCTGTTTTGTTAGCCTTCTCCTCCCCCTCCCCCAAGTGGTTTCTTTCTGTGATTGTGCTCTTTGGCTAAACATTGTTGTTTATATAACAGGATGAAGTACAAAATTATAAGCTCCAAACTCCTCCAGAGAAAGGCTCTCCCAAAGCTCGACCCCCAGGATGGATGGAAAATATGAGTGTTTGCTGGCTGGAACACTGAGCTGCAGTGGAAATTTCAACATTCAGAAGATAGCAGAGAGGAAGGGCGCTGTGCTTCAACAGAGTTCAGTGAAGGCAGAGCTGCTTGGCCCCTCCCTGAGATGGCCTGTCCCCTGGAAGACTGCCTCTGGGTAATCTAGTTCAGGTGCTACACAGGGCAGTGGCTGGCGCTATCTGGACCAGCCCAGGACTGCGTGATGTAGCAGCCTATTACCATGGGCAATCCTTGGTGTCTGTCTACATCACCCCCCCCCAATGTCGGTCTGTATTTCCCCACTCCTCCACCCCCCTTTCCAGAACTCAAGAGTTTTCAAGAACGTCTACCTAAACCAGGCATTATACTCTGCTGGCTGCTTTCACATACAACTCCATTTAACCTTTAACAATTACCAAGACAGGCATTATTATTCACATTTTTAAAAAGTAGTAAGGGGCTTGGGATATAGCTCAGTGGTAGAGTCCTTGCCTAGCATGCACAGGCTATAGGTTCAACCACCATTCACACACACACACACACACACACACACACACACACACACACACACACACACACACACACACACACACAGAGCTGCAGCTAACTGTAACTTGTCAAAGGCTACAAACCCATGTCTATCAGATCCTCAGGTTCTGTCTCTCCTGTTGCCACACACCTTCCCAGCAGGGGATTTGGGGCCCACTTCCTATTGAGTTGACATGAATAGCTTCTGTGGAATATAGAGCTCTCTTTTAAATCTTCACATGGATTTTTCATGTCTTTTAAACTGTAGTGAAAAGCACTCAATTTTATATTTTATATTTCTCACCTATATTTATGTGTGCACTCAGGAGCATTAAATACATTCACACTGTTCTACAGTAGATCCTAGAACATTTTCATCTCGCAACACTGAAACTGTATCCACGAAATGCTGACCCTTCCTCTCCTTTTGGCCCAGCCCTCTGGAATCACCTATATTCTATCTCTATGGTCCTAACTGCTTTGGACAGAGCATACATTTGCCCCTTTGTGATAGGCTCATCTTGGTGCACTGGCTTCAAGGATCTGCCATGCTGAAACATGAGTGTGTGTGAGGACTACAGTCCGACCTGTTCTTCAGACTCTTTCCAATTGCCTGCGCCATAAAACACAGGTACTGCTGTGTGCTGTCTGGCACTGCTTTCTAATACCCCATGTGTATATACAACCCTTCTCATATCAGATGTTAACTTCTTGGAGATCAAACACCACATATCTTTTAATCCCTGCCTCCCGCAAACCCTCTGCTGAGAACACGGACCACACAGCCTGGAGATCAGGGGCTATGCTTTGTTACTGACTGCTCCACTCCAGCGTGTGGCAAAGTGCCTGACATAGTAAATGCGTACGGCATACCATGCAAAGAAATGAACAAACCAAATGCTGCTGACAACTGACCAAGAATAAAAAGCGTGAAGTCAGAGGCCTGCCTCTCCAACAATATTTGGGAGAAGTAATTTAAACAACGGGAGAAAAATATTAGCTAATCTGGAATCAGAACCTCTGAAAAACTTACTCTAATCATTACACACAGCAGGATACCAGGCTCTTTTGGATTGATTATTGGACAAGAGGATGGGGCAGGGGCAGGACAACAAAGAACATCTTCAATTGCCAGGGTTCCCATTCTCTGGTAGAATGCAAAGCTCAGAAACACAGATGCTTACTTGAGAGTCAGGGCTGACCAAGCTGAGCATCCCATGACCACACCGACTAAGAAGTAGGCATAAACTGTTGTATTCTTCTGTCAATTCTCCTTCCTTTAACATCGAGGAACAGACAAATCCCCAGGATGTGTGTGCGAGTGAAAAAGCCAGAGATGGATAAAAATAATTCAATGACAAATGCTGGAAAAACACACAAAGGGGCAGAAGCCAGACATTCGTGGGATTCCCTGACAGTTCGACCCACAAGGAAGGGCTGGTCTGGAAAAAACAGGGCCTCAGGTTCCTGCCAAGCTGTCTGAGGCCCTGTCCTTCCCAAATCACTCCAAGCAGAGGCCAAAAGCTTTGTAGTAACCCTTCCAGGTCTCCCAGAAGGGCTCACAAAGAAAAATGCAACTCAAACCCATCAGGTGTTCCTCACCTAGAAATTCTCTCTAGTGATGTGGTCCAGCTCCATGGAAGGCTGGCAGTAGAGAAGAGAGACTTGAATATGAACTCTCAGCCCCTCATGGCTCCCTCCTGTGCTCACATAACAGATAACGGAAAAGCCAGCCTGGCTCACTAGCTAGGGAAAAGCCAAAAGGGCCAAGTACCAACATCTAGAGACCAGAGACAAGGCTTGAAAGAAAAGGTCATAAACATGCAATACCGGCAACCAGGGTTCCTGTTGGTTGGTTAAGTCTAATGTGGTGCCTGCATCCCAGAGTCCTGCTGGGTAATTCACACTGGCCCTGCTTGAGGCATGCCTCAGGCTTCTACACATGTGACTGCATTTGGCCCTAACAAGTCTCTCTTCTGGAGAATGGCCTGCAATTAATCTCACTTATTACCTCTGAAAAGTAACAACACAGGAATGGCGGGCCAAGTCCAACTCCAGAGTGTCTAGGAAACTGCAAGCTGCATGGCCAGCTCTCAGACTGTCTGGGCAAGTCGTGGGCTCTTTGCCTTCCTCTCCCACAACAAAGCTGGAGCAGGGACTCCAGACAGACCAAAGGAACCAGGGGATTTGAGGCGATGGGCTGAGCTCACACTGACCCAATGGGAGACGACAGCCCTGAGGCTGCATTTGGAGCAGTTTCCAAGAGCGAGGGAGGAAGAAGGTTGTCTGGTGAAAACTTGTGTGATCCATAAAACGGAGAGCAATGGCAACGTGGGGAAATGAAGGGTAACACTATCTGTGAGTTCGCGCGAGTCACCGTTTATTCATTCCTGTGGCTACCAAGTCTCCAGATTCTCCGGCATGCTGACGAAAGTAGAGCCAGCACAGGGAGTCTCTTTACATCTTAGCTTTGCTGGGCAGCCTAGTTTACTGAATTAGCCAGCTGTATCAGCCTGGAATCTACCGCTGTTATCACAGAAGCTAGTGAGAGTACCTTTTATTTACTTAGCTCCCACTTCTAAGGAGATCAAAGGCAATCCAAAAGCTCTTGAAACAGACCAGTTTATATGTAAGTATGCTTACCCTATAAAAAGATTAAATGAATAGCTTAGGGTCGCTGAGTGTCAAAACCACTAATAAAACTCACATCTCTAAGCTACGCATTCCATATTCATTAAGCTTAGTCACTTCTTACTACAAAGAAGGAACCAGAGACTAAGTCAATATCCAAAAATACCCACTTCACAGTGACTTACCATGTGAAAATGGAAATCAGGACTCAGGACTATGTAGAATGCCTCTGGCTGGGGCCTCAGAATTCACTTAGCACTGCTCTTGGGTGGCTGCTCCTGGAATCCCACGTGGAACTAGAATGCCCAAGCTGAGCCTCCAGCTGTCCTAGCAACCAGAGGTTACCAAGGAGGCACAGAAGACATTCCAGGGCTCCTTGGACTTCACTAGAACCTGGCAACTGGCCTTTATGCTTAAAGAAAAGCAAGCAGAGCTATTGTAGACAATTAAGTCAAGAAGGAAAGCTGAAGGGACTTCATGGAGGCTGCATTCTAGCTGCAGAGGCACTGAAGCAAGTATAGGATGCCAGGTCTCTGCAGGGCTCACAGGCCGGCTGGGAGAAAGTCAAAGGAAACTAGGTCTTGGCTTTGACTCTGACACATCCGCCATCTTCCCTCTTATTTCCAACAGGTGTTGCCAAGAGAACGCTCTACAGCCAGCCAGAATTTTTATTAAAGCCCCTTCCCCCAAATATGCAATTTTTAAAAAAGGTCTACTTCTCCAAACGTACACTCTGACATCATATTTACGGTATGGAAAGTGCTGGTTGCTGTTACCCAGCTGGACTAGCAGAGTGTACCATAAATGCAGTGCACAGGAACGCCTCTGCAGTATCATGAAAACATAATACTTGCAAACATGTGTAGGGTGAATAAAGCTCTCAGTATAAACAGAGCTTCTTTTTGTGACTTGTGGTCATTCTGCAGATTGGAAAGCGACACTACATCCCCTGTGGAGAGGACTGTGTGGAGGGAGGGCACCCCGTCTCAAAAGGGCTGCAGTCCCACTTGCTTGGCTCAAGTCTTCTAATCCTCAACTGAGATGCTTCTTTCAATGGCAACCACAATGACTATGGGAATAAGAGACACCATTCCAGGGCATGATGTAATATGCTTATGTTCATGTCACTTCCTGGGCAGGTTTCTGGTTTCCAGATTAGCTCTTTAAATACTAATTCTGACACCATTAGAAACTTCAACAGTTAGGTAGTTCCTCCCTCCCCAGGTCTTTGGTCTTCCTTCTCCAGGACAGCAGCACAGAAGAGGCAGGAGCAGGAAGCACTGGGGTGGGGTGGGGTTGGGTGGGGTGGGGTGGGGGTAGGCTGGTGGTGTGTGTGTGTGTGTGGACACCTGACAGCTTCATGCTCATCTGGCTGCAGGACTGATGCTGCTGAGCCCTTAATCAATAACAACTACAACAAGATGGACCAGGCCACTCTCTCATCCAGGCAATATCACACAGACAAGAGGAGTTCAAACAGTGGCAAAAATACATCACCTACAATGCTTTCTTTTTAATTTAGAAGTTTAGAAGTTGCTCTATATCCAGAATCCTTTGGATTTTATCCCTTGCCACTTCTTTACAACTAAATAAAAGAATGACCCCTCAAGTCAACATTATCCGAGGAGGTTTAATTATGTGACTTTAATTATGGCTGGAACTTAATTATGTAACCTGGCTTTTGAAAAGAGACAAATGCCCTTCCATAGCAGAGTCCTAAAGTACCTGAATTCTGAAGCACCACGGAGTGTGAGGTATAAAAAAGGAGCAGGGGGCAAGCACAAAGTGGCAAGACGCAGACTTAAGAATGTTCGATGGAGGCAAGGGTAAACAGAGCAATTTTGCTAACTATCAGAAACTTCCTTTTCATGAAAACAACCTTACAAATTAAAGTAGGCCTTTGGCTCAGGGCTAGAGGATGTGGACAGGCAAAGAAAAGGCAGAAATCTCTGTGGCACCATCACACTTGGGATATAGCTGCAGACAGGCCAGTCCTGTGAAACCAAAATGCTAGCCCCTGGCCCCCCCACTCACCTGCTTCCCGGGGGGCTGGAGTGGTTCTCAGGAGCATGGAGGTCTGATTGGATAGACCAGGTCGGGCCACTAGGACTGATGACAGGTCGAAGGGTAGGGGGTGTTGAAGCACTGCTTCTGTTTATGACGTTGCTGGCCAAATTCAGGTTTGCCACCTAGAAATGGGATAGAAATAACTTGATTTTACTAAGTTTTAGAAAAGTATCGTGAAAAACAGATGGGAGCAATCACAGTATGAGAGACTGACTCATCCGGGCTGACAGCAGTGGCTGTGACAAAGGCACAGAGCACAGACTGGCTTCTGTGCACAGAAAGCAGAGGTGGGGACCCGGCAGTGTTTGTGGACTCGAGTGAGCGAGCGAGCACGTGCTCGTTCTGCCCCTGCTCTGTGCACGGCACTGGGATGAGTGAAGCCATGTTCAAACCACACAGCCTTTTTTCTTCATCTGGAAGTTCTAAATGCTTAAACAAGCTTTAGTTGTAGATAATAATAGTAATGCAAATAATACAACGAGCTCAAGCATTTGGACAGGAAAACCTGGAAAGCCCATTAAAATGGGTATTAATGTTCATAAATAATTTACAAAGATGGAATAAGACCAGCCACTTTAACATTTTGAACTAGTTTCCACTTGGAAGTGATAATTATTTTTTAAAGATGTAAACTGTAAAGAAATGCAAGTTGTGGGAAAAGACTGTCACAATGCTATACAGTAAAAAAGTGTCCAGGGTCTAGAGAGCTGGCTCAGCAGTTAGCAGCACTGGCTGCTCTTACAGAGGACCAAGGTGCAATTCCCAGCATCCACATTGTGGCTCACCACCGCCTGTAACTCCCAACACCAGGAGATCTGACACCTTCACACAGTGATGCATATGGGCAAAATACCAATGCACATAAAAGTAAAAATAAATCATTAAAAAAAGAAAAAAGTGAGTAATAATGGCAAGGAGCAGGTTAGACAGGCACTTACATTACCCATGTGACCGTGAGTTGGGAGAACTTTTCTAGATATCTATTTAGCGATGTTACTAAGGTACACTACAAACACTGTCCACTCTGATGCTTGCTTCTAGACCAATGCTGCAGGTGAAGAATGGCAGTGACCATTATTACAACAGCAGTTTGTATTTATTAGAACACGATTTGTACAAATGAGTGCATTACACACATCTCATGCAAGTTCAGAGTGAGGTCATCAGTACAGTGCTGATCTGAGCCCTCATTTTGCACAGAAGGAAACTGAGGATCACACTGGGTCCTCGGGATAATCAGCACTAGTGTTCAAGGACTGCAGCCCCACAGGAAACATGTACTTAAAAGCAAGCGTTTTTTAATGGTGAAATAGGAGAGGGCATAAATGGCTAATAAGATGGTTACATTTTGCTCTGTCCATGTAAGAGAATATTATTACTCACTAGCTTTGTTGAGAAACACTTAATCTAGGGATATGATGGCAACTCAAGAACAAAAAAGTCACACTAATAAAAAAAAAAAAATCACAACGTTAAATCTCCTTAAACATAAATAGCTATGTGGATAAACTCCTCAAAATCTGGGAAGAAAACTTCAATACATAGCATCTATTTTAGCATGGCAATATCTTTTTTTTTTTTTCTTGTGCTTCTGTGTATTCTCCACATTTTTTTTAATTAATTAATGAACCACAACATTTTTTTTTAGATGTTAAGTTCAGTGCAGTACTTTTTTAGATGTTAAGTTCAGTGAGGTTCTCAGTGTAAAACCTGGGCAGTGACAGAAGATGAGGGAAGGGAAGGGGTGCCTAGGAAAGGACTTCAGACCAGGGGATGCAGAGATGCTGAGAGAGAAAGCACAATGTGCAAGCTGCCAGTGTCTTAGGTCATCAGGCAAGAGAAAGAAACTGAAGGGAAATGCTTGCCTATAAAACATCTGAAGTGCCTAAATAACCCTGACATTTACAAATGAAAGAATTCTACACTTTAAAATGACCTGAAATCATGAAAACAGAAAAGCCATTTTTAGCACCAGTGTGGTGTCTCCTCCCTAGTCATAGAAGTTTGTAGGTGACAACAGCCCCAACCAGTGCCTTCTCACTGATGACTCAAACTACTTTTCTTGGATAGAAAGCTATTTTCCATAGGTCGGGAGCAGTCTCTGGCAACTGTGAGGCTGGTGTGTGGGGCATTGTGGCTCTGCTCTCCAGGGTGGGCCATGTTTCAGCACAGGCCTCGGGAGTAGCCATGACTACTCACTTCCGCTCTGTAGGTACCGGGGACAGAGGAAAAGCACATGGTGACTAAAGGGCACGTAAGATCTTATTGAAAATTGTGGGAGTACCTCTTCTCTGGACAATGACACTGGCTCCAGTATGACTGGAAAATATATTCCTAACCACACCGACTCCACTCATGCCTGCGCTGTTAAACACGAGGTGTTCTAAATTAATTTAGCATGACCTTGTAGGCTGTACTAATATCACAATGTGAGAAGTATGATTGTGAAAGAAAGAGATGTATGGAGAACCTGGGGTAGAGAGCTGACTCAGTGGGTAAGAGCGCTTGCTGCTCTTCTAGAGGACCAGGGTTCAGCTCTTAGCAAAGTTGTCTGGTGGCTCAAACCTACCTGTAACTCTAGCCTCAGGGAATCCAGTACTCTCTGCTGGTCTCTGCAGATACCCCCCCCCCCCCACACACACACATTAAAAAAAAAAAAAAAAAAAAAAAAAAGCGTTGTGCTGATGCAATAGAGGGGCTTAATAATAGTTTATAGTGGCTAACAATAGATTAAAACGTGCACACTTTGCCACATTTAGCATAAAGGGCAGAGTTTGGAGAATAGAGCACACAAAGAAAGGTGAGGATAGATTTGATAGATTTGGTAATCTATGCCTTGGCATGGCAGTCCTTAATTCAGTCACCAGTGTTTATAACCCAACAGCAAACACAGACTACTCTCTGTGTGCCGTGTATTGCCATCCTTGCATGTTCTCATCCAACCCCAAGTAACGCTCTTACCCTCGCTTTACCACCGAGGAAACAAAAGTCTAAAGGAGCTAGCTAAGCCGCCACACAAACTCCATACTTCTAAGTCGTGGCAAGGCCAAGATGAGAAAGTGTGCTGGTCTCCAAGTTCATGTTCCATGCTTTCCCTAGACAACACAGGTTCACACCTGAGCGGTGCCAGGCACTATAGATGCTATAACAAGTTCATGTTTATTTTACCCATTACTCACAGGAAAGACACTCCATTTCACAGATGCAGAAAACCAAGGCTCAGAGAGCCTCCTACTGTGCTTCACCCAAAGCCATGCAATGGTTGTCAAACTTGGGCTCTAGCTTCCAAACCTACTTTCTAACTTGGATGCAGGCAAACAATCCTATTTACTCTTAACTATCAGAAACTTTTAAAGCTGCCATCAGACAGAGACCTGAAATGCTGAAGGCAGTGATTACACAAGCATCAAGAAAGCAGTAGCAGCTCTTCCTTCTTTAAATTTTATTCCCCATTTTTGCTCTTCCGCGGGGGACATTAAAGAAGTGAGACAGGGAAAATAAGCTCAATCGGTTTTATTTTCTCCCAAGTAGAGTAAAAGGTGGTGCAAACATGTAACCAGCTTTGAACAGCTGGTGGGTTGTTGACTCATTCAATATCCACCCTGTGCTTTGTGTATGGACCAGGACCTGGCAGCCACCGTGACTCCTTTATACATAAACGCAGGACACTGACAATTTACTCAGACAGACAGCAAGTGATTCGTGCTTAGATGAGAATACCACGACAGGAAAACTGTAAGGGCTTTTACCTTTCGGTTTCTTCCTTTCATCTGTCTTCACCAGAGGGTTAACAACCTGGCCCTCACTTGCAGTGTTCTAGTCTCGCCCTTGTTTTGTCTAGAAGTCACTCAACACTCACCGCAGCAACTGCCCCTAACCCTTGTCTCCGAGATCTGTCTTGCAAGGATTTACATTGCCCAGGAACCAAAAGAGCGAGGGGATGAACTGATCTTTCACTTTTTAGACCATCCTTTATGTACAGTCAGTTTGCATCTTAATCACACTATAATGGAAGGTTTTGATGCAGTTTTAAACAAGAAACAAGGGACAATTTGCAGGCCATTCTCATTTTCCAGCTCTGCTCCAAAGAACACTATCTACTAGAATGCTTTCTGTGGATAAACTGGCAGTGCGGATTGTCAGTTGAAACAGCCAATAGCCACATATGGCTCTTGTGTACTTGAAATGTGGCTGAGAAACTTGATTTTAAGCTTTAATTTTAAAATGCAACTAGCTAAGGGCTAATTTATTAGACACCACTTCCCTATAGCCTTGACCATCTCTAGATAAATATATATAATGGATAAATTACTATATACAAATCATCCTGGTTCTGTCCCAGCCTCTTAGCTTTTTCCATAATGGGTAAGAGGAATCCCTGAACTAATATGGATCCAAGTATCGATTTCTGGCCCTAGTACTACCTTGTTTTTTTTTGCTAGGAAAGGCAAGTCTCCTGATACTGGGTGAATCCACAGGCCAATGAGGTCTCAAGACATGAGAAAATAACTATGGGTGACAGTTCACTGTAAGTCCTTCTCCATCCAACTACACTTTCCTCTAGCTCTGACGATGAGAAAGTGAGAAATGGCACTGTGCACATTGGGTATGTGGCCAAACCAAGTATGTTACTGTTAAAGAAATTCTTCAAAGGATAGCCTTAGCTAAGGTGCACAAAAATATAGCAATACTTGTCATTTCTGTATTGTACAGGTCACAGTCTCTGGGCCAGTCAGCTTCCTGAGCTGATCACGAACCAGAATGCATGCTACTAAACCTGGAATCCAAATTCTTAAGAGTCATGTCACTGGGCACAAATGGGTCTAGAAGACAGCCGGGGTGATTTAAAACTCACGTTTGACTCAAAGCACATGCTCATGTTAAAGAGAGGGCTCAGCAGTTCAGAGGACTGGCTGCTCTTCCAGAGGGCAGGGAATAGACTCCCAGCACCCACAAGGCAGCTCACAACAGAGCCAAAGCCACAGACATACAGGAAGGAAAACATGCATGCACACCATTAAAAAAACTAAAAATAAGCCAGGCAGTGGTAGCATACACCTTTAGCTTTTAATCCCAGCATTCAGCAGGCAGAGGCAGGCAGATATCTGTGTGTTCGGGGCCAGCCTGGTCTACAAAACTACACAGAGAAATCCTGTCTCAAAAAAAATTATAAAAGAAAATGCCCAATTAATGATGAATATTAATATCTTATAAAAAGATTTATTTCTTTTATTTTATGTATTTGGATGTTTTGCCTGTAAATAAATGTATGTGTAGCATACGTCCGTGGAAGTGAGAAGGTGTTGGCTTCCCTGAAACTGTAGATACAGATAGTTGTAAGCTACCATATGGGTGCTGGGAACTGAACTCAGGTCCTCTGCAATAGCAACCAGTGCTCTTGACCACTGAGCTATCTGTCCAGCCTGAATCCTCACACCTTTATGTACAAAGTTAGCACAGCAGTCTAAGAAGAGCCTTGTGCACCTGCACTAGTGTGTTTGAGATATCCTATCATGGGTACAGTTTTATCAGCAATGACAATGGAATCATGAGACCTAGCAATGGCTGAGTTTAACAAATGGCCCTTTATACACTATGTGTGAACTAATTTATTCTTAAAGACAGATGGAGAAATTGAGGTTGAAAGGTACAATAATTGTTAAGTGTGGCCTTTAAACTCAATTTTTAGACTTCTTGAGGCAAAAGCTTCCAATCTTGTGGCTTCAACTGCTGTGTCAGCATTTGCACCACTGAGCCTCCCTTTTCCAGTTTCAGTCTGTGGGCCAGCAGCATCTGCATCCCTGGGCACCGTGTTCAAGTGCAGAGCCCGGCCTCAACCCAGCGAGCCAAAATCTACATTTAACACGATCACAGGCAGTTGACTCGACTTGTAAGTTTGAAAACTCACTTTTCAGAGATGGCAGAAAACAAAAGGCAAGAACAGGAAAGGGGAACATGTACTACTTCCTGTCCTCCACGAAGCTAAGGGGACTTTCCAACAGACAGCAGAAATACCTTGGGTGGAGTGAGACATAAAACACGGGGCATGAGGAGGAAGAGAAATAATCCCAGGGGGGACATTCAGGTGTCCCTGTTTCTTGGTGGTGTTTAGGTGCTCAGACTTTAAAAGTAAGCTGAGTGTGCAGTGCACACAAAACATTTCAAAAACAGACCAGAAACATCCGAGACTACTTATTATACTGCCATTATCAAAAACTACTTGAATCTAAAAACCACCAGCTCATTACCTATGCCTCCATCTCCATCTTCCTCTGCCTGGTTAGCTAAGTGAGTAATTGCCTGTGGGAAATCTGGCCACCAGATCCTACCTCTCTCTAAGCCTTGGGGCCTGTTTGACAGATGTTTCTCTTTGTCCTCCCCTCTTCCCCAGCTCCCACTCTTACAGCAGCTAATCCAGATGTTCTACTCCTAGTCCCAGCCTTGTGTCCACTGCCACGGTGACCTCAGCACAGTTTTTTTTTTTCCTTTTAGTACCAAAACAGTATTTATTTTAGAGGCAGCCTTCCGAATAAGGCAGGTGAGCAAATATCTGAATGTGTGGGCTAAGGACACATGGCATGCATTCCATCTAGACAGGTGTTTAAATTATAGCAGGAATAAATACAGGTGATGGATTGGAAAGGAGGTAGGAGAAACAGGCGGCGGCCAATTTCCGGTGCCTGGCCCGCCCAAGTGTTACTGCTTGTTACTGCTGTTTGCTAAAGGTAGTGTTGATGCCAGTACTATAATTAAAATACCATGGAACTGCCCTGATGGATTCTCAGAAAATACCCACAACCACTCAGATACATATCCTTTCAGCATGCAAAGGGGCTCTCTGGGGACAGACCTAACTGGATCTCCCTGGCTGAAGTTACACGCTCTCCTACGTGCTCAGACAAATTTTACACCTCAAATATAATTCAACAAAGAATCACTGTTATCTACCAGAAGCAAGGCCATGGGGAGAATGGAAAGGTACAAAGAGAAATGTGGCCTCTGTCTGCTCTCAAGCCACATAGGATTTGATCCTCTAAAACTGCAGAGAAAACCGTATTTAAGATCTCAAAAACATGGCAATGCTAAGAAAATTTATAGATGGCGTGTGAACTGCCTAAAAAGCAAGCAAAATATAAAGAGCAATGGACAAACAGGAATGAATGTCTGAGACACAGACTTGGCGAAAGGCAGGGTTCGAGAAGAAAGCAAGAGAGGGAACGATGCCCTGAGAAGGAGCTGCCCTTGCTCTAGAGACAAAGGAAACTTCTGGAAGTCCCACCCAAGCCATGTTGTATGAGGATTGTGGTGAGGGCAGGAAACCAGAAACTAAGAGCTGTTTTCTGGGATGAGTTGGAAAGGATTAACAGTTAGTGGACAGTCACTGCAGTTAAGTAACAGGGGATAAAGATCACTTACTGATCTGTTCTTTGTCCCTTGCACCTAGGCAAGCCTTGGTACTGGTTTGTAATCTGACCATAAAAGCTTTCAAACATTCATGTATCTGTTGTTTATATTTGTATATTAGATCTGATTTCTTCAGGATGCATTTTTCCCAAAGCGCTGGTGAGGCAAGATGGAGCTTCCTACCATTTAAAAAGAGGAGGTCAAAGGATGGCACACACCTTTGCTCCTAGTACTTAGAAGACAGAGCAGGTAGAACTTTGTTCAGCTCAGGCCAATTGCCAGCCAGATCTAATATAAAGTTCTAGGACAGTCAGCGCTACATAAAGGAACTGTCTCAATGCCCCTTACCCCTGCTATGTCACACACACACACACACACACACACACACACACACACACACACACACACACACACAGAGAGAGAGAGAGAGGGGGGGGGGAGAGAGAGAGAGAGAGAGGGAGAGAGAGAGAGAGAGAGAGAGAGAGAGAGAGAGGGAGGGAAGGAGGGAGAGAGGGGGGAGGGAGGGAGGGAGGGAGGGAGGGAGGGAGGGAGGGAGGGAGGGAGGGAACAAATGTATGTTTAAAGAGGGCTTCTGAGGCTAGTTTTGTTCTAGAAGAAAAGGGAAATGTGCCTCTCCTATAATTTACCCCACTATGCCTCTCTAACAGTAAACCAGTTAAAAAGTTAAGACTGAAGGATGTGTCTGAGAGGAAGGTGGATAAGAGACGCCATAGATGAAATCCCCTTGGACTTCAGCCTTGTAGGCAAAGGTAGGTGTGTGGAATCTTACAGTAATTACCAGAAGGATTTTACTCAAAGGTCCTCTCTGGACATCTCTTGATCCTCAAGGTGGTGCAGGCTACATTCCAGTTATCATTGTCTATTGATCAGTTTTTAGAACTCATGTGTGCAATGGCCTCCAGCTTTATCATGGAAAACCAAGCACAAATACTGACACTTAGTAACAGTAAGGTTCTTGGTAAATATTTGAAAAGGCAGTACAGGCTAATGGATAAAATGTGTTTAATGTATCCTTTCAAGTCCTCCACCAGAGAGGCCATAGGCAACATCTGCTTTTATGTGTCCATGTTCTACACAACAAACTGTCAACTCCTTAAAAACAGGGAACTCTCCACCTACAGCAGACACTTCTATCATTAATATTTGGCTTATATCATGATAGCTAAGGTCTACTTAAGACCAGGGCATGTTTGAGTCTACGTAAAGGTCTTAAGTCTGACCTTTCTCAGCACAAGACCAAGAGTTATCATTTTTGCTCAGGGAAAACCATGGCCACTAAATAAATATAGCTATAGCAAGAGAGGTCACAACTTGACCCAACCTGCAAAAAAAGAATCAGAAATCATGCGTGTTTTATCACTATCCTGTTGTGCTTTATAGCCTAAGGTAAATTTATTTCTCTCAAAGGCTCTCCCTCAGCTATAAATGATCACTGCCATTAAACTGCTTCAGGAGGTAAGGTTCTAGAAGCTTCGTGCCATGCTTGTATTATTAAGTGCAAATTAAGTACCTACTTTACCTTACACATTACAAGCCACTTTAGGACAGGGACTGTATTTTACTCAGGGTTACATCCCCAGATCACTCATCTTCTCTTGGTATCTGTTGAGGATTGGTTCTACAACCCCAAAACTAGAGGATATTCAAGTCCCTTTTGAAAAGTGGTAAGGGTCTGGGGTTGAAGTGCTGACCTACTCTGAGTCCTCCTTACAACAGTCTGACGTTTGAATACAGTCTGTGCACATCCTCCTATATACGTCTATAGAGTCACTTCTGAATGGTGACAAATACAACACACAATATGGTCGCTATGCCACATTGCTTAGGAAACAGATGAGGCAATGTCTGTACATGCCCAGCACAGACACTTCCTAAATATTTTAAAACTTTGGTTAGTTGGATACAGAGACATGGAACCTTCAGATACAGAAGACCAACTGTAATAGTAAATAAACTGGGGTTTCATTCAAAGGAATCCAACAGTCTTGGCAAAATCTCAGGGGCTATCCCTCTGTGTCTATGTTCCCATCCACTCCCTCTGTCTAGTCAGCAGCCAGTTTCACCAGTAAGTAGTGGAGTGGCAAATGTCCCTAGAAGGCTAGCAAGGGAATTAGAGGTTCCATATTACCTCTTTCTGCATAGACCACAAGTGAGAGATTGCTTTGGAATGAAAGGAAATTAAATAAGCAGTGATTAGAGTAAGAGCTAAGTGTTGCTCTGGCTGGTGCCTTGCATAATTTTAGAGATGATGTCTGCCTGGTCTCGAAGCCTCAGGCAAGGTTCTCAAATGGGTGAAATAATGGCTTTGACACACAGATTTTGTTCTCTCTCTGCATAATGACTACGCTGCATGGCTTCTTCATGGCACTGAGATTGCAAAGGGCTAGCAAAACATTTACTGATCCATGGTGACTAACCTCTGGTTTACCAGGCTGTTTGCAAACTTCATGTATCTTATTATTTATTTGTCAAGATGGAGATGGAAATTAAACACAAACAGTTCATTAGTAACAGCTTAACTGATGAATAATGGCAACACAGTGCTCAGGTAAGCATTCTTTTTGTTCCTTCTTTGATTTTTTATTGAGACAGGGTTTCTCTGTGTAGTTCTGGTTGTCCTGGAACTCACTTTGTAGACGAGGCTGGCCTCAAACTCAGAGATTCTTCTGCCTCTGCTTTCTGAGTACTGGGATTAAAGGCATGTGCCTCCAACGTCTAGCCAGATGTAACATCATTCAATCTTATCATGGCATGCCCCCAAATCTTAGATTTCTTTCCTCATAAAATCTAGAGAGGTGTTGCACAAAATGATTTCATTAATTCACACAAATATCTACCTCTTTGTCTGGGTTTGCCATTCTTTTGGGCATGGAAGAAAGCCGACGAAAGTACTCCTCTATGGCGATGCCAGTCAACATAGACTATTACTGGACTATCCATGTATGTAGCAAAGATGGTAGGAGATTTGAATTTGGATCAAATTATCGACAACGTTGGCTACATACTTTATCAAAGCTTTCAAGGGCTTTAACTTGGAGACCAAGTGTCCATGGATGCAAAGAGGAACAGTGTGTGGTATGTCTAAGAATACTTTGGAACTAAACACAATTTTCCATGTGTGCACTTTTTTTTTTTTCAGGAGAATACAAATTTCATATAATTCTCAAAAGGGATCACGTGGGCTGAAGGAACACAGATTTGTCTAGAGCTGCATTCATATAGGAAAACCTATCAGAACACTAGTGGACCAGTTGGGTGCTATGGAAAATTTTCCTTTCTCAATTGTGGAGATCTGAGTGGTCTGGAATAGGGCAATGTGGTGGCTTGTTCCTCCTAACTTGCTTCACGTGTGTCCCTAAAACAAAAGGTCATCCTTGAAAAGGACACATGGCATCTGCTCTAGAGGAGAACACAGAGGAAGATGTGCAATACTCGGAAGCTGCTTACACTGGAGAAGAGTAGAGAGCTTCATTTTCAAGGACACAGAAGAGAGTTATCCTTACGCAATTACACTCTGAACACTCCTCCAAAGGCACTTTACAAGTATTTATTAAACCACTAGCTACAATAAGCAATAAACACATGTTTTAAGGCAGTTTAAATTCCTTTTTTAATTCCTGGATGCTGATAAAATGAACCACAAGTTTATACTCCAATCACCAGGATGATAAGGGCTGTTATGTTAATCATATTCTAAAGGGGGGCTGGGAAGAATGAGGAATTCTGAAGCACTGATTGGTTAGCACTGAAGCTTTCTGGGAACCACCTCCCTCTTTTGAACATCACTGTCTACGTAACACCCTTATACGTACACAGTTCCAAACACTAGTAAGAGCTCCAGACCAAGATTTGCCAAACATTATTGGGAAGCCAGCCTGAGAAAATGGCCAGATCTCCTTTTTCCAATGTATGTATTCTGATTTTGTGAGCTACCACCAGCCTGATAAGTAGACTTACACATATTAGCAAGGGATGGCCAAAGCTGGATTGTCTCTCCTCCTCCACTAAAAAGAAAGCATTGGCCATCCTACAGAATAATCTAGTGAGGGGCTGCTGATTCAATACACAGCCAATCATCTTGACAGAGCATATGACTCTTGACTTGTATCAGGGAGGAGAAGGTGCTGGTAATCACGGGAGGAGATGTTTATTCCGGTGTCTCGGCAGGTTGATGCAATACTCAGTCATTTTTAGTCCGGGGAAAGATCTGAGATCTGACTCACAGAGGCAGAGACCATGAAGATAAAACACAGAGTCATAGAGATCAGAACTTGAGTCTTGTACAATGACTTTCCAGTGTATGACCTTAGCAGAGTCACTCGTCCTACTAGCTTGTATTTCTTCATTTTCATGAGTTAAAAAAAATGACAATAAAAAAATGGAAAAGCAAGTATTGGTATTAAAAGATAATACAAAAGCGAACAACATACAGAAGAGAAATTCCTTTCCCTTTAGCAAGCACTTGGAATCTAGAAAGTACAAAGACCCGCGCTAAGTGATGGGTTAGAAAGAACTGCCATTATGTGGTTTACAGTCAAACAGGCAAAAGATGCGAAATGACTATCATCCACCTGCTCTAAAGAGTGGCTAGTAAAGGGCTGAAGGCCTGGCCATGATACAAAGACTTTTGCCTGTGGTTCAGGTGCTCTTATTTGTTTATTAAAAATGATGATCAGATGCATACTGTAGAGAACACTGCAGGTAGAGGGTAAAAATTGTGCACAGTCTAGTCTTCAAGGATCTTATGCCCAGTGAATGAACACATTTAAGACTGGGGCTGTGGATCCACAGCTGAGCTCTTAACTAGCACACACAAGACCCTGCACCCAGTCTCCAACACTATGTAGTACTAGTAGTAGTAGTAGGAGGAGTAATAATAATGAGTAAGTACATTTATTAAATATAGTTCTCCCTCAGAATTCTTAGAGTATAGATTTTAGAGTCTCTTGAAGATATAAAAATCTACAGATGATCAAGTTTTTTATATAAAATGCAATCGTACTTGAATACAGCCTCCAAGTACTCTCAAATAAAAACACCTACAGTTAGATTACTTGTATGATGTGAAGACTGTGTAAAACTTTGCTGTACTTAGTTTGGGGAGGAATGACCACGGGGGAAAGGCTGTATATGTTCCGAACAGATGCAGACTTTCCAGAAATTGCTATACTACCCCCGGGGAACATATGGACACAGAGGGCCAGCTGTACAACCCCTGAGGCAGGTCTGAGGCATCATGGGACACCAGAACCTAAGGCGCTCAGCATCTGTTAAAGGAGATAGTCATGTGAACACAACACAATCAGCACAACAATGAGTGAAGTGGCATTCATGCCCTTGGACAGGTGTACAGATCAGACATGGAAACTACGAATCATTTCTCCTGAGAAGATGGCATAAATTAAGGTATACAGACTAGCAGAAATCCTAGCTGAGTTACAAACTTCTATATGCTGGAAGGGACACAGGCACAGTATGCTGTAGCCAGATTCTTAGTAAGACCATGGGTAGCATCCACTAGTTTAGGTTCTCATCACAGAGATTCTATGAGCAGGGCATGCTAGGATTGGACATGTGATTTAACATAACAATGGCTTTTTGGTTTTTCGAGACAGGGTTTCTCTGTGTAGCTTTGAAGCCTATCCTGGAACTGTAGACCAGGTTGGTCTTGAACTCACAGAGATCTGCCTGCCCCTGCCTCCCAAGTGCTGGGACTAAAGGCATGTGCCACCACCGCCTGGCTTAAAATTTATGTATCTTTATTTTATGTGCATTGGTGTTTTCCCATGGGTACTGGGTCCCCTAACTGAGAGTTACAGATAGTTGTGAGCTACCATGTGGGTGCTGGGAATTGAACCCCAGTCTCCTGGAAGAGAAGCCAATGGTCTTAACCTCTGATCCATCACTCCAGCTCAAGAGAGGGGTCCTCTGGCTCTTACAATCTGTGTTCTACCCCCTCTTCTGCAATGATCTTGAGCCTTGGAGGCAGGAGTTGTTTTGTAGATGGATCAGGTGGGACTGGACTCTAGCACTCCATTAGGATAGGTTGTGTTTTTCTGTAATGGTCTCCGTCCTTGATGAGGAGTAAGGACTACACTTATCTGTGGGTAAGAGGACAAATATTTAGAATGTGGTTAGGAATTACGGTACTTTAGTAAAGTGGCAGTTGTCAGTTCTCTTCCAGGATCTATGACTTCACTAGCCCAGGGTGGCTGTCTAGGTTTCCAGGTCTAAGCATGATTTCCGTTTTGCTAAGCAGGTCTTTGTTTTTGTTTTTTGGTTTTATGTTTGTTTGTCTGTTTGTTTTTTCGAGACAGGGTTTCTCTGTATTGCTTTGGAGCCTGCCCTGGAACTCACTCGCTCTTGTAGACTAGGCTGGCCTCAAACTCATGGAGATCCTCCCGCCTCTGCTTCCCTAGTGCTGGGATTAAAGGTGTGCACCACCACCGCCCAGCTGCTAAGCAGGTCTCAAGTCCAATCAGAGAGCTGTTGGTTAGTGCCAAAGTATTCATGGCACTACTCAACCATTCGAATTACCGTGTCATGCTCACAGGCATCATAGCTGGGTATGACTGCTGGTTGCCCCTCCTTGGAAGCTTGCATGGCATCTTCCAGCTAATCCTCAGGGAAGAGGCTTTCAGGTCAGGTCCAGCTCAGGGCAATTAACTTCTCAACTCTCACCGACTTAAGAGCTAATATTTTCCCTATCTTTCTAGGAACAGGGACAAGTAACATATATGGTATGAAAGAGAATATTTTTCTACCAACGAGGATGATAGAGTCAAAGGAAACAGCAAACAATCACAAGACCAGAGCAGAGCCTAAGTGCACAGCAGTCTGTGTGTTCAGATGAGCTCAGACGGGAAGAGAGAGCTACCAGAGCCAAGTCCCGATGCCTGTGATGTGCGGGGAGGACATCAGCATCCAATTCAAGGAGCCAGCATTGATTCTCAAACTAGAACTTCTGAAACTGAGTCAAGGTCCATGGCGGACCTTTCTAGAAGCTCCTGAAACAAAGGGTAATACAGACGAGGAGTTTAGGACTAGAAACCAAATGTTCGTGCCTTGATAAACCCTTCTGCAGGGTTAGGCTGGGAGTCTCGGGGTAAAGAGAAATGAAATCAAAGAAACAAAGTGGGTTTCTGTTCCGCTCCCCATCAAAATGAAAAATCTCAAGAGCCCAAAGCGTTTCTCCCTCTTCTGTGTCTGTCAGCACATTTCAGGAGGCCTGGCCACGTCTCTACACGGCTGGCTGGGGAGCAGACTGACACAGCACACGGGTTCGTGGCAGGGCCCTGCCTGGGTGGTCTGCTGCTATCCCTTTGATTAAATTCCCAGGCTGGGAGAGCTGGAGCTGCTCCTAATGATAGCTGAGTCCTGAAATCTCAAACTTGCCGGCCAGAGAGGGCCAGTGCTCCTCTAATGCTCAGCATCCAGCTCCTGACCACAGGCTAGGCTCCTTTGCAGCACGTTCTTCTGTGCACTAACAGCAACCACCACACAGGGCCCTGTCTATGCTGATCTGCCTTCCTCTGCAGCCCTGACTGAGGCAGAGACACTGAGACCTCACACCTAAGCCCACACCTTATTCCAGCGTCCCTTCCCCCACAGCTGCAGATGCTTCTTAACACCACTTTCTGGAATACACACATCAGGCACTAAAAGGTCCTATCCCAGAAGATGCAGTATGTGTGTGTTCACAACAGAGGAGAGGAGGTGTATGATACATTCCTAGCACATGGTTATTTAATGCATATCTTAGAAAACAAGCAGGTTGGATTCAACCTTTCCCTGCTCGTCTAAGGGGCCACTGCTTATGTGGTGGAGATTGTTATTTTTATGTACTCTGGGACTTACATGAAGCTGCATAATAACAGAAATGATTAAAAAAAAAAAAGGAATTCAGGGAAATTAGCTTCTGCTTTTAGCTATATAAATTCCTTAAAAAATGCAGGCTCTAATATAAATTCTAGGTTCCTTAAAGCCTTTTCATCGATTGTGGGCTTGTTAAGAACCGTCTTTGGCTAACTTACCATTCATCAGTATTCTCACCGGAAAACAGAGAGGAGAAAGGGGTGGCACTGCCTTATCCTCCAGCTCCCTAGCTTCTCAGCTACCAGAGCAATCCCGCTCAAGCACATGTGTCTGAGTGGTTTCTAATCACCTACAAGAGGCTCTACCAGCCCTCCCCTCTGCAGGCCCTAGGAGGCACATCAGCTCTAGTCCAAGTGCTCAGTGCTCAATCCCCAAGTCCAAAGCACCATTCAACCTGGTGCCTCACAGACAACCATGCCAGGGTGCCTGGAAGTTGACTCTGTCCTCCTAACGATATAGCTGAAAACAAGTGATTTCAAGAAGGCTGCCTTGGCTTTCTTTCGACTTCCAACAGCACGCAGGGCGCCCTTCTGGCACTGTTGATGTTCCCCAAGGAGATGTCTGGTGCACTCCTGGCTATTAGTATTAAGTTTGGGTGGCTGTCTACATCATCGGTGGCGGGGTGCTTTCAGAGGCCTGGATAAAATGTTTCCTTATAATAAACAAAAAAAAGTTTTCTAGAAATTGCCATTGACTAGCAGGACAAGTAGTTGAAATTACAGATAAAAATAAAGTGTTTTCTTAGAAATACCCTGTAATTTAAGTTTTTACAAATCCTCACTATCGTACAAATACTTTAAAGTCTGTTTTCCTTGTCCAGTGAAAGTCTCTTAACTTCTTTCCTATAAAACAATTAGTAATAGAGTTTATGGGGTATAACTAAAGCAATGCTCAGAGGGAAATTCATAGTCTTTAATATAGAATGGGTAAAAATGAATTAAACATGCAACTCAAGAAAGAGAAATAAAGAAAGGTAAGGAAAGCACAAAGAATTAGTAAATATAATACAATAAACAATAGCATTAATATATCCAGAATTAATCTTATGAAGGGGGAGTTACCCACTAGCCACCCAAAAAGGGAGAAGAGGAAAAGAAAGCACAGGTAGGGAATTGAAGGAAATGTGACGTCAGAGGAAACCTAAGCACCTCAGGTTTATGGACACAAAGCTGCCTGTGTGGACAGCTAGTTAGCTCCCAGGTGCCCACTTCCCTCCGGGAAGCCACAGGCATTTATCACTCAGCTCAGTGAAAAAATGGAAGCAGCTTTCCTTTTAAACACAGCATAAAAGAAAAGGCAGCTAGAGAACAAATGTGCCAGAATGTATATTAAACACCATTACAATGTATGATTAGTTATTAAGTAGCAGAAGAAAAAAATAACAGAAGTTTCCAAATTACAAATTAAATCACTGAGTCCTGGGAGAGGAAATGGCTGAATGATAAACAGCTGAACTTTTTTTTTCTAATAACAAAACGCAGTTATCTAACAACTCCTTGTCATCACACAGAAACACTATATTCCTAAAGCCATGAGGGCTGAAAGGACAGTACTTCCCAGGTCCATGGCATTAAGACTTTGCAAAGAGGCCTTTTCATCCATCTTTACGATGTGGTTGTGTTTTTCCCATCGATAAATACATCTGCAGAGGTTAAGATGCTCAAGATCACGTGGGCAGTCAGTGGGAAAAGGACACAAGCCTTGGGCTGGCTAATCCAGCCCTTCCTACCTGCTCCACCCTGTTTGATGCACAGTACAGCAAGCACCTCCCTCAGTACAGCATCACACAAGAAACACCTTATTGCTGGGACTCTGAAAGCTAAGACTGACATCTAATGGCAGGTTCTGACTCTCAGTGCAGAGGACAGTCTGAAGAGGGTGGCTTCCCAGTAAACCTGGGCTGGTTCCTACAGGGTCAGGATCTTAGAATTTTCTGGACTCGGCAACACAGCAAATGATAGGAATTGAAAATATGTAAACACTAATATTGACAATAATTTAATGTCTTGATGCTTCTAGATTACTTAACTGGAAGCCAAAATGCCAGCTCACGACTAACAATCTTCACTTTTCCCAAGGACTGTTGCTTTTGATCTTCTGGCTTTTTGGAGGGCCCCATCACCTAGCTCCCAAGGCAAATCACACACAGAGGTGATGAATGCCTGGCCTTAGCTTGGCTTGTTTCCAGCCAGCTTTTGTGATCACCCTTTTCCCTCTGGGCTCTTATCTTTCTAACCCTGTGTATCTTACTTCCTTTCCTACACTGTGGCTGGCTGGGTGGCTGGCCCCTGGTGCCCTCCTCTCTACACTGTGGCTGGCTGGGTGGCTGGCCCCTGGTGTCCTCCTCTCTACACTGTGGCTGGCTGGGTGGCTGGCCCCTGGTGCCCTCCTCTCTACACTGTGGCTGGCTGGGTGGCTGGCCCCTGATGTCCTCCTCTCCTTATTCTTTTGCTGCTATCTTCCTAGGTTCTCCTCCTATTTATCCTCTCTTCCTGCTCGCCCGCCCTATCCTTTTTTTCCTGCCTCCCTATTGGCCGTTCAGCTCTTTATTGGACTGTCAGGTGTTTTAGACAGGCAAAGAATCACAGCTTCACCAAGTTAAACAAACGCAGCAGAAACAAGTTACACACCTGAAAATACTATTCTACCACAAAGGCATCTGACCTTTGAATTTTCTATTTACTGTGGCCATGCCTACTGATGTCTACCATCCAGTCCCCTTCAAGTCTCAGTACCATCTTGTCATATTCCTTTGCTTCTGAATGCATGTTTACGCCTCTTCACCTATTTGATTCCAACTACTAGGGACTGCAAAGAAAATAATTACTGTCTACTGTGCTGAGATGAGGGCAAGGGAAAGCCAAGTCCATGTTGGGCTTACTGTTTTTTTGCTCTATGTTTTAAGCAGAAAGCTAAGGTAGTATCAGAGAGTGGTGTGTTGTCAACTTTTTACATGTACTTGAAGCAATTTTCACCTCCATCTACTCCTACCAGATTTAATTATGATTACGACAACAGCTAAAAAACTTAACACAACAGAAACAGAGAAAAACACACCACATAGTGAATATCATAGAATTATTATCAATACCTCATTTGAAGGGTTTGATTCCATTTAGCATTAAGGAAGAAGGTGTCTACTTTAAATTCAATACCATGAAGACCACCAGAGGGAACAAAGGAATCATAAAAATGTCATGTAGCATACACACACACACACACACACACACACACACACACACACACACACACATGCATCCTAGAGTCAGACCCTCACGTCTGTTTCTGCCATATCTGTGGCATTGTCAGTAACCATTAGACATGAAATATTCTCAGATCATGAACTAAACAGAAGCACAATGAGGGTAGGGGAGGGAAGGCAATATTAGGAGACTGATAAAAAGACCCATAAAACTAAGATTCACTGGAAATTTTTAAGAATGAAACAGTTAATTTAAAAATTCTGAGCTGGCAAGATGTCCCAGTGAGCAAAGGCAGTTGTTCGCCAAGCCTGATGACCTGAGTTTAATTCCTGCAACCCATATGGCAGAACAAAAGAACAGACTCCTGCAAGTATCCTCTCACTTCCACAGACACTAAGTGATGTGTGGAAACATATGTGTGCAAGCGCACGCACATGTGCACACACGCACACATACACACAAAGTAATATAATAAAGTTTTAATCCCTTAAAATAGTATTTGTAGTTGAAATTTAGATGTTACCTATGCAATATTGAATACTATAAAAGCCAGTAACAGATTTAATTTTGCAATACCTTTAAGAGTCATTTTCTTCAGTTTTATAATGAATAGCAGCCGAGACTCACTGGAGACCATGAGCACACAGGAAATAGCCAAGTGAGGGAAGGACAGCATGCAGAATGCATCCCCCCCCCAATGCCCACCACTCCCAGACCCACAGAGCTCTGCGGCAGCCTGGGGTGCCCTTACCTGCTGGGTGAGGAGATTGATGTGACTGGATGGAGAATACTGCCTGGCTGCCTGCTTCTCTGCTAGCCTCTGGAGTTCGGCCGTAACCAGACTCTGGTTGTACCTTCGGTTGAATGAACCATCTTCACCTTCTTTTTGTGTTTTGGCTATTCCTGAATGATGCTTGTGGGGATGGCATGAACCTACTGAAAAAGAGAAAGTTCTCACCCACTTAAGAATTAAATCCTGGGTAAAACTAGAACAGTGGCAAACAAATAAAAAGCCGACAGACTCTGTGGAATCCTAAGGAGCCCTAAACATACAGGCCAGATAACCTTCAAATGGTAATAAAAATCTATGGAAATCCTTACCACACCCTAGAAAGTCTTCCTACAGGAAAATCACCATGTGTTTTTTGATGTGTGTTGGCTTACACAGGATGTTTAACACAGGAAGACTGGAAGAGCCGATGTCAGGCTCTACTGGGGACAGCTGAGCAGCAAGCAGCCACACAGCACTGAAATCTAGCCTCAGCATCACTAGGAACAAAAGAGAATCCAAACCTCAATATTCTAATTCTTCTTCGGTTTTATTACATAAATATACATGAGTCTGTGGCATCCATGGTAACAGCACTCACAATACTTACAAGGCACCAAAGGGAAACAGGCATGAAGGAAAAACTAAGTATAGCAATGGTTCTGTATTCAGAGTGGCGGTCCTCTCAGAGTTCAATTTTCCTTCAACTATTATTTGCTCACAATAAAATCAAGGTTCATTTTTTTTTCTGATTATAAAAAAAACTCACTGAAAAATTATTTTTAAATCACAAAGGCAGAAACACTATAATATTTTTTGTTCTACCTACTTGTTATGTATATCTGTGTGGTCCTGGGGGTTGAGCCTGGACTCTCAAGTTCTATCTACTATAGAGACTCACCTCCCAGGCCCCTTCCGCCCTTTGACAATGCTAACAGAAGCACGATCTTTCTGTAGACACAATGAGGTGACACTCCTCTCAAATGCCTTTTCATATTTACTGTAGTATCTGTATATCCAGATGATGAGCACCTGTGAAGTTTCTACTAACCCCAGGAGCTACGTTATCAATGACACACACCAACCAGTGTGCTCCTCCCCATCCATCTCTCATTCACTAATTCTCTTCCTTTTGTATAACATTTTATCACACACATAGGAGTGTTTTCCTGTATGTGTATAGAAAAGTACTAGATAATTTGCCTTTTGTCAGGCTTTACAATAGTAGTTTTCCAGTGTTAGCTTTCATCATTTAACATGGCACCGAGAAGGGGCATCTTCCATGGGTCAAAATACATAAGCGCATGCGTCTTATTTGCTCTCTTGCCATTCTTCTGTTCTGTTTTGGTTGTTACTGAGCCACCTGCAGCTATAGACAGCACAGTGTGCACTTATGCACACTGCAGCAGGCTTTTCTTGTGTCTATGCCCACGGGATGGACTGCTGGGTCACAGGGTACATGCATTTTAAAATCAAAGTGATATGTTGTACACTCCTACACATACACATTCCTGCTGACCCACACATCCTTTAATACTGCCAAACAGTTGAATTCTCCTTTCTCTAAGAGGCTAATTAATTACATACTTAACAATGCTGTTGGATGTTACTGCTTTCCTGATAAATCTTGACATTTTTCTATAGACTTTTTCTTGAGTTACTAGAGTTGTGCTTCTGGATTTACTTTTGTTCCATATAATAAACCTGTAAAGAATTTTTTTTAAGTATCAAGTTCTAAATCTGACATACTGTTTTTGTTTTTTTTTGAAACAGAATCTCACTTTATTGTCCAGGCTGGCAGAACTCATGATACTCCTTCCTACACAACCCAAGTGTGGGTGTCACCATTTGCAACTGAAATTTATTTTTATGTATGGGTGAGACAGTATCTGATCTCACTTACCACAGCATTGTTTATGAGGAAGACACACTGTCTCACTGATGAAAAATGCTACTGACTTGTGTAACTTTTCTTAACTTTCTACTCTGTTCCTTTGGTCATTCTGTGCTTTTGCGAATACCATACTTCCTTACTTTTACTTAAGTCTTAACAAAGAGCTCAAGTGGTTCTCAGTGTTCTCGGCCCTTCTCCTTTTTCTGATCATTTTAGACTGGGTTTAAAGAGTTAAACAGTAAATCTGCTGAGGCTTTTGACCAAACTTTTGAATCCACAGATCAATTTGATGTGTGATCTGAGGCTTCCTTTGTCACATACAGGACACCGGCTCATCGATTTAGGTCTTCTCTGATGACTTTCCACAATGTCCAAAAGTTTTTCTTAACTTTTCCCAGAGTAGCTTATACTTTTATGCTAATATCCAAGATGCTTTCTGGAAACAGTTTAGTAGGTCACAATGGATTCAAATTGCTAGGTATAATTAATATCAAAGAATTTAAATTTTGGCCTCCGGTAGGCTGACCATGCATCACTGGATGTCCACATTTCCAGTAGTATGTAGGCATCACATACTAGACTCAACAAGTTTCAGCTGATAAAGTATACATAATAAAAATTATCATTTAAACTTCTTTTAAATTCTTTGCAACTTTCACACGATATATTTTTATAATATTGATTTTATCCACACTTTCTCTATTCCCCCTTCACAATTCACTCAATTTTGTGCTCTTTTTTTTATTACATATATTTTCATTTGAAACAATTGTTTTGTAGTACTAAAAGTCTTTTCTAAAATGTACCTAGAGACCATTTTATGTTTTGTATGGAGACAGAATATTACCTGCAACTAAATCTTATTGCCTCGGTTAAAACCGAGGTTAATTCTTTTTAATCTTTTATGATGCTTCCGACCTCCAGTAAAATGCTGAACAGAAGCAACATTACCAAGCATCCTCATCAGCACACATGAACAGGAATGATCAACATTTTGTCATTTACTGACACATTTGCAGGTATGGGGCAGTTCAGATACCCTCTTTTCTGGGTAACAGGGATCTTCTCTTTTTGGTGTGCACAAGATTATTATGAATAAATGTGGAGTTTATCAAATCTTTTTCCGCATTCACAATGATGAAAAGAATGCCTTTTATCTTCTTTAGTCGGTCTGTGTGGCAAATGACACTGCCACATCTTCTACTACTAAATCATTCCTATATCATTGAACAGACTTACTAATGATATACTCTCTCAGATGTGGCCAAATACGGCTGGATTTATTTTGATTAGAATTTATGCATCTGCATTTATAAATGAAGGTTGTTTATAATTTTACTCTCTAACTTTATCACTAACTTATTTTCTTTTAAAGACAAATCCAATCTAATCACACAAAATGGGTTAAAGAGTATTCTTCTATTCTCTAGTAGTTTTTAATATCAGAATTATTTACTTCTTGAAAGAGCATTAGAAATTACCTATCAAACTATCGGGGCCATATAATTTCTTTCAGAGAAAAACTTTAAGTCCTATACCAATTATTCTCCCAGGACTAGTCTGGCCTCCTTCATCATCCTAACATGTTACACTTTTTAATGTAGTTTGTCCATTTCAATACTGGGGGAATAAAGTTGCTGGTCATATCTTATTTTTATCTCATCTATGCATCTTTGTCTGCTCCTTCGTTCCTTCTATAATGTTCCCATCTTCCCTCTTTTCTTTATTAGCTCCACCAAATGCATATCTTCTTTATGAGACATAGTCTCTGTGTAGCTTTGGTACCTGTAGTGGGATATTCACTGTGTCTGCTTCTGTGGCACTGACCACACCCATTGAGGGGTGGAGCCAGGGGCGGAAGTGACCTGTGGGACTTGGTCTCGGAAGGAGGCGGAGAACGGCTCTCTTTCTGGCAGAACACGGAGAGAGGAGCATCCAGTTCTAACTGCAGTGTTCATCTGTCTGTGTTGTGAGTTGTTTCTCCCTTAATAAACATTTATTCGGCCTATTTGTTTATCCTGACCCTTATTAAAACTTTTATCTGTCCTGGAATTCCCTCTGTATACCAGGTTTGCTTTGAAATCACAGTGATCTGTTTGCCTCTGCCTCCCAAGTGCTGGGATTAATGGCGTGTGCCACCATAGCCATCCATTTTACTTTTTTTTTTTTTTAAACCATTGTATCCTGTTTTTTTTTTTTTTTTCTCTCCCAAGCCAGCGTATTTTTTAAAACATAGTGTAAACCTTTATTGTAGCTCTCGTACACACCAATGAATTGTTAGCAGAGCTCTTTAAAAGTAAGGTGTTTTTTTGTCGCTCAGAGCTCTTTAAAAGTAAGGTGTTTTTTTGTCGCTTATGTTAATTTTGGAAACCTCCCTTAAAGGAGCCACACAAATCTCTTGTCTACAGCAAAACAAATCCAACAGAGAAAATGTTGCTACCAAGAAGTCTTGTTAGTCTCTGTTTCTTTGTTTCTAAGATCTCTTTTTAAGCTTTTATGAAGTTTGAAGTGACTGACACCAGAGGTACCCTCCATTCTACTTCTGAATTGTGTAGTTTTTATATATCTCTTTATGTCTTTCTCCTTAGATGTAGGGCATTGTTTTCCCTCTCCACATACCAGGACATGCAGCTGTCCATTGCCAATCAGTTCTAGAATATTTTCTTTACATTAACATTTCTTTTCTTGCTTTAGATTTTGAAATATAGAGAGGTTTGTTATATATCCCCTTGTTATTGGCCTTTAACTTAGTTGTAGTGTGGGTAAAGAATGATATTACATGATTCCAAATCTTAATTTTTTTTCTCACATATGATATAGGTTATAACTGATTTTTATAAATATGTGTTCCTTAGCAGATATTTTCTCTATTTCTTGGGTATACAGTCCTAAATATGACCGAGAGAACTTGCCATTTTGTTCAAATCATCTTTAAAAGAATTACACGTATATATTTGTTTAGTTTATGAAAACACAGCGTGTAGAAGTCAGAACAGCTTGCACTTGGTTCTTTCGTACCATAGGTGGTCCCTAGGGACAGACCCAGGTTGTCAGCTTGCTGGCAAGTGCCTTACCCACTGAGTCATCTTGCTGCCCAAACCTCATCCCTTTGAAGGATAAGGTTTCACCATGTAGCCCTGCCTGGCCTAGAACTATGTAGGCCAAGCTGGCCTTGAACTCAAGAGATTCATATGCTCTTGCCTCTTGCGTGCTGGGATTAAAGAGATAAACCACCATGTCTGACTAAGGGTAGTCACTTATAAAATGTGGCTTAGGTATAACTCATTTTTAACATGAGTATTACTAAATTATTTAAAATCTCAACCAATATTAAAATATTCCCCAAAGTGATTCTCCATAATCTCTATGGACCTTTTTTTTTTTTTTTTAATGCAAAAACTGACAATATCACAGTTTTCATGGAAATCCAAGAAACCCCCAAAAAGCCTGAACAGATTTGAGAAAGAAAGAAGAATCAAGTTGGGAGAACCCTTGGTGATTTTAAAACTTAATATAATATTACAGAAAGACAACGTGATACTGTGTGAGACAGGTACAAAATCAATAGGAATAGAACTGAGAAATCTTTCCATTGGCAGATAACTGGTTTTAACAAGCGTGCCAAGATAGCACAGTAGGGAAGTAACATTTTAAAATGGTCCTGCCATGATATAATCCTGGTACATGAGGTAGCTTGTTGGAACCCACTCCCCATGGTAGGAAGCCATGCTCAGCCTTAAAGCATGGGAGAGGGGCCTGGCCCTGCCCCAATCTATGTTGACTCCTCATGGGAGCCCTTACCTGTGAGGAGTTGCCTGGGGGTGGACTAGGAGGGAGGTGAGGGGGGTGGGAGGAGGGATAGGAGGGAAAACTGTGGTTGGAATGTAAAATGAAATAAAAAACTAAAAAGAAAGAAAGAAAGAAAAAAAAAAAAAGAAAAAGAAAAAAAATAGAATAAATGATCCTGGAAAAATCGAGTATCAATATACAGAAGTTAAACCCTGCATCACCTAACACACAGTATGTGACTGAAAATGTACATAAGTCCCAAATGTAAGAACCTCACATGAAACTCTCAATAAATAAACAAACAAATAAATAAATGAATAAAATCCTTATGAATTTGGGTAATTTGTGTTAGATGCTTCAGATATGATGCAAACTATAAGCAACAAAAGAAAAATGGGGAAATCAGATTTCATCAAAACTTACATTTCTATGCTTCAAGAAAGTGAAAAGAACCAATAAGTAGGGAAAAACATTTAAAAACAACCACCTGATGAGATCTGCATAGAGAACACTTAAAGAACACAACTCAATGATAAAAATAAACCTCAACTGAAAGACTAGCAAAGAAATCAAATAGACATTTCCCCTATAAAGTCATTCAAATACTCAAAAGGAATGTGAAAGTCAATAATCATCATTAGCCATTAAGGAATGCCAATCATAACCCTTCTACACAATAGATAGATAGATAGATAGATAGATAGATAGATAGATAGATAGAAAGATGGATTCTAACCCAAACCTTCTATGATGGGTAAAACCGAAGTCATTAAATGTTAGAAAGAACTTGCTTGATTAAAATGCAGACTCATAAAATTTATCATATGACCTAGCAGTTGTATTCATACTGTATACCCTAGAAAATAAACATTTATGTCCACATGTAAATGTTACTACACTGCTTATAACATCACTATTCATAATAGCCAAAGTAGTGAAAAAACAGATGTCCATCATCTGGCAAACAGAAACACAAATGTTGTACACCACACAACAGAACACCATCCAGCTATTTCAAAGGCATTAAGCATGATACATGCAATAACCAATGAGCCTGGAAAACACAACACTAAGTGGAAGAAATCAATCATAAAGGCCATTTACTGAATAGTTCAGGCCATGAACTATGAAATGTCCAGGAAAACAAATCTGTAGAAAAAGAAAGCTACCTGTGGTTGTCAAAGGCTAGGAGAAAGAAGAAATGAGGATGACTGCTAATAGATATGGGGTTTCTTTAAGGCGAAAGAAAGTGCTCTGAAGTTAGGCAGTGGTGTTGGTTGTACATATCTGTGAACATACCAAAACTCACTGAATTTAAACAAAATAGCCAAGTTTCTGTGTAGGGGTTATGTCTCAATCAAGCTGCCATTAAAAACTGAGCTGGAGATATAGCTCATTGGTAGGGTCCTTGCCCAACACATGTAAGGTCCTGGGTTCAATCCCCAACACCATAAAATAAATGGGACAGAAATTTGCCTGATAATATGGGTCTACTTCATTGAAAATTAAGTATCCATCTTACAAAGTCTTTGGTGATGTATCAGGTTGTCTGTAGATTGTCTAATGTCAGGAATAATGACTTGGATCAGAAAGGCTGCAGAGGACATCCACAGGTCTATGCAGTGGGAAAGCTAGATGCCTGCCTTATTCATCTCTCTTTTCTTGCAGAACCTGAAAGCAGCCCTCTTTTGTTTTGTATCTGTGAATGAATGCTAGTGGACAAAAAGCAAGACCTCTCTTCCGTCACAGCAGAAGGCAGCAAAAGCAAAGGGCAAGAGAGAGCTCTATTTTCATGGGGCTGGGGAGGAGTGACATGGCAGGCAGCCTTCATTTTCTCACTCACCTGCCTTTGCTGAAGAGGGACGAGACAGTTTCTGGCTATAGATTTGTGCGGCACTTTGGAAAGAGGAAAAGGGACCAATGGTGTAACTGCCTGATCGGCAGCGTGGCAGGCCAGCGGGGCTTATGTTCTGGGTCCCAAGGTGTATGGAGGGAGAAGCACTGTTGGGGACTGGGTTCAGTAAAAGTGCTGACTGGTGAGGCATGCTGGGGATAGCTGGAGAGATTTGAGATAAAGAAGAATGGTGGCCAGGACCTGACGAGAGTGCAGAGGTTGTAATAATAGATGACAAATGGGTGCTGGGAAGTTTCTGCAGAAGAACAGCAGCAGGACCAGAGAAAGAAGAACAATTGGTATAGACTAGTTTAGCCTCTTTTCCTGCTGAAGTGGTAAATCCTATTAAAGCAAAAACAAAACAAAACAAAAGAAACAGGTCATTTTAGGAAAAAATAAACATACAATCTCTATGACACATAAACATTTTAGAACATCAAAATAATGTTAACATGAAACAGAAATCATGCAGACTTTAACGAGTATTCATCGTGAACTTAATAAATTTTGTTGCCAGAGACAGCCTGGTAACAAGATTTTTACTTTATTATTGTCCCTTCCTAAAAGCTTGAGTTGAGACATCCCCACAAAGCAGAGCAGGCACGTTCTAAAAATGTTAAGCAAGCAGGACAAAGTTTCTACAAGGAGCAAGCTAATTCCTCTCCCTCTGGGAAAACAGAAAGTGCTCAGAACTCCTAGAGAAAATGGAAAATGCTTTTGAAGGAAATAAAGTTACCAATAGGAAATTCTAAGGGGAAGGGAAGAACAAAAGGAAACTTCCCAGGGCAATAATGTTCCATGTGCTTAAAACAGTTAACACCTGAGGACTTTCTCTGTTAGAGGTGTATCACAGAGCAACTCACGCGATAATTTATCGGAGTGGATTTCTGTTGCCTGTTGCTGTTTGGGCTGCTTTATTTTCACTTCTTGAATTGTCTCGGGGTGATCTGAAATAAGAAATACTGACTTAGGTGCTGAACTGATCAAAATCATAACACGGAACACAAGTATTAATCAATACCAGGAAACACTGCCCAGCCTACCAGCCCCTTTAAAGGATGACAACACTTGTATGTGATTCTCAGTTGCCCTGACCAGCTCAATCTCACTAAATCAGGAAGAGATCCTCATACCCAGCTAGGACATGCCTGGAAGGTAAAGTGAGGAAAGGGAAGGCAGGAGCTCCCAGCAGGATTCCAGACTGGGCAGGGGTGGGGAAATATGAGATTACAGTGGCTAGCAGGACTGACTGGAGCCAAACCAACAGGCATGAACAAGAGTGGCATTGTGAGGTCCAAGCATAGCCTCACTAATTATTGGAGTGCCACTTCAACTCTGTAGCCTAAAGTATGTGCCTCAGTTTACCTGAGGCAGGTTGATATTCAATAATAAAAAATAATAAAGTTTCCATTTTTAGCAGTTTTTCTCTACCATCGAATTCTGAGACAGAACAGCCCAAAGCTATTCATAACTTAGAGAAGTGTCCCAAGTCTGCACCAAAGACAAGGTTTATACAAAAACTTGAGAGCTTCTTAGAGGGAATAAGGGCATCTGGGTGCTGTCCACTCCACCGCCACCTTCAGGGGTAATGCTGTCACCGGCTTGTTCAGCTAGGAAAGGGGCCCAAATACCAAACTATCAAATGCTTCTCTTCTTGACTGAAACTGTCATACCCCTTTCTAGGTCTACACAATAGATAAATGCAGGAATTGATCTTCTGATGTAAAAGCAGTCTTTGAAAGCCAGATCTGAGAATTGGAAATGACCCATCTGTTATTAACAGGAGCTGCAGGCACATGCTACTGGCTCTTCTCCATTACTGTCAAGGACTAAGTTACCACATGAATGCCCATGTGGGTCCCATCACACCAAGTGAACACACTGCCCCTACTCTAACCTCACTGTAAACATTTCTCAGCCTCCCTTCCACAGTACTGCTAGAGGTACTTTTCAGATTTTCCATTAACCTTCTTATCACTGTCCCAACTCCACTCACCAGACAATACACTTTACAAACACAGGGGTGTGATGACCCTAGTCACTGAATTGTTAGCAGCTACCAAAGGGATTATCACAAAATAAGAAAAATAAGAGAAAAAATGGACAGACGAATATGAAGCTAGAAGCAAGCTCCAAGAGGAAGCTGGGCTTAAAATGACTGCTAAAAATACAATTCGCGGGCTGGAGAGATTGCTCAGCAGTTAAGAGCACTGGCTGCTCTTCCAGAGGACCAGGGTCCAATTCCCAGCATCCACACAACAGCTCGTAAATGTCTCTAACTCCAGTTCCAGGGGATCTAACACCTTTATACCAATGCACATAAAATAAAGTTAAATAAATTCTTTCTTTAAAAGAAAAAAATTCACAAACACAGTTGCTAACCAGGCTTTATGGAATAGCCTAAGTGAATTTTACAACACTGGGTTGGGATGTAACTCAGTGGCAGAGAGCTGATCTAGTATTTTGAGGTTTTAGGACCAATCCCCAGCCTTGTAAACACAAAACAAAATTAACAATGTTTCTTTGCAGAATTCAGTTTACACTTGAAATGACCAATTTTCCTGGATATTCCCACACTAGACTGGGATAGCCTTAAGAGCAGAGAAATAGAATCTAGTGCTCAAAATACTGGCAAGGGGGCTGGAAAGATGGTTCGGAACTAAGAGCACTGGTTGCTCTTAGAGAAGACCTGGATTCAGTTCTCAGCACTCACATAGCAGATCACAAGTGTCTATAACTCTAGTTCCAGGGACCCTAATGCCCTCTACTGGCCTCCTTGGGCACCAGGCACACAAGTAGTCTACAGACACACATGCTACAAGCCATATACTCACATACAAAAACATAAATAAACAAAATACTAAAATACTGGCAAAATACTGGCACTGATACACTTGCATCCAGGTTCGAAATGAATTTTACATAGAAAGCACAGAGCTTATGGATACAGAGTGATTGATATTTTTTATAACAACAATATGAGCTTCAGAGTCTAGTTTACATTTGATTCCAAATCTCTGAGAAAGGTGTTCCTTAGCAGTGAGAACTTTTAGAAACACAGGGGCCATCACAAAGCTTGAAAGAAATCAATGGCATTGGGGCTTGCAACCAAGAACATAGGTCACCTTACTAGGTATGGAATAACCTCACAAACACAATAACAACAAAAAAAAAAAAATCTACCCAGCCGGGCTGTTGTGGTGGGCCTTAATCACAGCACTGGGAGACAGAGACAGGTGGATTTCTGTGAGTTCAAGGCTAGCCTGGTCTACAGAGCAAGTTCAAGGACAGCCAAGGAATCACAGGAAAACCCTGTCTCAAAAAAACAAAACAAGAAAACAAAAAAATGCTCTCCCCAAGATGCCAATGGTGCTGAGAGGCCTGAATGGACAAGAAGATGCATGAGGAACGGAGATTAAGAGCAAGAGCTTCGATCAGACAGAGGAAAGATCAAAGCCCAGGGCCCTGGGCGGTGAGAAGGAGCCCCGGAGGAAGGCGCTCAGCTCCAAGCTCATGTTCTCAGCTGTGATGAAGTTTGATAACAGAACCTGCTCTGCATGCTGTTTGCAAGCACATAGGAAGAGGGGTGTTCATTACACATCAGGTGTTCAAAAAAAAGAGACGGAAACCCCAAACTCTGCTGCTGTGACAAGCAATAAAAACAAAGCTCTAACAACTTTCTACTTTTGCTTTTGAGACAAAAAGTTATGTCCCGCCCCCAGCCCCTGCTGCAGAGTCCACTCCACTCAAGAATGGTGTGCAGCCAGGGCTCTTTTCCAGATGCTTCTCTGAGGGTCTCGGTTTACTGCCTGTTTGCATGTGTCACCCATTAGCTGGCATACATACTTACCACCTTTTGCCCCACTATCAGAATAACTACTGCTGTTCTTAGAACTTTTAGAGTGAGTCCCCAGGAAGACACTGGCAGACTTGTTTTTTTGGGTATAAAAAGTCAACACCTCCTCCAGTTCAGCCTCACTGAAATGAAGAAAAGAGTATGGTCAGCACAGGAAGCTGCTCTGGAAAATCTTTTCACATTTTATCATGGAAACAGTAAGCAGGAGGAGGGAAAGTGAGGCATGCAAGCTAAACGCTCCTCATTAACAGTTTAAAATGAAGCATAAATGAAAACAATTGGGAAAATGCACACCACGATAAACTTTATTAACACACAGAGATTTTTCTAGATCTGTACTATCTGATTCAGCAGCCACCAGTTACATGGAGCTATTTAGACTTAGTTAAAATGAAATAAAATTAAAAGATTCTTTTCCGGAGTCATACTACACACATTTCAAGTACTTGGTGGTCACCTACAGAACATTTTACTGGATAAACACACTCTTGGTAAGGAACTGAAACCACAGATTGTGTCTAAGCTTACTGGTGGCCTATTTTTGTATGACACCCCCTAGCTGGAGGGGGGGAATGAGAGACAGGGAGACAGAGACGGGGAGGTGTACCATTAAAAAAATAAAACATGTGAAAAAGACTATTCATAGCCACAGAGTACAACTATCATCTGGCTGAAGTTTGCAATGTATCTACCCTGCCTCTAGATAACTGAAGTATTTTCCTAAAAGGCCCACAAGTCATTTTAATTGGCTCTGTCAGAAATATGGAGACCTAGCGTGACCACAGAAGAGATACTTAACCATCACTGAACAATGAATGAGAGAGAACTAGACTGAGCACTTGGAATTACTGAAATTACATGTTATGAATAGTCACAAAGTATAAAGTAGAGGAAAACAGAAGAGGGTCTAAGTAGGCCTCCCTGGAAACATAACATGCACAGATTTAACTTGATCTTAGCCAAAGGGCTCTGAGGCAATAATGCAGGGCTTAACAACATGCGCAGCCACTTTTTGATAGCCATTTTCTTATCTCTGGTGCTTGGTGTTATTCCACATCAGAAGCCTTCGAGGAAGTGAAGCAACCCACCTGCCGTCTTTGGAACACACTAATAGGAATCCAGGAAACCACCTCTATGATCTCTATGAACCCGCAGATCCCCAAGAAGAAATGCAGCACAAGGTAAATAGTGCTAGTGACTGGCAGGTCGTCTGCAGCTGGGTTTGCAATGGGCCCTGCCCGTCTCTGGCAGTGTTTTACTTTGCACTCTCAGAGAACCGGGAGGCAGAGGGCAGCTGGCCCAGCTACAAGCCACTCACTCTGTACCTGTCTTATCCTTTGTCCACTTTGTCACTCAGGTCTTCCTGCCTCCTTCCAACAGGCATTTGAGTTCGTCAGCCTACTGTAGGAATCTATGTACCTGCCCTGATTTAATGAAAGATCCTACACTACACTACCACAAGACATGTATGTGACTCAATGTGTTTTCCTCCCCAACACTCTACTAGTTAAGAGCATATATGATTTATATTTAATATCCAGTTAAGTCTCTCTCTCTCTCTCTAAGTTTGGGGGATTTTTCTTCTATTTTTCTCTTTTAGGAACTCAAAAAAAATCTATTTTCTTGGTATCATTTACTTTTTTGCCTTTTCTGCTTTTAATCTTTTTACATTTATTTACTCTGTGTATAAGCACATCCATGTCACAGTGGGAGTACAGAGGACAACCTGCAGGAATTCTGTTTTTCCTTCTACCATATGGGTCTTGGGGATGGAACTCATATCTCTGGCTTAGGTACCTTCACTGCCTTGTCCCGTTTTTGCTTTTGCTGTTTGTATGAGGCTGATGTGGGGAGCTGTTTCTTTTTCCGTTTCTATACCTGCTTTCTTAAACTTATTAGTTAAGACTTCAGAACGTCCACAAAATAGCGTTACATAACTATAAACCTACAAAATGATCTACGTGTTTGTTCCACAGCTAAAGCACAAGACACTGAGGCCACAGTGAGGTCTAGTCAAAGAATTAACCTAGGACCTCAGAGTTAGCACCTCATAAGCCAGTACCTAATTTACTTTCACAAATAATGGAATGTTGATTTTCTCTCCATTATCCTCTCCATTGTGTTTTGGATTACTGAAGCCTAATGAAAACAGCTTACAGTAGATTTTCCATTTAGTTTAGTGGTTTCTGCACAACTTGAAAAAAAAAATAGATATTTAGGTTTTATTATTTTATGTCAGAGCTCCTGGGACTAGAGTTAGAGATAGTCGAGAGCCACCATGTAGTAGGTGCTGGAAACAGAACCCAGGTCTTCTGTAAAAACAGATAATGCTCTTAACTCCCAAGGCAACTTTCCAAGCTGACTACTCTCTAATTTTAAAAAGGCTCTCCATCCTGAGCTTTTATGAAAGTTAAAATTAAGTACATTTGTTATCTCTTCCTTTGGAAATGCAATGTCCGTGAGTAAAATGGCCTGGCTGGCTTACATCAGCAGAGTTCAACAGAGAGATTTTTAATTTCTCAAGGTCAACACTAAGCATGAAACACTTTTCTGTTTTATATAAATTAGGCGTGACTCTCACAGTGTTGAGAAACCGCCAGTTCCTCACCCTACTCTATGTAGGCAAAATCTGGTCATCTCCACAGCATCAATAGGTCAGGAATAAATCTGGACCCAGTAAACACTAGAAGCCTCTAACTTCACATTTCCAAGAGGTTCTCAGGACTCTCAGGGTTGTGTACTTTGAAGGCTGTCTAGAACTCCAGCCCAGACACCAACAAGCAGTGTTTTGATAACTGAAGTCATGACAACAGCAACACAACTGGTTAAGATACGGAGAGGCCAAACCTATGAAATGCTCCCCCCTTTGGGGATTGAGCTTATTCATATCCGTGTAGCAGAAACAAGGGGCTGCCGGTGACTCAGTGGGCATCAGGAGACAGAAGGAAACGGTTACTAAACAACAGTGCCCTGTACCTTGCTTGTCGGATGAACTCCTGAAAGCTCTCTGCATTCACCCCATCCTCCTCCTCCTCTTCTAGTTTCTTCTTTGATTTCTTCTCAGCCATTTGTTCTGTTTCCTACCCACATCCAACCCCAGAGAAAAACAACAAAATCAAACTGGCTTGTGGTAGATGCGTGCTTCATCTGCTTTCCTTGCCTTCTGCTAATGGCTCCTTAGAACAAACGTTGTAATCTTCTACTTCCACCACTTGTAAATCTGACACACTTCTTCTGGTCATCATTTCGTTTTGACATTCCCAAGTAACAGTGGCAGAATGTAATTTTTAATCATGTTTTAACTTTCTACTAACATGGGTCACAGAGAAAGAGCCTTTTGTATTAACATCTGGGATAATAATTGCAGTTTCACAGTGCTGCTGGAAAACACACACACACACACACACACACACACAATATTTTGTTGCAATTCATATAGGAAAGACTGGTCTTAGAAATCCTCTTGTATCAGTTTCCAAACTGAGGTTTGTAAGACAAAAAAGAATTCTCAACAGCCCTGGAATAAATTGTGGCTACAGGTTTAGTGTACTGACAGCTCACTAGCCTTTCCACTTAATTTCAGAAAAGCCATGTCAATTTCCAGGATTCAGCTTTCCCTCTTACATAGCGGCCACACCTTTTCTCCCCAAAATAACATCTTTATAAAAATGGATTCTAGAACCTCAGATGTAAGACAGTTTGAAAACGTTCTACTTAAATAGTGTACCTTATAGGTGTGAAATCATATGTTTCAAATGTTTCAGAGACGAAAATCTAACTTCCAAAATAGAAATGTAAGTCGTCTTATTAAATTCTTAGTTTGAGTTCACTCTCAAGTGGCGACTTACCGCTGTCTGAAGGCACAATTATACTATAATACAGTTGCTCACAGACCAGGATCTTTCTCAGGTATACTAGAGCACAAAAGAACTATGCAATTTCCTAAGAGTTAAGTATAGCCACTGGCCCTCAAAATAAGCAGTTTTTCAACCAGATGGACTGCCCCTGAGAGCTATACAGGGGATGATGCTGCCAAGAGAACGGAACAAAGCACATGGCTTGTCCTCAACAGGGTATGATGACCCAACAAGAAAGACTATCAGGTAAATGACTTACCTTGTTGTACACGACAATAAAGTCACTCAGTTGGTGGGCAAGGATTCTTCTGCGCTCCAGAAGTGCCAAGCGCCGACTAGGTAACACCATCCTTAGTGAATGCTGGAGATTACTTGATGCTCGCTTAAGGAAACGGACCACTAGCTCCTATATAAAGTAAAGAGAAAGAGAAGGATAAAAGTAGGGATTGTGCTAAACACCAGGAAGACAGCAATGATGGGACTGAACAAGAGATGTGAGAAGAGGTATGCCACGGATTTTTACAAACATGTTAGGTAGAAGACGCTACATGAAGACAAGAGGATTGTACTCCCTTCCCTCAGTATGCTGGCAATCAAAACATAAAAATCAAATGTACATGCAAGTAACTATTGTAAGGCAGTAGTTATACAAACACCATAATGTATGTATGCACAAACAGAGCTATCAATAATTTAAAGAGTAGACACTTAGGAAACTTAGCATTCAAAAACAGAATCAGGTGCAATGGCACAAGCCTATAATCCCAAGGATGGTAAGTTAGCAGCCAGCCTAGGCTACATGGTAAGACCCTGTAAGGAAACAAAAAATCAGGTATAGAGAGAAACCATAGAAAACAATGCCACAGAAGGCAGAGGGTAAAGCGTCAAATATCAAAGACTCCCAAAGTCTGGAGGGAGAAATAATCACAAGCTAGAGACAGCGCCTGAATCTGGACACTGAGGTCACATCAACAGACTTCATATAGAGACAGTGAAGGAGGCAGGAAAAAAGGCTTGTGGAATACCCGGAGCTGAACAGCAGAAACTACTGCGTAAAGAGTGTGGTGATGAAGGAAACTAAAAACTGCCACAGCAGTTGGAAGGTGACAGAACATTCTTCCTTCCAAAGGATAAGGGAACTCTGAGAGCTGGGAGTAGGGGAGCAAAGCTAGGGATAGTCATTAAGAGACTCAATTAAGATGGATGCAAAGGGTTCTAAAGCTGAGAGAATCTCAATCATGTCATTCATGACACCCCAGATGTTTCAGAGAGATTCTCACAGAGGTTACTGCCCATAAAATAACAAAACTGTTTTCATGCGGTGGGTCTCGAGGCTTCCGTTAGGGTGCCCTCTGATCTACCAGATAGACTCTCTAAGCCTAACCTGGATCAGAGAGGGAAGCCGTGGACCTGCTTTCTCATAAGCAAGGCCACTGGCCTTCAAGCCACGGCCACGGGTAATGTGGCCTTATCCCTTTGGATGTGATGTTTACTCAGTGTTGTAGTGATGATCTTACACATTCTTGTAGAAAGCCCTAAATCTTGGGTGAATTCTCAGCAACTGGAGTGGTTAGTCTGGTCGGGTTTTTTTGGTTGTTGTTTGCTTTTTGGTTATTTTCTAAGTGGTTTTTTAAAATTTGATTTTAAACTCCAATTTTCTCCAGCATAAAGGGCACAGCCCCATAACCAGAGGGTATTTTATACAGTTCTCTGATGTCTTTACTATAGCGTGGTTTAAGCTACTATATTAAAACATTACTTTTTCAGTGGAGCAGACAAACTGACTCTGAAAAAGGCAGGCTCGATTTTCCACTTGGAAAGAGTAGAGCTAACATTTTCCACTGATGTCTGAAGATCATTCATGACACACAAGGTTTTATCTCTGGGTGGTATTTGCTACTTTAAATTCATCATTTGTTTTCTGGGATAACCAACATGTTTTTTAAAAATGTACCTTTCATAAAGGGAACTAAAAATTAAGGTCAGCACTGAAAAAGGACACAGCTTCCCCAGAGTTAAGGATCCCTCTGCTTGCAATAATGCCAGTAGCTTTAAAAGCCCAGTAAAAGGCTGTAGCTTACTCTACAAGCTCTGATCTTACCAAAGAACATGATTCTCCCAGCCACTGTGATCTGCAATATTAAATCTTGGGTGTGTTTAAATAATTAATGCGTGCTCAAAAGTGTCATAAGTTTGATTCTAGTAATGCAAAAATTTTATACAATTCTAAGTAGTCATTAAGGTGAGGAACAGTACTTTCTGAGAGTTTATGAAGAGGTACTGACTTTTAAAGAGCTAAGGGGATTCCACAGGACAGAAAATAATGGAAACAAAGTAAAAGCAAGAATGGGCAATATTTTGATTCTAGTTTTACCACTTTTAAGCTACAGAACAAAAGCCTTGGCTTTTCTAGGTCTTTGTGTCTGCATTTGTAAGATGAGGTATAGATGCCTTCCTCAAAGAATGAAATGGAAAGCAGCTTAAGGGCAGAGATTGTTATTTTACTCAAATGCTTTACACAGGACTTAACATCCAATGAGCAATCAATTTCCATTTCAAAACAGAGCAAACTGATGCCTCTACTGTACAGCTTAATGCATATGGCTTCAGAGATCTACTTCACATCATATAAAAACATGAGAAATCTAGAAACTTTACTACCTATAACGTGTGTGTGTGTGTGTGTGTGTGTGTGTGTGTGTGTGTGTGTGTGTGTGTGTTGTGTGTGTGTGTGTGTTGTGAATTTGTGTACATGGTGCCTGTGGATGCATGTGCCACACCATGCATGTGTAAGTCACAGGACAGCTTGTGGGGTCAATTCTCTCCTTTCATCTTACATGGGAATCAAACTCGGGTCACCAGGCTTGCATGGCTTGATTTAACTGTGTCCTACAATAATTCTTGTATCAGAATATATTGCTGAGCTGGGAATAAAGGGAGAGGAGAAGGAGAGAAAGAAAAGGGACAGTCAAAAGTCCCAGAGAGCAGAGCCTCACCATCTGTTCATCCTCTTTGGCAGCCCAACTCGGACTGAGAGTCTGACCACCACTGTCTTTCGTCAGGCGGACTTGGACATGCTGAAGATAGGCAGAGAACGCTAACCGGGCCTGCACTTTGCTGTAGAAATCCAAAACAACACATCGTTATGAGACAGAACAAGGGCAAACCTACCCACCACATAACTGCCTCTCTCCAAGTGATCTTTAAGGATCCTCTGTTAGGATAGCTAAGAATAGGAAAACTTCCAGGTAGACACTACTGAATAAAGAGCCCTTCCAAACCCTACATGAGCTTTCCAATCCTTTCCCACACAAGAATCAGTGACACCACTTCTCATGATTAGCATCAAAGAGCGGCACACAAAAATTGAAAATTACTTATCCTGCCCCCTGCCTCTTTGAATGTTTAAGGACTTTCTTGGGAGAATGTAGAGGGCATGGTGTGTAAGGGGACACTGGTAGTACAGAGGAAAGGGATTTGTGTCAGGACACACTCATCAGATAGTAGAGAAATACGGGTTTTGTTCTGAGAACTAATATTCCTAGCATGGAAAAGCAAAACTAGATGGATTCTACAAAGGAACTTTTGAGCCCAATTTTTAAGGTCATGCATCTCCACTCCATGACAGGAGTGGTTGGAGCCCAGAACAGAACAAGTGAATGTGGTCCAACAGTGCTTGGTGTGCATGACAGGCAGGGACAGACCCAGATGTTCAGTGGGGAAAATATGGTGAAACGCACCACAGTGACAGCTGTTTTCTGCCTGGTGGTCTAGGTTACAGACAAGGACTCTCCTCAAGCTGCAGTGGGAAAGCCAGAGGACCAACCAGAGACACAGTGACGACTTTCACTTCAGCAGCTAATTGTGGCAGATCTGTTTTCTTTCAGGCAAGATTTTGGTTACTTCAGCTGATCGGCCTCCTGACACTGTAGCCAAAATTACATCAGCTAAGATTAGGGCCCAACACAAACTCCGTTCACAATCCTTGCACATGTAATCACTAAACACTGTCTGCTCATGTTCCCCAAGGTTAAGATGAAGGATCTGTCCCAAGTGTCCTGGAGATCCTACAGGGTCTAGGACTGAATGTGTTTTGGAGGACTACAGTGCAGGGGAGTCAGGCCAGGGAGTCTGCTTGCTCTTGAGCTTTCATTTGTAAGAGTTTCTAGCAAGTGAGCTATAAATACATCTTAACAGGAACAGTTATGTGAGTACAATATGAATTTAAAACAATGAATTTAAATGTCCAAATGTTTGCAGCAAAGGTTTTCCTATTCTCACCTAGACAACAACCGCAGGCTTCAGATACTTCCAACTGTAGCTGAGGAACCAACTGCACTGACAGCCCTCATTCTGACTGTCAATTGAAACAAAGAGCACCACGGTTTTCATATCTATAAACCTTCCTAACCTGAAAGCTAACCTGAAACTGTCTCAAAGGCACTTGGTCAGTCACTGGCACACCCCCTACCTGAACAGAAGTATGAGACGGGCATGATTTGTGACAAACCAACCTGGTTCAAAAAAACCAAAAGATTTTATAGAAAGATAAATCACACAAGGTGGTGGTGCACACTATCTCCAACCCTAGCCTCAGCCACCCCCAGGCCCCTGGGGACCACTGAAACATCCCCAGGACAATGGGCAACAGTCTGGAGTCTGCTGACTGACAGCAATATATCCTACAGGCTCAGTTAGTTTCTTCACTGAGAGTGAAGTCCCTAAGATTTACTAAGAAGTTCTTATTTCTACAGCTGATAAGGAGGATTTTATTGCTGGACAGAGCTCAGAACATCTCCAATTCCATCTTCCACTTCCAATTTCAGGAAACAATTTCAGAAATCCTGGTCTGACCCTGCACCTTGGCTTGACAGAATACTGAAGCCTGGAAAGGGTCTCTGACTCTGTGACTTACCCTCAATTGAGTAATCACTTAGCTCAACCCAAAGATCAGAGCCCAAGCACAGGGAATGAGTCCACACCACCTGAACTCACCAAGCAAATCTTCTCATTCTCCACAGCACCGTCCCAAACCTGAACTCACTGCACACTCCAGGCCAAGTGTAAGATCTCCTGCAGAGCCCACGGCACGCTCGGCCCACGGTCTCCCCACTCTTTGGCTTCCCTCGGGGCTTGCCCACAGCCCAGCCTCTATGACTTGGAAGAAGAGCCATCCTTCTTCTGGCCTCTTTCCACCCTTTAGGACCCTTCCTGCTCAGTCTACAAATGCTCCAGAATCCCCATCCTTACCAGAAAAGCATCCCTTCTTACCTAGCTCTCTCCATGATGTGGTCTCCTTTCTTTTGCTGCCAAGCCCTTTGGAATACTAACTTCACGACTGCTTTCTGATTTCCTCAGCTCACAGCTGCTCTTCTCTAACCACATTGGTGACTGAGGCACTGCAGATTTGACACCTTCCTGCTGTCATGGACACTGTGTTACTCCCTCTTGCTCTGAAGCCCATCTCTGAACTGTTACCTCTTAGTCTTTGTACTGATCTACCTACAGGGCTATTTCCCTAGTGCCTTACTCCGCCTTCTTCCCATCCACCCTTAGAGTTAATCCGAACTGACAGTAACATCCACTGTAAGGCTTGAACTATGACCCTTGACCAACAAGCTGTATTTTGCTGGTCAGCACAGGGCACATCCTCCTTACACACAATGAAGCCAGGGCTTCTGTCAAGAAACAACCCCTGTTCTTTCTGCTCACTGATGGCGTCACCACATTAGCTAACGCAGAGCTTTAGTCAGCCACTCTTACCTCACATATGGCTTAAGCTGGTCTCCTTCTCTTCATTCCTGTAATATTGCTGGCCAACACCTTCATCTTCCAGATTTGGACAGTTCTAATTGTCCTCTTTCCACCCTTTCCTCTCTAATCAAGGTCTGACTCTATCACGTAGCTACTTAAAAACCACTCAGAAACCAAACCCAGCTCCCCCAAAGCCCGGAACAATCTAACAGCACCCATTTGGTGCAATCTAACAGCTTCTTAGCCTGACTTCTCCAGCACCCCCAGTGAACTACTTCCCAAACAGGAAGGCTTCCAGTGCCCCTGCGCTTAGCTCTGCCTACAGTGGCCTGCATCCTGTGTGTCCTGGCAGCGTGAGGCAGGACTGAGTGCTCACCTCTTCATGCATAGTCAGCACAGTTCTTAGTAACCCTCTGTCCACCAGCACACCATTCTGTCATCTTCAAAGCACTCTCTGCTGTGTGGAATGCCATGCTTGCTTACTATCCATCTTTCCAGCACACTGGAGGATCCCCGTGCCTGCCTTGCTCCCCACAGCCTAGCATTTTCTTGGCACCTAGCAGGTACTCAGCAATGCTTGCTGATGGACCGGGGGAAGGAAATACTACACCACTTCTGAGCCACTTGCTTCTACCTACTCAGCACACACCTACCACTTCTCAAACCTTGGAAAATCTGAGTGAGTTAAGGCCTGATTCAAAGATCCCCCTCACATGAAGCTGTTTCTGGCCCACTTTCCATGTCCTTATGGGGGCCAGAGCCCCAGCTCCTTGAGGGTCTCACATACTAACCCTAAACTGCTTGAGCTCCACATCTTGATCACTCTCCACTCTTACAGACCTATGCCAAGCAAGCACCTCCTGGGCCTGTGATCTGGGCTACATTGCAGTTTGACCTCAGACAAGTTACTTCTCTAAGTGTCTGTTTCTGTAATAGTACCCAGAATGTCTACCCAGCATTAGTTCACAGGACTCCTGTGATTACCAAAGGAAACTGAAGCCAGACACGGCATGAGCATTTGGCACAAGTCAACTATAACCAGTGTACGACCCTCACTCTCAAAGGTACCTACCTGAGATTTCCATTATCCTGGAGAATCTGCATCAGGTTAAATTTAGACTCTGGCTCTTGAGTCTCAATTTTGCAGCACTGATCACCTTTATTAGTCCACTCGGCAACTTTCATAGTGCTTTCTCTGGGTGAGTTTTCTACTATGACAGTCAAGGAAGGCGTGAATTTGGCTTGATTTTCTCCGAGAGATCCTGCAGACTCCTCCTGGGAAGCTTCCTGTTCTTCATCTTCATTGTCTAGTCCAACTTCTTCCTCCTCCTCACTTTCTGTCTCAGTTTTAATATTCATTTCAGCTGGTTGGGTAATCACTAAATGCGGAGAATCACTAATGTTGCTGAAAAAGGGATTAAAATATCCTCTCTCCCAACACCTTCCTTTATATTCTTAGCAAAAACCCATTTCTAAGCCAAACTAGCAACAAGACATAAAATTAGCAGATAGCACATCACTCTCATCTTATATTCCTAATAATCCTATTAATGATCAGTTCTCATTACTCATGGCTCTCACTACTGAAGGCAAGCCCAAGCAAAAAAATGAACTTGACTATGTACTATCAACATGTCAGAGGGTGTTTAAAACCAAAACAAAGTACCCTCCACAGAGATGCAAAGAGCCGGGGAATATGATCCGAGTGTATGTTTACTGCTTCTTAGAACAGGAACCATACCTTTTTTTTTTTTTTTTTTTAAATCATCAACAAAACCCCAGTGACCTACAAGCTGCCTGACACAGGTGCTCTACAAGGACGGAAGGTGGGGGGGTATCAATCTATGAGTCAGTTAAAAACAGATCTGTAATTTAGGACAACCTAGGAGAGAAACTCCATCTAAAACACTCACACCACCTGGCAATTCTAAATGACGAACTGGCGTACTGAGTCACCCTCAGTGCCAGCACCATTGCTCAGAGCCCCCCCAATCCCAACAGTCAGTATTCTAAACCATTTGTTTGATGGTGGAATGCACTTCACTTCAGAAGGCCTTCAAGGCAAGTGTTAAGGAACTGGACATTTAAAATTAAGTTTCAGAGTGGTGAGACCTTTCCTAGAGCAGAACTAACCTCATGCGATCAGGAAAGCTCTGACTCATATAGGTATCAAGGAAGAAACTGGTGAACTGGCTCTGCCAGGACCCAGATCATACAGTTTGGTGAATGCTCTCTGGCCGGTACCTGGGTATTTTGGTCTCATTGCCCTCAATCTGCCACTCCGTCGTCTACGTTTTCGCACCTCCAGAGACAGTAGCTTCCTCTCATAAAGAGCAGCATGCAGCTTGGCCTTGGAATTCATGCTCTCCACCTTTAGTTCTGGTGCTCCCTCAGTATTCACTCTGCAGGAAAAACAACAGAGCAGGCACATCTTTCAGAAGTAGCCGTCCTTACACTGTGTGTGGTGGTGTATGCCCGTGATCCCAGCACTCAGAACATCCAGGCAGGGGAACCCTACGTTCAAAGTCATCTATAGTTATACAGCAAGTTTGAGGCCAGCCTCAGCTATGCAACACAGAAAAGTCCTCATCTTTATTCCAAGACTAAGCTTGAGAGCATCGGTAAGGATAACGGATTGTCAAGGAAACCCTCATGACCTCTAAAGGTTTGGAGCTCATAGGTAAATGGGAATGCTGCAGTCAACATTAAGACTTTATTAATGAACTTCCTGAATTTATTAAATGTTCTGAACAAAAATATATGTGAAGACAATGTTCAAATAGCTTTAAGCATCTAGTAATACTGGCTATTATTCTACTGCAGAGACTAGAAAGTGACACCCAAACCTTATATCTTCAGAAGGACTTGGGGATAGCATTAAGATTTTAATACTTAAGATCGAAAATTTATTTTGTTATGCTAGTTACAATTGTCTAATTAATATTTAAACATCCTTTTGAATGAATACAACAGTTAATATATACATATTTGGCAAAGGCAGCAACAAATGAGAACAGATGATGGTCTGAGAATACGGTAGTGGCACACTGCGGACCATGAGTGACAGGGAAATGTCTCTGAAAAGTTGCAGAGACTATGAGGGTCTCCCCAGTCTAATGTTCCACACCTTGAGGACGCGCCAAGGCGCCTGGCCTCCTTGAGGACCTATATAGCTCCACAAAGAGATGGGCGAGTGGCAGGATCCCTGCAGGTCTTGAGTATAGTCGGGCATTAAGAGTCAAAGGCACAGACATGAGCTGATAGCAGACACAAGACAAGGCCCAACCCCAGCAGGTTCTGAATGAGAAGTGGGATAGGGAAAGGGACCAGAAATGCCCATGCCAGGTGTCAGTAAGACAAATCACAGATCAGGGATGGGAGTGATGTGGGACCCAGTCCAAACAAAGACTGGACAAAGCACAGGGCCTTCGCCCTGTGAGCCATCTCACCAACTCTTTGATGGACAGTATCACTATGATATCCAGTCTGACCTCAAAAGTTTGGGCTCCTGTTCCTCCTGCCTCAGCTTCCCAAGTAGCTACAATGAAGAAATGTTCAAGTTTTTATCTATTATCACACTCCCAAAGGCTGAACTGCAGAGCTGTGAAAATAGATACCAGGCCAATGAAATAATAAATTAATAACTCAGATTGAAAAGCATCATTGGCTACTTGTTTAAATTTGGTGACTGTGTAGTCAAATGTGATATCTCTATCTTACATGCTAGTATTTTTCTTTCTAAAAACACATCTTTTAAAAACCTAACCTGGAGCCAGTTGTGATGGCTTTAATCCCTGAACTTGGGAGGCAGAGACAAGTGGATCTCTGTGATTTTGAGGCCAGTCTGATCTACAAAGTGAGTTCCAGGATGTCAAATCTACACAGAGAAACCCTGTCTCAAAAAAAAAAAAAAAAAACAAACAAACAAAACAAAACAAAACAAAACAAAACAGAACAAAAAAAAAATTAAACACAGTAATCCCGTCTCAAAAAAAAAAAAAAAAAACAAACAAATAAAAAACCCAAATAAATAAATAAAACCTAACCTAATTTGAGATAGCTCAATAATTTAGGTCACCTTAATTGAATGGACAGAGAACATATTTTTATAAATTAAAGCCCAGTGTTTACGTTTATGAACTAAAGTCTAATGCATAAAAAAGAACATTCCAATTTACACTGCTAAGAGCATGATTCTTTAAAATTTTACTAAGTACATTGATGTGTTGTATTTGTGAATGTCTTGTTTTCCTACCCCCACTCCTTCTGTATGTGTGGCAAGCAGAGTGTATATACATACATATATATACATATACATGTGTGGGAAGGTATGTGTATACATGTGTGCTCTCAAGGGCACTCTCTGACTTATTCCCTTGAGACAGGGTGTTTTACTGATCACTGAAAGCAAGAAATCTGGAGCTTGCTTTGCAGGAAGTCTTTTATAAAACAAAACCCAATATTCTGACTAGATTTAGTACCCTGCAGAATTTGTTTCAGCTAGTTCAGTCTGTATCATTGCTATCCCCAAAAAGGACTTTAGTCACTAAGTTGTCAGACTAACAGAGTATCTTTATCAGTAACGTTTCCTTAACATCGCTTCACAGCATCCGTTTTGTGGAGAAGTGGCCTTGCCTGGGGAAGTGTGGCACTTGGGGGCAGACCTTGAGGTCTCTTTTCTCAAGCTTCACTCAGTGTGACAGTCAGTCAACTTCCTGTTGCCTCTGAGTCAAGATGTACGACTCTTGGCTCAGCACTGTATCTGCCTAGGTGCTGCCATGCTCCCCATCCTAATTAGGACTGATCCTCTGAAACTGTAAGACATTAAATGTTTTTACTTGTAAGAATTGCTGTGGTCATGGTATGTATTCACAGCAACCAAAACCCTAACTAAGACATGTGTCTATCAGCAATACACTCATGCCGTCCATTATCTGATGCCAGCACCCAATGCTTTTTGTTAATTTTCTCTTCTGTTTTCTTTCTCTTCTCTTTTGTTGATTTTCTCACTTCTACTTAATTTTACTATTTACTCTACTCTGCTTTGTTTAGTTTCTTAAGATGGACCCCAGATCTGTGACTCCAATCCTCAGAGTTCCTCCCTTTGCTTCTTAGATGTTTTCTTCTTTTGAGGCAAAGGTCTCACTATCTGTAGCCCACCCAAGCTGACTTTGAAGCCATAAGCCTTTGCCTTACTATCCAGGGCAGGAGGATCGTAGGCGCATGCACCATGCCTAGCTCAGTGCACAGTTTGTAATGTAAGCACTTATAGCTACAAATATCCCTCAAGGCACCAATTTATCTGAAAAATCATACATTTTCTGCTTTATTTTATTATTAATAATTTTAATATACTTTCTAATTTCCTTTGTGATATCCTTGATATTCATAGACTATTTAGAAATATGTTGCTTCTAGCCCAAATATTTGGAGATTTTTGTAAGAATATGATGGTATTATTTCAATTCTTTCAATCTTTCACGTACCAGCATATAATGCCATAGTCCAGTTTTTGTCTGTTTAATTCTCTACACCACCAAAGTATCCATATGAATATTAATACATAATGACAGCTAAAAATTGGAGACAAAGGCCCACTCATTGGAAGCATTATTTTTTTCTTTTTAGTTTTTGGAAATAGGGTTTCTACACTACAACCTAGCATAGTCAAAAAATAAGTGTCTGAGGCTGGTTGTGAACTCATCACAGCACTCCTATGTAAGTTTCTTATGTACCAGGATTACATGGATAAGCCATGTAATGGCTTTAAAATGTTCTTTTAAATGCTCGTTCTGTCTAAGTTTTTTGTGTTTTTGTTTTTTCTTTTTCCTAACTTCTAAATTGATGGTAATATACCTAGGAAGTCTATTCCTAGACTGAATGCTCTATAGTCCAAATGCTCTATAAGTCCAAACTTACAAATTTTGGACTTTCATTTGGAAATAACCTACAAGTAATTTTAGTTTTACCTAAAAAGGCAATCATGACTTCCTTAAAAGTTAATTCAATGCTTCAAAAGGCCTGTGTGTGGGTAGTGGGATTGCTGGGTGGGTAATGGCACTTCTGTACAAGCCTGGCAACCTGACTTTGATCCCCCAGAACCCACATAAAGGAGGAAGAAGAGAACCAACTCCACAGAGCTGCTCCTTGACCTCCACATTTGTGCCATGGTAGAAGGACCCCACTCATCATACACACAGAGACACACACACAGTAACTCAAGTTATTGCATGAGAAAGACGTTTTAATAATTAGCTTGTAATGAAAAACAGTAAAGGGAGATGCAAGTGTCTATGTTGTCTTTTTTGTTGCATTGCTTCTGAAGAGGACAGCACAGAGCAGGCATATGTAAACTGTTGAATTCTCAGTAATCTGCAGGTGTATGAGCCAAAAAGTTTCTGCGGCAGCTGCCATCTTGACTTAAGCAAAGCCATGTTGGTCTTTCCTCTGGCTATTTTCTACTCTGCCCAAATGAAAAGCTACCTGTGTGCTGACTTCCAGCAGGTTCAGCCTTGTGCCTCACATATTCCAGCCACAAGAAAAACATGGATCTAACATGGCAATCGCCTTGATGTTTCACTAGTACCCTGGTCTCTTTCACCCCACTGAGCAACAAATCTATTATTATTGGTTAAAATGATGCACATACAGTTTTAATAAATTCAGTCTTATATCTGTTTTATAATATGTGGCCACAGGATGCTTTTTTAATAAAAAATGTTTACACATTGATGCTGTTCATAATGAACCAAACAGAAAATAGTTATATAAGGCATGTTTGGTCTGTGCATGGCTACACATCATGCAGACGAAAGGAATGTCAACTTTGAAAACTTAGTTACCGTGCTCTTCCTGTCAGCAAGTTTCTTCTTGGGTTCCCCCTGCAGGCATAGAAAGGACAACAGGGTTAGAGAGCACCACCTACACACTCTCTCCAGGTTCACACACACAAGGCCCACATTCACAAAGTCTTTATTGGAGACTCGATATCTAGGTACGGCAGACTGGGCATTTCTGGGAGAGGCAGAACATCCTCAGAGAGAAGTAGACTACTATGAGGCAGGATCAATTGAAAAATGGGGAATGGGCAAAGAAATTGCAGAGAAAAACGAGAACAATGACTTCATATTTATCTATCTACTTATAAAGCAAATTACAATTATTCCTCATGACAATGTGGAGGCAGCTATTACCCAAGCTGTCATGTGCATGTGTGCATGCGTGTGTGTATGTGTGTGTATATGTGTGTGCGTGTGTGCACGTGCGTGTGTGCATGAGTGTGTGTGTGTGTGTGTGTGTGTGTGTGTGTGTGTGTAGACGAGCGGGAAATGATACTTCTATACTATGCCCATGGTTAGGGCTTGGAAGGTCTACCCTGGAGTTCAGGGCTTAGATCTGATCATGGAGCTTTCTGTTTTCCTGAATTATTTCAGAATAGGAAACCAAGTTCCATTCTCATGGGGTTCCAAACACTATTCATCAAAAATAGACTTTCCACAAGTAAAAAAAAAAGAGACCTGTTTTTTGTCTTTTTGTTTTGTTTTTTAAAGGAGACAGTCCAAAAGTTAAATACCAACCATGCCTGTTAAGCAGGCTTTTGCTTTCTCTTTAAAAGCATAGCTTTCTAATTCAATTTCCACACTTAACAATGGGGATACTGGATGGTCCACAGTCTGACTCTTACTCTTTCTTATATCTAGCTCAGCACAATTTTATCATCATTTGTGATGGTTTGAGTAGGAATGGCTCCCACAGAGTCCTGATGGGAGATGTTATTCTATATGTATATGTTTCTCATACTGGTTAATAAAGCACTGTGGCCAATAGAAAACTAGATAGGCGGGGCTAGGAGACTAGGAGGAGGAAAGAGGAGTAGAAGGAGGAGTCAAGATGTAGAGCATGGAGGAAGGAAGACGCCCGCCACGGCCCGCGGCTCCCGGATAAGATGAGCCACGTGGAAATAATTAGATAAGTAGAAATGGGTTAATAATTAAGACAGAGCTAGCCCATAAACAATAATGGTAACTGGCCAACAGGATTGTATCAAATACAGAGTCTCTGAGTGTTATTTGGGGCTCACGTGGCGGCGGGACCATGGCGGCAGGACCGGGAGGCCGGCGGGTAGGAAAAACCTGCTGTAACAGAGTCCTGTTTGATTGCTTGACCCATAGGGAGTAGCACTATTAGGAGGTGTGGTTTTGTTGGAGTAGGTGTGGCCTTGTTGGAGGAAGTGTCACTGTGGAAGTGGGCTTTGAGGTCTCATATATGCTCAAACTATGCCCAGTACACAGTCTCTCCTTCTGCTGCCTGTGGATCAAGATGTAGAACTCTGAATGTCCTTCTCCAGCACCAGATCTGCCTGTATGTTGCCATGTTCCACCAGGATAATGGACTAAACCTCTGAAACTGTAAGCAAGCCCCAATGAAATCTTTTCCTTTGTAAGAGTTTCCATAGTATAGTGTCTCTTCACAGCAATAGAAACCCAAATTAAGACACCACTGTAAAAGTAATGCATCCACCACACGATACTGAACAACTAAATACTCACCATGAAGCCACCCTTGTTGGCATTTCATTACTATGCAGACTTCCTAGCCAATTATCATTCCATTAACTTGTTCAATCAAATACTCTGTCATTTCAAAAGTTTCATGTTAATGGAGACACACAACATATAAATTGCAGTATTTTTTAAAAGGCAAAAATAATATAGATAGTATTTACAGGGAATCAAGTGAAAGAGTTAAATTTTCACAAGGATGTTTTGTTTATCTTTTCCTATACCTTCCTATTCTGCTAGTGTCTTGATAAGAATGGACTGGGAAACCCAAAATGGTCATCTCCAGAGATCTATAATCATGGCCTCTAAGTGCAATCCCATATATAGCTTTTAATAAGTAACTCCACTTTCCTCCAGGGATGGGGCAAGGGTATAAATGTCACTTCCAAGATCCCCTTGAGTTACTAATTTGCAGCCAGATTTTAAAAACAAAACATAACAAACAAAACAAAACAAAACAAAAAAACTATTGCCCAAACAACAGTACACTAGGTAAGATACTGTTTGCCAAAGTTGGTCAAGTTGACAGAAGAGTTGTGGGAAGGGATGGAAATGAGTGAATAATCAGTTTGAAATTGACAATAACAATTTAATGTGTGAAGGAAACAATTCAGATTGAGAAAAGAAATTTAGTGGAAGATGTGAGGATTTGGAATGAACACATGTTTATCTATCCTGATAGGCTCTACACACGGACAAAGATGAACACAACAAAGTGCCCACTCCAAAGGCCCAACATGTAAAGTCAGTAAACAGGAACTTTTAACCCAGGCCAGGAACATGATGCTGACAGAAGGAAAGAACACGTGGCTAGAGCTATTTAGGGATGGATGGAAGGTATCACAAGTAAAGGATATGGAGGTATGAAAAGCAAGATGTTGCCTGATTGGGCCGTGGTTGGTTTGGAAACCTGGAGGTGAGGCTTTAAAAGGTTACTGGAATAGATGATAGAAACATTCTTTGCTAAATGGGGAAATTTGTTTTCTTAAAAAGTTCTAGGAAGTTTATATGGAACAGGTAATAACTGAAACATACAGAAAGTTTACAGAAATATGCTAACTTGCATGATGAAGTCTAATTAAATATTATCCATATAAACTTAGGAAAACAATAATGTTTTTTGTTGTTGTTGTTATTGTTTTAAAGACAAGGTGTTACTATATATCCCATCTAGCCTGGAAAGAAGGCTAGCCTTGAACTCACCAAGATCCACCTGCCTCTACCTCCAGAACGCTGGGATTAAAGGCATGCGCCACCACGTCCAGCATACTAATGGGTTATTAGAACTCATTTTCAAAAGAAACTTCACTTTCTTCTCGTCACAACTATTTTAAATGCTGTAGATACTGCTCACTGGTTGAAACTATGGTGGCTGGCAAGGCTGAAGCTATGTTTTTACTAATGAATAAGACATATATTTTGTATTCTTTTTGGAGATATGGTCATACTATGTAGCATTGGTTTCAAAATCTTGATCCTCCTCCCTCAGCTCCCCAAGAGTTAAGATTACAGATATATAACACCCTGCCCATTCAAATATATTTTACAATCTCATTTCTCACTCCAAACAAAATGTTTCATAATTATGGCTAGGCTAGGTTTCCAACTAGCCTGCTGTGCCCTCATGAAAAACCCAAGAATGGAAAGATCCAGAGTCAAGCATGCAGTCTGTGTCTGTTCAGAAACAGAATAGATCTTGGAAGGAAACCTGTGCAAATGCCTATTTTAAGAAGCTAGTGGATTACTCCTAAACATAACTGGACAATCAAAGCTCACCAAATATATGCAAATACTTGATAGTAAGAAATAGATCTCTTAATACACAGGTTTTTTATTTGATAGTAAAAAATCGTTCTCTAGGTAGAAAGAATGAATATGGAGAAGCTGAAAAGATTTCAAGACAAAAAGGTTTGAAAAGCTATATATGCATAAAACAAGAAAGCTAGTCAAAAGCACAAATTGTTCCTGGACATGAAAGCTGCACTTTCCCAATGGGAAAAAAGTGCAGTGCCTCCTGCCTGTGATAAACGGAGCTAGAGACTATTTCAAAGTTTTAGAAGACAAAATATAAGAAACCCTCAAGAAGTTAGGCATGGCAGCTCACATCTTAATTCCAGTAGGTGGGACATTAAGGCAGGCTCTCCATAAGTTCAAGTGAGGATCCAGGCAACCCTGGGCTCTAACATGAGCCCATCTCAAAGAAACCACAGAAAAGAAACCTCCAGGCATGTAAAGCTAAGATCTGAGAGGAAAGGAATAAAGAAGGGAATAGAGAATACCACAAAATATGTCACAGAGAATACACAGAGAACCAGAAGGAGAGAGGCTATTCCCACTGAAAAATTTATGACTAGGCGGTGGGATGCAAAGCCAGAGTATCAACAATTGACATAGCAGGACAAATCCTGCTGAAGGGTCTGACCTGCACAGATAAAGAAACCTTGGCAAAGTTCTCAGTCCAAACTCCAGTTTGCATGCAAAGATCTAGGGCTGTCTTCCACGCAAATCTAAGGATCATCAAAGGCTGTGTGTATGGTTATTGAACACTACTCACCACAAATACACAGATTTGCAAAGTACAAATCCAATCTCCTAGGAAAACCAAGGAAGTGCAAGAAATGGCTGAAGTCTGGGTATCTATTTTAAAACTTACTCAGAAAACAAGACATATCATCAAAGTAAAGAGACTCTCTTCAAACAACTAAGGTACTTCATTAAGATTACCAATTACTGAACTGTTGTACCACGTGGTTATACTACATGGGCTACAAGCATCCACAGGGGTAAGCGGCCCTGGTAGCTGGGCCATCTGAATTCCAGCCTCTGCCAACATCAATCAGTTCCCAACTCCCCTGACCCTGTGCTTACCAGCTGGCATCTGTACCTATGCATTTACTTTGCCATTTATGAACCCTCCTTGTCTTCTCAGACAGTAAAGCTTTTGTTCTTCAAAACCAAATGATTACACCATTGAAAACGGAACCTGTAGCATTCTGCTTCCTGCCTGATTGCAGATGCCCCACACTCCTGCCTCTGTGGCTTTGCTGACGGGATGAACTGGCCTCTCAAACTGTGAGCCAAAATAAAGCCTTTCTACAGAAAGAAAGGAAGGAGGAAAGGAAGGGAAAGGGAGGGAGGGAGGGAAGTGAGGGGGGAGGGAGGGAGGGAGGGAAGGAGGGGGGAGAGAGGGGAAGAAGGAAGGATGAACACGCAAAAGGTGCTGAGTAAGGATCTTCAAAAAGAAGGGAAATGGGGCATCTGGTAAGACTGCTCAGAAGACTTCCATGACTTAGCTTTCGGCTTTTACAAATATTACAAAATACTGAGAGCTACTTATGAATGTTGGAAAATGAGCTATATACTGGATTTTGTAAAAGGCCTTTTCTACCCCAGGCCCTGCATGAAGACTTGGATAAAGCTGCTACCCTTCTTTTACATATATTTCTAAACATTTAGCTGTGCAAATTCCTACCTGTCCTGGAATAGGCGTGTTGCCAGCATATAGTTCATGGAGGTTTTGTGTTCAAGGTAGGACCTGAAGGACAAAGAAAGAAACCAAATTATTTCTTAAGTTTCGTTAAAGAGGAAAAAACAGAAATAAAACCATAAATCAAGCACAAAATTGATAGAATGTTTATGTACTATTTCTAAAGTGTCAAATGAGGAAATGGTTGCTCAAAGTAACTGATAAACAATTAGATTAAGAATAAGTAGAATAAAACAAGAATAAAGAAGAGGATTTAACTTAGAAAACAGAAGACAACATTTTCTTTTAGATTAATAAGGGGTGATATACTACATTCAAAATGTCACTCTGAAAGGTAAAAAGAAAACTAACCAAGAAATCATATGTACAGACAAGGAAAACAACAGAATCTGGAGAGAGCTGCAGAATCTGGAGAAAAATGGAGGCTGTCAGTCCAACTGTCCCCAGAGTGGGAGACATGCAAACTCATGTTCAGATTACCAGAAACTGGGTAATCTGTGTCACTAATTCATGCATTCATTCATTCTCTACATAGCTGTGGAATGCAATTCTGCAACACCAGCCAGATGGGTGTCCTAGAAGCTTTCTCATCCCACATCTCCCATGTACCCACTGCCTCTAAATGGAAACCTTCCTAACATAATGGCTGCTCAAGGCCACCCGTTGCACAAAGCCTTCCTTGACAGGAACACTCTTGAGTCTACAGGTTTCCTCGTTTGACCTGCTCTGTTCTTCCTGTCACATGTTGTTTCCAAGAACACTTATTCCAGAAAAGCGACATGATGCAATCCATTCCTCGATACATGCCCAGAAGTCACATTCAAGAATGACAACAGCATAGCTCTCTTTGACAGTTACAGACGATAAAGAAGACACATGTCCATCAACAGAAGAATGAGAAATTAATAGCAATTTCAAGGGAGAAAGGTACTGACAGGGAATGAACTGTGACTACACGAATCTTGATAATGTGCTTAATGGAAAGAGCAAGATTACATGGAATACACACTTTCTGTCTGGAAAATGTTCAAAAGCAATGAAACAAAATTCTGCTTCTATACATGGGAGGATAGCTGCTACAGGCCCCACTCTCCTGGCACCAAAGTCGGAAAGCGTACAAGATATAGAAACAACTATTTTCAGACATTCAACAAAGGGTGGCACAGGGGGGCGGTTCTTACTAGTGGAAGGTAACAGAATTAAATCTTACAGCTTCTCTGCCTTTCCTCCTGCAGGCAATTTCCAGCGCATTCATAAAAGAGGAATTCATGGTCTCTAAGATGAAAAGACTAGATCAAAGTTATAAAAAGCATCTAGAATTTTCAGGGTAAGGTACTGAAGAAGAGCAGGCTATGTATAAGAAAAAGAATCTGACAATAGTGATGAGAGGGCCCCTGAGTTTTGGGGTACATACCAATCTGCTTGGCCAGAAGGTAAAAGTCCTCTGGACCAAGCAAAAGGCAACAATCAGAATAAAACACGAGCAAAATTAATGTACCTCAAAGACTGCCACAGTTCACAGGGGGCTAAAAATGGAGTTCCTGCTGCCAGAATAAGGGGATCACAGACACACCAAAGGTGTCTTTTGACGTAGATATAAGCTGGGCTTAAATTAAGGGGACCCTAACTTTGCAGGCTGGAAAAGATTATGACGGCCTACAAATAACTCAAGTGCCTCAGCAAAAAACTTGAACAGGGTTTAAAGTGAGCAAGGAAATCTGAACATTGACTATATAGCAGTTAAATGTATACCATCTAATCAAAATCTACCATGCACATGAATAGTTTATCCCAGAAACCAGTGATGCTCAACATGTAGGTTGTGACCCCTTTGGGATTCAAATGACCCCTTCCATGGGAGTCATATATCAGATATGCTGCACATCAGATATTAACATTATAATTCATAATAGTAGCAAAATTACAGTTATGAAGAAGCAACAAAATAAATTTTATGATTGGGAGTCACCACAACGTGAAGAACTATATTAAAGGGTCACAGCATTAGGAAACCACTGCCATAAACTAAAGGAATACCAGTCAATGAACTAAAAAATAACAGACAGGAATAAAACAAACAAACAAACAAACCAAAACACTAGGAGGCAGAGGCAGGTGGATCTCTGAGCTTGAGCTCGAGGCTAGCCTGGTCTACAGAGCAAGTTCCAGGACAGTTATTTACTAAAAGTATTACAATGCATGCACAAAGGTCTAAAAGAAATTTTTTTTAAAAATAGAGGGAAACAAGAATATAAATAAGAACTCTACATACAAAAAAAGTCAATGCTGCAGACATATGGAACTTGACCTTGGAAAAGAAAATTGGTCTTAAAGACAAAAATAAATGGCGATGTCATACCACAGTCAAACAGGTGAAAGCAGTCATAAAAAAAATCATCTTGGGGTTGTGGAGATGGCTAGTTGGTAAAGTGCCTGTTGGTTAACTTGGGACCTGAGTATGACTTTCCAGAAAGTCTTCCCAGTTGGGGCAGTGGTGGATACCTGTAACACTTGTGCTGAGCATGAAAACGGCCACCTGGAATTCACTGTCCAGGCAGCCTGCTTAAACTGAAGGGCTCCATCAATGAGGCCCTGTCTCAAATACAAACAAGCAAGCCAGAGAGATGGTGCAGCAGGTTAAGACACTTGCCACCAAGCTTGGTGGACCTGTGGTCTATCCTTGGGACCCAACTGGTAGAAAAAATCATTTCCTATAAATCATCCTGTAATGTCCACACAACCTGTGCCACACACACAATCACTGCCCCCACCCCCAATATACTGATAAAATAAGGTGGAGAATGATCAAGAAAGACACCTGGCATTGGTCTCTGGCCTTGCATGCAGGTCTACATGTGTGGAAATATCCACATACACACTTAGACAAACGTAAACTCCACACCCTTAGAAGGAAGCTGAAGGAGAGGACAGCACTGTGAGCAAAATAATAAACATGTCAGGAGGTGACGAAAGACACTGCATAGTCCTCCTAAGAATAAGATGCCAGGAGACAACGAAAGACACTGCATAGTCCTCCTAAAAATAAGATGCCAGGAGACAATGAAAGACCTTTTTTTTTTAAGTACTAGAGAAGACAGTGTCTATCTAGAATACTATCTACAACTTGTCAAGAAAATCTTTCAAATGTTGAAACAAAAGCATCTGTAGAGAAGTGGAAGGGGACAATGTGTTGCCATTGGAGCTGTACAGAACACACCAAATCCTGAAACAGGAAGTTCTTCAGCTAGAAACACAGTGAAGACTATGGAAAATGGCAATAGATGTATAAAGAGAAGACTTAATTTTCCTTACATTTTAACTGGCTCTTCAAGCAAAAATAACAATGTAGTACCATGGGATTTAGAAACAAAACCCATACCAACAATAACACAAGGAGGGCAGAAATGTTATTGTTATTAAGACCCTATTTTATACATTAAATAGTATATTACTTGAAGAGTATTTTGCAATAAACAAGATACATGGCCACTAGAGGAATAACAGAGAGGTAGGATAATTTATTAATCAAAAGGTGACATAAATGATATAACCAAAAAAACCTAGATAAATAATATAAATATTAATGAAATGGGTTGTTTTCTTTAATTACTTGATATATTTTCTTTTTGTTTGATTTTTTATTTACTTTTTCACAGCTTCATGCATATGCATAATATACTGTGATTATATCCATTCTGTTACCCTCTTATCCTCCATCCTTTCCCATGAAACCCTTCCTCTCCCAACAAGCAGAGATGACTTTAAAAAAGTTTATTAATTTATTCATTGTATTTTATGTATGTTTTACCTACATGTATGTATGTGCACCACACACGTGCTTGGTGCCCATGGAGGTCAGAAGAGGGCACTCGATCCCCTGGAACTGGAGTTACGAATGGTTGTGAGCCACCATGTGGGTGCTGGGAATTGAACCTGGGTCCTCTGTAAGAGCCACAAGTGCTCTTAACTGCAGAGTTATTTCTCCAGCCCCAAGATGATTTTTCTAAGATAATATCAATAAACCTTTAGTTAGAGTGATGACAAAACAAAGAAGACTCAAATTAAACAAAACAAAACAAAACACACACATAGGATGAAAAGAGAAATCATACTGGTTAACAAAGATGCAAAGGATCATGGCTGGGATGTAGCTACTGTTGAAGCCTCCGGCCAGCGGGAGCTTACACACAGCTCTGGATTCCCTCTCCAGCACCATATAAACTGGGCCTAGTGGTTCAAACCGGTAATTCAAGCACTCAGGAGGTAGAAGTTCAAAGGTCAGAAGTTCAAGGTCATCCTTGGTTATACAGTAAGTTTAAGGTCAGCTTGGGCATATGAGACCCTGCCTCAGAAAAAGGTGGGGGGATGCTGAAGCTGGAGAAACGGCCCAGCAATAAAGAGCACTTACAGAGGACCCTGCTTGGTTCCTAGCACCCACATGAGGTAGCTCAGAATGACCTGTAACTCCAGTTTTAGGGGAGCCAACGCCCTCTTTCAACCTCTGCAAGTACCAAGTTTACATGCACAAACCCAAATAGAAACACACAAACAAACACATTTGTTTTAAAGCCTAAGGATAAGAAACTATTAAGAACAATTATACTCTAACAAACCAGATAATCTAGAAAAAACAAGTAAGATCTTGTGCACATACAACATACCAAGACTTAATTATGAACAAATAAAAATATGAACAGATAAATAAAAGATGGAGATAGTCAATCAGTAATAAAGTCTTCAGTTAAAAAGAAAAAGAGAAGGAGGAGGAGGAAGCCACTGCTGCTGTCACCACCTAGACCCTGGTGTCTGCACTAATATAAGATCTCAAACAATTACCAAAAAAAAAAAACAAAAACCAAAAACCAAAAACAAAACCAAAAAACAAAAAACAAAGAGAGAAAAAACAATTAGAGAATACTTTTAAACTCCTTCTACAAGGTCAACATTGTCCTAATATCAAAACCAGGCAAGGATGGACAGAAGGATGAATGGAAAGACAGAAGGGAAGGAGAAAGGGAAGGAGGGAGGAAATGCAAAAATCCTCAACACACTGAACTCAAGCATATTAAAAAAACTAAAACAAAGCGCACATGTACGACTCATCCCAAGGATGCAAAGATGGCTCCAAGTGCTATACACCCCAAGAGCACCAAAGAAAAATAGAGACAAAAGATTAAACAAGCTAGCAAGGATGCAGAAAAAAGAGAAGGAACCCTTCAGATGCATTGCTGGGAATGTAAACTGTCACTATGGAAACGAGCATAGAGATGCCTCAAAAATTAACAATAAGAACTACTATATAATCCAGCAAAAGATACCTGTATTTTCATATTTATTGAAACACTATTAACAGAATATAGAGTTGATCTAATTATCCCATCAAAAGTGGAATGGATGAAGAAACTGTGATTCCTACAGAGTAAAATCTTGTTATCGTCAACAACATAGATGAAATGGATCCCATAAATGTGGATGAATAAGACATAGAAAAACAAATGCTGCATTATTCACTCCTATGCAGAATCCAAACAGAAGCCTGACATTATACTCAGAAAGCAGAGTAGTGAGAACAAGAGTCTTTCATAGTTAGGAAGTAAGGTTAGCAGATCTACGTTACACAGCATGGTGACCATAGGTAATAATATTCTTGCAAAGTGGGAGACATCCTAGGTGTTTCTATCACCATGAGACTTGGCCATCCTAACCTCTAAACATCATTTGTTCAGAAACATTGTTAGATAAAATCAGTCATGTTTTTAATTTTTTTTGATTTTTAAATTGTAAGACAAAAGTCTCCTGGTGGTGGTGCATGCCTTTGATCCCAGCACTCAGGAGGCAGGCAGGTGGATCTCTGTGAGTTTGAGGCTAGCCTGATACAGATCGAGTTGCAGCACATCCAAGGAGGGACAGAGAGATACACCCTGTCTCCATAAACAAAAACAAAAACAAAAATTGTGAGACAAAGTAATAGAAAAATACTAGTTACAAGAAAAAGCAAAAGTAGAGTATATTAAGGCACACTAAGTAAACTTCAGAATAAATAGATTAGACAGACAGACAGACAGGTTTCATTATGAGGAATAAAGAATATTTCTTAACAGGGAGGGAGCCTGTTTCTCATGAAGATACAGCTTGATGGTACACTCAACAATAGAGTTCGAGAACACAGCAAAATGGACAGAATCAAAAGGAAATGGAGAATGTCACTAAGGACAGCTGTAAACTTCCAGACAGAATCTCAACAATTGATAGGAAGAGTAAAGATGGCTGAGCTGAGAGCACAGGCCCTGTGGCTGGATACACCTTCCTAAAGCAGCCCATCCAGCCACAGGGCAGACACCCTTCCAACATATACCTTCCGTGTGATACAATGAGCCACATAAGAAATCTCAGTAAATTTGAAGACTCAAGTTTTACAAATGATATTTTCTGACCTCAACAAAAGTAAACTAAAAAATAAGTTACTAAAAGATTCCTGGAAATAACCCCAAATATTTTAAAACAAACACACTTCTAAATAACCCAAAAAGAAATGAGCAGAGAAATGAGAAAATATTTTAAACAGATAAAAACAAGACACAACAATCAAAATGTGTGGGGTATCACTAAAGAGGAACATAGCCTGAAGTTTATACACTCAATACTTAGTTCAAAACATATCACAGACCTCATATAAAGGCTAAATTAACAAAACTTCCTATTGGAAACACAAGAGAAAAAGGCTTTGCACCACAGAAAGTGGCAAATATTTCATAGAAAAGAAATACAAAATAGCTAAGCTTTAACAAAAGCCATTCTTATAAAAATGAACAAGCTAGTCACAGGTTGGAGGAAATACTATGTAGATACGTGTGTACATGAATATATACATCTATATATACACATACATCTCCAAGAAAGGACTTGTCACAAACATATCAAAGTCTTTGGAAACACACTAATAAAAATAAAAAGAAGTACCAACTGCAGGTGGTATATCAAATACTGTCATCCCTCTTAGCAAATCATTCAACCACAGAGATGCACTCGTCTGCCCAAGTTGAAAAAGCACTGTGACACTAAGTGATGGTAAGGGAAGCGACCAACTAGACCTTTTCAACATCATGGATGAAAATGTAAAAGCATATTACCACTAATCAATGACTTCTCAAATTCTACTCTACAAATGAAATTTTAAGGCACACAAGGCACAGCCCACGGACATTCACAGGACTTTTCTTCACAACAGCCAAACAATGAATATACCTGGTCCATGGTAGGAGAATGGACAGAGACACTGTGATAGAGTCACAGAATCAAACAGTACATAGGAATAAGAAATGGATTATTGCTTCATATGACAACAAGCATGGATCTCAAAAATACTATATTAAAAAAAAAAGAAGCCAAGTGTAGAAATTACGTAGTGTGTGACTCCACATGTATCAACGCTCCTGAAAAACATGGAATAATGGAATGCTGCTCCATTGACGCCTACAGCCTGAGATTACAATGGAGGGTGACTGCCATGGGTCACATACGACTCAAGGAAGTGTCCTATGTCATAGTTGTACAGTAGTTCAATTGGCGTTTAATTTGGCAAAAACCACTATCAAAATGCATATTTGCAATGGAGGTATTGTATTTATTGTCTGGAAACTAGAACTGAGTGCTTAACAGAAACGAACAATGTATTATTTAGGTACTTACAGTAATAACAAGTAAGTTTTCAAATCAAGATGATGAAAAACATATAATTAAGTACAGGGAACTGGTTAGGAGAAAAACAAGGAATAAAAGATGGGGAGGGAGGGCTGGAGAGATGGCTGTTATTCCTGGGGTCCTGAGTTCAGTTCCAGCGCCCACATCAGGCAGGCAACTCACAACTGTCTGTAACAACAGCTCCTGAGAATCCAATGTCTCTGGCTCATGAAACTGTTTATAGTCACATGCACACAGCCACATGTATCTGTATACATACATGTAATAAAAAATAATAAAAGTGAATCTTAAAAAAGGGGGGAAGGGAGCTTCAATACATTGGTGGGTTAATTACCATTGATGGCCATGTTCCTGGATTTATTAATATTGGTGGTTTGTCTTCCCCACCCCCCTCTGAACTCTGGGTCTCAAGGAGCCCAGGGAGGCCTTGAACTCACTATGCAGCAGAGGATGACTTTGAACCTCCTGCCTCTACCTCCTGAATCTGGAAATTATAAGCATGCATCATCATGCCTGGTTTATGGATTAATTGTTATTTTGAAGAAAGAAAGACACCTTATTACAAGCAATAACTCTGAGTCACAGTCAAGCTCACTATACAGACTTGAGATATAACTTTAGAAAAAAAAACAAAAAAACAATCAGCAGTCACCTCACCCATATATTTCCCATGTCTCAGATGTAGGAAATATGCGGATAAATCCTCCTCTCCGGTCATTCTCTTCCTTTACCCTCCGTAAAACTTTGATCTACACAGAGGAAGAAAGAACAGAATAAAATAAAAGAGTACCTGCTTTGACACCTGAAATCCATGTAGCTATTAGACAAAGGCAGAGTTACAAATGACAAAAATGACAAAAACATGTGTCAAAGAATCAATGACATTTAGGAGGTTTTCTGGGGAGAAATTTCTCCTATTGAGAATCTTTCTTCATTCAGGGAAAAACACAAATTTGTTGGCATGAGTATTAGAAATCCCTCACTATTTGCACTGAGCCCTTTGTTAACCCACAAAGCTGAAATGAAGTGATCTTTACCTCCTCCATTGACAGGCCAAGCACAGAGCCGCCTAACTTCCCTGGTGCCTTCTCCCGGGCTGAGGCCACAAGGGTTCTCATTTCTGCGTCACTGGCAGAGAGTGGACGGGCACGCTAAGAGGAAGAAAAGCAAAGTAAGGCTGAAGGTGGCACGGTCCATTATTTTTCTCTCGCTCCCCCCTCAGTACCAGTATTTCCCAGGCCTGGAGATGCTCAAATCTACAGCCCAATTTCTAGAATTAATCACTTAGCCCAAAATCCCAGAAAACCAGAAAACAAAAAAACAAAACAAACAAAAAAACCCTAGTGACCCGCAAGTCAAAGTCAAGAAGGAGACAGAGAGCAGTGCCAAGGGACTTTTCTGTATGTGGCCTGAGTCTAAGCTTAAGGTATAGCCAATATTTTCAGCTATACCCCACAGAAATGGGTCTGTATTTATTCTAGAAAATAATTACATCCTCTTCAGCACTGCAAAAGGAGAGTTGGGAGATGTGAGACAAGAAACCAAGGAATATGCTTTGCTTTCATGCCAAGAAAGGCTTGACACTCTGGGATGTATATAAGCTGTAGAACTCCCTCTCTTCATCCTCAGAGTTAGATGTGGTCATATTCACGGGGCCTCATCTAACAGAATTAGTGTCACCTTATTCCCTCGCATGTGTTCTCTCTGATGTGTGCAAATACATGCTGTGAGAAAGCAATGAAATGTCAGCCGTCTACAGAGTAAGACCTCACAAAGAATTCTACCATGCTGGAATCCTGGTCTTTCTTTTTTAGTTTTTGGTTTTTCAAGACAGGGCTTTTGGTGTAGCCCAGGCTCCTAGAACTTGATTTGTAGACCAGGCTGGCCTTGTACTCACAGATATGCCTCTGCCTCCCAAGCACTGCAATTAAAGACATGTACCAACACTGCCCCACCCAGAATCTTGTTCTTAAACATCCCAGTGCGTAGAACTACAAGAAATAAATTTTCTGCTAAATCACCAAGTGACATATTATAATGGTACACAAACCATAAATGGTTTTCCCTTTCAACACAAAAAAACTAATTATACACTCATCTGTAAAACTAGCTTAGGTATTATATAAACTAGATTTTATCATAGGCAAAACTCTATGGCAAGCTACCTAAATAATGAAAATTTATGAAATTAGCATTTATTTGTCTAGCTTTTACTGTGGCATCTGCAACATCTAGAGAATAAATCAATTGAAACTTATTTTCCAAGAGGGTAGCCATGCTGGGACATAGCCCTAATGTGTTCAGAATGTGAAACCGCAGAAGAGTTTTGGGGAGCATTTTACTTTCCTTCTGTCTCTAGGAATAAAGTGAACAATGGTATGTACCAGAATCAATCTGAAAACGGAGAGTGTAAAGATCCAGACAGGAGGGTTATGTGATGAGAAACTGAAATAGGAAAGGAATGATTCCAGTGCTCTTCTCATCCCACCCTCCTTACTGTTTGAGGAAACAAGCAAACAGCGTATCTAGTTCACCTGTGCATGCATAGTTCCCATCACAGAGCCACATAAAGTCCCTGGCAAAGTGTCTTCCAAGATCAAGAAGCTGTCCTGTCTGATCCTAAGGGGACTTTACTAACTATTTTAATGTTGGAGGCAGTTAGCAGATGGAACCCTGGGCCTGAGTGTACTAGCAACTTCTCTACTACTGAGGTGCATCCCCAGTCCCTGATAGGCTGACTGACGGCTGTAGAAGAACAAAGGCTCCACTGAACCAAAAGGCCACTAGCTCTGGGAGAAGATGAGTGATGCACACCATCAAGTGGCCAGGCACACTTTAAACTGCAGTTAGTGTCTAGGGAAGAATCTGCCACGAAACACACACAGAGCTCTCACATGATCTTGGACACAACTATGGATTTATAATCTACCCAGAGAAGAAACGATTATGTATCTCGGCATCACCGAGGAGCAACCAACTGAATGGAAAAAGGCCAAGGCAAAGAACCACAAACCCACACTCAAACAGTAAGAAGCAGGTGGTGATTCCAAAATGTTCCTCTCAGCCTAAAGGCGGCTGGCAAGAGCTTGACAAAATGGAGACCCAGAGAAAAGGGGAATACCCTGAGTGATAGCAGAATTGAGGGGTGGAAAACACGAGACAAGAGAAAATGTGAATAATAAGAATCTACACATTTATATACAAAGTTTGGAACCCAACAGTAAAAGGAAACTAGAAATAGTTCAGCTTACACGTGCTGTGGCTGGCCATCAAGAAAATAAAAGGTCTTTGGATTTTACAGATGCATGAGAAAATTTAAGGCACTATTTATTCTAAATTTAATTTCCAGTCAGGGAGTTATTGCCATAAAATGATGAATAAAATATATGGCAAAAACTGCAAAGTGTTAAGAATGTAACTTGAGCATCATTTAAATGGCAACAAATCAAAAATGAAGCATTATTTAGTCTTCAGTAATGTCTGGAAAGACAATAAATAAAGCATCTGTGGACGATGACATGTGTAAATCATCCCTATGAGTTGATGAACATGAAAAGACAAAAACCAGATATTGATGATGGGCATAAAAAAAATCTGAAGAGGACTTAGAAGTGTGAAGGAAACTAGGCCTTCTGGGTATAAACCCATGGAGACCCTAGCCTAAATAGTCTGCTGTTCTTTCATATTTTCTTTCTCACAAGAATTTCACACAACCATTAGGCAGGTGTGGGCCCTGAGTCCCAGAGATTCCAGGAATCTCCCTGAGGTCTAGCAGCTAGGCACTGGCAGGGATTGAACTTGAACTCAGGCCTCTTTTTTAGGGTTCACTTGCTGTCCATAGCACCATCACAGCCATACCTCTCATTCTCCAGCAGGTGAAGATTTGAACTACAGATATTCAAGGGAGGAAATAATGCAGATGGAGATGACAGAGTAAAAAAAAGGACAAAACACACCACAGAGGTTTGCATGCTCAGAAATGCCTTCTCTTTCCTCCCTTTCTTGATCTTACCTTAGCTTTGATAGGAAATTAGGGAGACACAGAGGGCTTTATTTCCAGTAAAACAGTGGCAAAAAGAGGCAAAGTTAAGGAATACAACATTTACAAAGCTGGCTCGCTTTGGAGCCAGGAAGACTTTGCATCATGTAGACAAGTGTAGATATAACTAGAGAGCCGCCTTGCTCAGGAGAAAAGGAAAAAAAGGGAAGGAACGGAACCTAAGTAACGCAAGCAGTGCAGCAGCGGCATGCATAGAAATTGAAAATGATAGAGAAATTAAGACTAGAATTATACATAAAGACACAAGAGCAAACCAACAGGCCATGCAACGGTCTCAACGCTCTCATCATATAGGTTAGTTCAAGGACTACTTAGAATGTAGTTCATTGGTTCATTGGTTGGCTTTGATTTTTGCTATGGACAACAAGTAATATTTACATAATCACTAAATGTGAAACATTACATACTGTAGAGTTTTAGATTCTACCCTCATGTCTCCAAATACACATTAAGAAGCATATGAAGCAGTTACCAAACAAACCGCTAGACACCCTGAGGACTTTTCTTTGACGTGTAAATCACTTTATTGGGAGCAGGCTTTGAGGAAGCTCCCATTCAGGCCAGAGAAGACAACTGCTATGGTAACTACCCAGAGCTTTTGCAGAGCATCAGCTGGGACAACCTCAGCCTCTGACCTCCAATTTAACCACTGCAGCAAAAGCTGAGCAACGCACAAGAAAATAGCAGCCAGAAAGATACGCCTTATTTTAAAAGTTGCATCTAATTACCACAGGTTTCTAAATTCAGTTACAAATCACTACACATATCAAGTATCATCTGTGAAAAAATGCAAATAAGACCAAGAGTGTGAACACTAAGCTGCTGAAGTAGTATGCTTCCTAAGATACTTGAACTAGACAAAATTGCTTTGTGAATCTTAACATTTTCGTTCCAGAATATTTTGGGCAAAATGATGGCTAAGCCCTGTTCATCATTTCAGTTCAACTGCCTTTACCACAGCATAGTCAACCTCGAGAACGGAAGGCCCCCTAAGCTAATGCATCCTCTGTTCTCATGGCCTGTAACCAAAGAGTCACTGTACACTTCCTTTCATGCATTCTATTTTGTGTTTTCAAATTGTACAATACAAATTATTCCAAAGCTAAAGGCTCTCTGAGAAATGGGCACTAAAATTGAGTCAAGTCTCCAAATGATCCAGAAATTACCTGTGTGACTTTTTATGACTGGACCTACACAGATACTGGATGCTGTAAGAGACAAAAAATGGAATAAAGCCATACCTTCTCCTAATAGGCAGGCCTATGGCTCTCCATTTCCTGCATCTAAGACGTTGGAAAGCACAGACCACATGCAAGAGCCCTGCCCTTGGTTAAAAGTGAGAGTATTTCTCTTCAGTGCTGTTGTCTGGCTATTCTTTGTGTTCCAACTTCAATTTCTCACTACTAAGATACTGAAGACCCTGAGTGAACTAGCCTGCCTGACAACCCTGCTTTACCCAGGACACAGAGCTCCTCCATAGGTCTTTCTGTATCTATTCACCAGCTTGGGACATCATCTGCCCACCAGTAAGCAGAACAAATAATAGGTACATTTCTGATGATTTGCAAAGAATTGCCAATAAAACTGGCAAGTTAAGAAACAGGATCCACTCTTTCAAGACTAGAATGCTACTACCCCTAGAAGAAAAGCCTGGCAGAAATCGCATCAAAGCTGTGAGAAACATTCACAGCTCTAAGTGTGCAGCTCTGTCCAGGGATGCTGGCAGAGAACAATTAGCACAGGAATGTGACTGCCTAAGTTTTCCCACTATACCTAGGTTAATAATTATCTACCTTTTCTGACTAAAATGACAGAAATCCCTTTGATCTGTGACGATGCTCTTGAGCGGGTATGACCCTGATGTCTGGTTGTATTTTGAATCTGAGACAATACCTCTTACAATAGAGTACAGCATGTTCCACAGCACACCACCACCCAGAGCAGGGCAGCCATGGACCCACTCCAGCTCAAAGACATATTCATTTTGGCTTTCAGTGCTTTAGTTTTGTTTTGAATGAGATTTCAACACTAAAAACAAACAAACAAAACAGAAAAAAATCATTTCTGATTTCTCTTGAGGACAGAGGTTCTTAGCCCTGTTGGCTCACAATGGAGCATGGAAGGGATCAGCTACACCACACTCATCAGTCTGCTATCCCTTTGAGGGGAGGCCTCCACTCCTCAGTTAGCCTGGCACATCTCTGTGCTGTAGCCTACTGTCCTTCTTCACATTACCTGCCTGCAGGCCTGAGAAGTATGAGTGTGAAAAGCCTGTCGGTGTGAAGGTAACTGACACAGCACCAGTCTCAATGAGACCCATGAGCAGATGGAGGACGAGGAAGAATGGAGGGATGAAGTGGAGGGAAAAGAGTGATGAAAAGGAGAGGAGGGGCAAAGGAGAGAGGGAAAAGCCATTAATAGTACTTACAGTGTAGGGAGAAGAACAGAACAATTGAAAAGCCACAATAAATGAATGCAAAACAATGCAATGAAAAAGAAGGAAATTGTGGTGTCCTTATCCTATCTTTAAGGGCACTTGAGGTCCTTAGACATAGGCTGGATTATAAAAACAAAATAACTCCAAAGCTTGAGTAGGTCAGGGAATCAAATGAGACAGGCAGAGAGGAGACAGGCAGAGCTACATTTAATAAGAAACCCTAAGAGGCAGTACTCAAGCATGCAGACTGATGACATCACTGATCGAGCATACCCAAAGCCAGAGTCACAGATACTAGAGCAGTATTTGACCAAAAGATGCTTCTGATTCACCAGCTTCTTCGGGTATTTATATTAGCTGTGATCAGAGCTCATGACCACTGAGGGTCCCTTCCAAGAGGATAGAGGACACACTGTTTCAATGGAGCATCTTTACAAAACTTTTCAATGGAGCATCTTTACAAAACTCGTCTGAACATTAGAAAAAAAATCTAGTCACGCTGAAGAAGTAGCAAGCCCCATTCTGCTATGTTTATGAGCATGTCAGTCTGAGGGGAGAGATGGTGAGTTTGGAAGAGAGAAGAAAAGAAGGTGAAGAGAGAGAAGGCAGAACAAAAAGGAGGAAGTTTGTTGGAAAGCTTCACAGACCAGCCACTGATGAGCGCATCTCCAAACCCTCCTGCCCTAAATGCCTCCAACCACAGTGCCTCAGCTTCCTCATTTCATCCACACCATGCCCCTGCAAGCCTTCTCTGGGCTGCATGCTCCTCAAAGTGCTTACCTGAGGTTTCTGAAAAGGGTTCCGTCTGGAAGACTCAAAGGTGGGATAAATAGACCGAGTGGATGCCCGCTGGGCAGGATCTTGGCACACAAATCCTGGGTGGGGAATGAGCAATATTAGGAGATGCCCTTTTCTAAGAAGTCAGCCTGTTTGGTTTGGTTCAAGTAAGTACCTTTAAACTCATGCTAACAAGGGAAGCAGACTGAGGAGCTGACTAGAATCCCGTGACAGAGACGTGACTCTGATTAAGTCTCAAACAAATGAACAAGTCATCTTTATGAAATACATGGCTGTTGGTTCAATGTTTATTGGGGGGGGGTTGTTTGTTTGTTTGTTTGTTTTTGGCTTTTCAAGACAGGGTTTCTCTGTATTGCTTTGGATCCTGTCCTGGAACTTGCTCTGTAGACCAGGCTGGCCTCGAACTCACAGAGATCTGCCTGCAACTGCCTTCTGAATGCTAGGATTAAAGTAGCTTTCTGGATGATATAACTAGAAGAAAAAAGTTTTTACCAGCAGAATTCAATAGCAAGCATATTACCATGTCTTGTTATAACTTACTGTGAAGACAGAAGATGGCCTACTTCTAATTTTTACAGAGGGCTTTATGATTATCTACAGCTTAAAAATACAATTTGTTGCCAGGCAGTGGTAGTACACACCTTTAATTCTAGCACTTGAAGGCAGAGGCAGGTGGATCTATGTGAGTTCGAGACCAGCCTAACCTACAGAGAGAGTGCCAGGATAGGCTCCAAAGCTATAAAGAGAAACCCTGTCTCAAAAAAAAAAAAAAAAAAAAAAAGTAAATGTTTTGTTATATCTGTTTTTCTAGAAAAAGAATATATAAATAAGCATTTTTGCACTTTTATTATTACTATTATTGTTGTTGTTTTTCAAAATGGGGTTTTGCTGTGTAGCCTTGTAACTGTCCTGGAACTCACTTTGTACACCAGGCAAGCCTTGAACTCAGAACTTTCCTTGCCTTTGCCTCCTAAGTGCGAGGGTTAAAGGTGTGCACCACCACCACCACCTAGCTCTAATTAATTATTTTAATATACTACTGTAAATTAATTATCCTAGGTCATGATTCTCATGAAGGAAAACAGGGATTCTGGCCTAAATCATATATTATATGGTTTTTATATTATTGATAAATCATATGAATCACTAAAAATAAGAGGGTTTTTTCCTTTGGAATTTCTTTATCAAAAAAAAGAAGAAGAAGAAGAAGAAGAAGAAGAAGAAGAAGAAGAAGAAGAAGAAGAAGAAGAAGAAGAAGAAGAGAAAAGAAAAGAAAAGAAACAATTTGAATTTGCAGTAGTTTCACTTCCTTCCAGATTCTCAATCAAGAAGGATGCTACAACCCACAGGCCCAGAGAGGCTAGGGAACAAGGAAAGCTCAGAGGGGACAGTAGGATCTCCCTACAAAGGAGAAATAGAAGAGATTTATGTGGGTAGATGTGTTTGGGGGAGGCATGAGGGATCAGGTGAAGGGGGTGGGGGACAGCACTGAATGAGACAACTGGAAAGTGGGGAGGGGGTAGGGAGCCATTTTGGGGCCAGGTAGGAAACCAGTGCAAGGAAAACTCCCCGGAATCTACAAGGATGACTCCAGCTACGACTCCTAGCAATAATGAATATATAGCCTGAACTGGCCATGCCCTGTGACCAGGAAAGACTTGCAGTGGAGGTATTGGGACACCAACCCAGGCACTTAACTTCCGCTTACAATCTGTCTTGTCTATAGGATGTACTGGGATGAAAGGTTGGCCAACCAATGACCAGCCCAGCCTGAGACCCAAGCCAAGAGAGTGAGCCCACCCCTGACACTGCCTGGAGCACTAGGACCTAGAGGCTAGATTGCACAGAGACCTAGGATAGAACCAAACACCACTGGAGGAAAAAAAAAGTCAATGTAATGACGCCTAATGATATTCTGCTATACCCAAGATTGGTGCCCAGCCCAGTTGCCATCACAGAAACTTCATCCAGCAACTGACAGAAAGAGATGAAGAGACCCACAGCCAAACATTAGCCAGAGCTCAGGGAGTCCTGCTGAAGAGAGAGAAGAAGGTTTGTAGGAGCCAGAGGGGTCAAGGACATCATGAGAAAAGCCCACATAATCAATTAACCTGGGCTCATAGGAGCTCACAGAGTCTGAACTAACAATCAGGGAGCCTGCATGAGACTGACCTAGGCCCTATGTATATATGGGGCAGTTATGCAGCTTAGTCTTCCTGTGGGATTCCTAACAGTGGGAGCAGGGGCCATCTCTGACTCTTTTGCTGCCTTTTGGGACCCTATTCCTCATACTAGGTTGACTTGACCAGCTTTAATACAAAGGGAGGTGCTTAGTCTTACTGCAACTTGATATGCCATCTTTGTTGATGGAAGTTCCATGGAAGAACTGCCCTTTTCTGAACAGAATAGAGTAGAATGGATTGGGGGGAGGGGGTTGCTGAGGGAAGGTGGGGGGGACTGAAAAGAGAGGGAGGAAACTACAATCAAAATGTGAAAGAGGGGGGGAGGAAAAGAAAGAGAAAGAAGGGAGGGACGGAGGGAGGGAGGGAGGGAGGGAGGGAGGGAGGGAGGGAGGGAGGGAGGGAGGAAGGGAGGAAGGGAGGAAGGGAGGAAGGGAGGAAGGGAGGAAGGGAGGAAGCAAGCAAAGAGTCACCAAGTTTTATAGCATTCGCTGGTACAAGTACTAGTTCACATCAAATGGATTTCATTGTGTCTTTTTGGAGAAATTTTAAAACCCAATAATAAATCCATGTCATACCCACCTGACTGCCCATCTCCATTTCAAAGTTCTGGCTTATCTAATTAAAATGGGATTTCTTCCTCAGGCTGCTTTGGCTATAATACTGCAGAAGGGATCATGTTGAAGCCAGCAGAGACTGTCTAAGAGAAATATAGAGACTGTCTAGGAGAAATACAGCCGATCTCCTTTGTAATAGGACTTCTTCAGTGGGTTTCACTTTCCCAGCTCGGAGAAAAATATACTCTCTACAGATCTTTGCTTAATTCTCTGCCTCAGCTCATAATTCCCAGGCCCCAGGTCTCAGCCTTAGTTGTGGTTCAGCCTTGGGACAGGATGGAGCCAGGGGGAGTAGAAACATATAAACACTTCCCTGAAAATATAATTTTTTAGTACAAAACATTCAGCATGGCTTAGGAACTGCCAGTTGGCAATACCTACAGAGCCTGGCAAACGGAAGGTCTGGTTAATTTTTTTTTGAGTCCAGTTGAGAGCACACTACTACTCACCTACAACAGTGAACATATCTGAGATCATACTGGCTTTAATCTTGAGGTCCAGGGGTGCATCACTAAAAGGAAAGAAAGGAGCAATTCATCACTTTGTAGGTTAACCAAAGAGCTGCCTTGTCATGGGTCCCAGTACAGCAAAGTTTCCAAATATCAGAGAAGCAACACACATTGCACATCAAATCCGCAGGCCAGGGGAGAAGAATTTGGGTGGAAAATAACAAAATACAATCTTTGTGCTGAACTCATCCCCTGTAAGGCACGCCACATTGATTCTTTGACACGGGATCTTTTTCTCCAGAGCTTGTGCACTTCAAGTTTTGAGCAGGCCAGCATTGCTGCTTCATCATCACTGTGGGCCTAAGAGGCTCCATCCTACTGTCAGGAAACTCACACTTTATGAGTGCCCTTCATTCAAATCATGTCTTAGTGCTTCATCATTCATTTAACATTCACATGCAAGAAAAGACATTTTGGCCACTTTTTGGAAGTCTTCATTTTCTGTGCTAACTCATTCTCCTTAGGTTTGCAGGTTTGTAAATAGGGCAAAAAAGATACAAGCAAGCCCTACCAACATCCACGATCAGAGGAAGCAGGAGCCCTCGCGAACACTGAAACAGTATGGAGAGGACTACCCTGGAGCTTTGCTGCTCCTCTGTGAGCCCCACTGTTCCTCTGGGATGTGTAACATCAGCTCCTGTACTTCACTGGGAACTGTGTAAAGGGTTGATTTGACAAAGTGCAGCATTAACGACTGAAGGCATTGCCCAGCTGCACACCTCACACCTGAGGGGAGCCAAATCCCCACTCCACCAAGGAGTCAACATGGCTTTAGTTGATGACTTGGCACTCTGCCAATCTCTCATCCTTAAAAGCCCAGCAGCTGGGTGGTCTCTGGCAGAGACCTCTAGGGTTTTCTGTTTAGAAAAGCACATAGCTAGTAGAAATTCTGTCACTGCAGATGTAAGCAGGGTCTTCTTGGTCCTGAAAAAGATACTTCTTCCCTTCTAAACAACAGGTTTTATTTTAATTTTGTAAATCTAAGATAGTTAAATGTCTGAGATGGTAACCTTGGGTGGACACCAGACCACAGAACTGAGCAAAACGCCCACTGTGCGAGGCCTTGGCCCAGCTTTACACCACTATAGTGCATGCAAACTCCGCAGGGAAGTCTGTGGCAGCAAAGACAGCACACCACCTGAGGGTGTTTCTGGGGTGTTAACAGAGAGCCTGCAAAGATTGGGAGGGGGGGTGGTAGCAACAAAAAAGGATAAATCTGTGACTACAGCAAGATGTTATGTTGAGGGGTAGTCATGATTCCAATGGTAAAGTCTACACCGTCCCCGAGAATCATTTCTTTAGGGACATGGCTTGGATAAAGAAGTAGTTGCTTTTGTTTTAACTTTTTAATTTAGGTCTGCTCAGGCTGTTATCAGATCAGAAGACTAAAATTGTGAGATGGTATTAGTGCACAGAGGATCATGAAGACATTAAGCTGATATTATGTTCATATTCATGTTCATTAATGAGAAGTGCATTTTTGCTCATACTGTTTTCAGTCTGGGATATCGGTCAGAATATTTTCTCGAGACTATTGCTCTTTCCAATGTAATGAAGTAACTTGTTATTCGTGTTTCAAGTGGTTTAGTAATGCAAATAAGATGAAATAATAGACATGGTCTTATCTTAACATTTTAAAATAAATGTTAAAAGTCAAAATAAGAATGATCCTTACGAAGCTAAATAAATGGCAAACATGTACTGCATATTGGCAGGGCAACTGATTCCCACAGGGCTTTGATAACAAACCGTAAACCACTTCTTTTTAAAAGTCTAACTATCACTATGTACCACAACACAAATAACACCCCACCACCACCACACACATTTTAGTGTCACGTGCAGGTCTGTCTTGTTGTTCGTTGACAGAACTGACTTACCAGGCCAAAGAAGGGGAGAGATTCACTTCCAGCAACCATGGCTTCAGAGTATTATCTATGAGCACATCAAAGCCATACAGTTCTGGAAAGACAACACAACATGCAAGATCACTTTCCATGCAACGATCACATAAAGGCATTCAACTCCCATCTGAGGGCTACAACCTCACTGAGTGTAAGCAATAAGCACAGACCCTCAAGTTCAAGAAAAGCTAGTCTCCTTCCAAGTACAGCTAGAAGGAACACTAAGTACCAACATGCTATTACTGTTCCTGGGTTCTACACAGGGAGACAACACACACAGCCCCACTGTGCTGAAGGATGGGAGGCGAGAGAGGGGATGAAGCAAGGCCACATGTTAGGGAGGCCACGCTGGGTTTGCTCTGTGCTGGCCTCCTCTACCATCTCCCCACCACTCTCTGAGAACTCAGACACCCACAGCAAGCGCAGCTCCTTCACTCATCTTAACTTTCAGACAGTGTGGTGCTTCTGCAGTCCAGCTCAGAAGACATCCAAATGCAAACAGTACTGATTCTTTCCCCTCTCCTACACTTTCAATTTCTTTCTGAATCGAGAAAGTAAAACATTTAGCCTGACACAGAAGAGACAGGTGGGTGGTAAAGTGACAAGCTATCTTGTACAATTAGTACTATTCAAGGAAAGGCCAAAGACTAAGTTTTCATGGATTCTGGATTCTTTGATTGGATTCTTGATTCTCTTCCTCTACCTCCACAACTATGGCAAGGAGCAAGGTGACACCCACCAGGCACCTCTTCTAGAATCCCTGCTTTTACCTAAAGAACTCAGGGATCTGGGGCTAACTTGGAGTCTTTCAAGCATTACTAATGAGAGCTGCACAACAGGAGCAACAATGGCACATAGCCCTTGGTACACATATTTTAAACACACAGACATAACATCACGCCCAGTGTCATTCAAACACATCATCACTTGCATCTCTTCTCCAAGAGAAAACCTGCTACTTCAGAGTTCACACACAAAGAAACCAAGCAGGAGTTTTCTAGAAATTCAGACATAAATTTCAGTTGCAAGAAGGATTTTTTTCACTCCTTAATATAGCATAGAACACAAAAATCTAAGGATATGCCTAGGACCTCATACTGTGGCTTGGGGGTGGCACTTCAGTCTAAGACACACCCTTCAGGCTCCCTTTCTCTTTTCAATAGTCACTAACTGTCAGTAACTGGATACTGACACAGGCTATAGCCTATCTTGCTGTAAACACCAAATAGGCATTCTTTTTTTGTTTGCCTAGAATAGGTCTTGTGTAACCCAGACAAACCTCTAACTGATTATCCTCCTGCTTCAGCTCCCAGGTGCTGATTACAGGCACACACTTCCACACTCAGCTAGATCTGGATATTCTAGTGTTTTCATGAATATGTCTGATTCCATAGCAACTACTTATATAGAACTCCATTTAATCTTTGAAACTAATTAAAAAATCATAAAGATTTAGAGCATCATACATTTTCATAACTATATAAATCTTACTTTAAGATGTAAGAAAAAGGAAGCTCTTTTAGCTGTTCCTGTGCTAGCAAATTCATACTTTTACAGATGTTATAATCTTCTCAACAGCTTGCCTAGTCTTTCTTCAGTAAAAACAATAATCTAATTCTTGCTTTAATTTGAGAAAAAGATTTTGTCATGAAACTCTAAATAAGACATTTTAAAAGGAAAAAAATCTTAGCAGGTATGTTGGCATACATCCGCAATCACAGCGTTTGGGAGGCTAAGGCAGGAGGAATTGAATGTGACTTTGGGTTGCACATCAAGATAAAATAAAGGAGGGAGGGAGAGAGGGAGGAGGGAGGGAGAGAGGAAGGCGGGAGGGAGAGAGGGAGGAAAGAAGGAAGGAAGGAAGGAAGGAAGGAAGGAAGGAAGGAAGGAAGGAAAGAAGGAAGGAAAGAAGGAAGGAAGGAAGGAAGGAAGGAAGGGAGGAAGGAAGGAAAGAAGGAAGGAAAACAATGTAAAATCTAGACTTGCTGTAGCATTACATAAGCAAGACACAGTATCTCATATAAGAAAATATTCCCTTCAGTTTTTAAGAACAGAAGCAAGGATTCAACTCTTGTCTAAATATTTAATAACAGCATGAAAAACACATAGACAATAATGACAATGCATATACTGACACAGTTTGTAGACAGGACCAGCAAAGGAAGCCCAATGTGATCACCCATGAACTAGAGTCACTATTTTAATACTCAGCAATCACACTGAATCATTTCACCAAATCACAGGCAAGTTACAAGAGCTCTCATTAAGCTGAAAGTCTGAAAAAAAAAAAAAAAAGCATAAAGGAAAAACATATCTTAAAGTGAGAAAATCCCTTTTACAGCACTAAACTAACTCCTGTGAGAAAAGCTGCTGGACTAACAATACCTACAGAGCAGCCAAGCTCTAGGGTCAACCAAGCCTCAATCTAACTACACTTAGGCCAGACTTAAACCTACAGTCACCAGAGAGAATGGAAAGAAATGTATATTGCTATGTGAAAGCATAGCAGCAGAGGGCCAGGTACAACTCACCTTAATAAGGCTGGGCTCAGTGGTAGGGAGTGGGGGGGGGGATGTGAAAAGATAGCATGTGTATCGGATCAAATTTTTGATCAGCTCAACAAAAATACTGATGTCCTCTATCTTTCTCTTTAATCTAGCTAATCATTTCTACTGTCTTATAAGGAATAATTAACACAGGATGAGATGGATGAATCTTAAAGATACAGTTGATGAGTCTCTCACTCCTCACACAGAACACTTCCATCACCCTGGAGGATCCTTCAAGTCTCTTCCTGGTACTTAACTCACTCCCACCTTATCCTTGACTCCATTACTCCTAATAGTTGTTAATTCTGTTCTAGGCTTTCCTATAAATGAAAATCATATATGCTCATTTGAGTCTAGCTTCTTGTATTATATTTGCCATGATTTTGAGGGACATCTACCAGTAATTCCTTTTAAGGTAGAGATATTGAGGTACAACTTATTTGTAATAAGATTCACCCCCTTTAAAGTGAACAATGTGGTGAATCTTGAGAAGTGTAGGCTGTTTAAACCTGTTCTCAATCTCATTACAGAAAACACTTATCACAGATGCACCTCTGAAGTCAATCTTCGCCTGTCTCATCTTCCAACAACCACCAATAGGATTCTTTCTACTTTTTTTCCTTTTCCCAGAAAGTCAAAAATGAAATATGTATAGCCTGTGGTCTTCGTAGAGTACTTTCTTCCATGTGGCATTGTCTCCTGAAACTTACCTATTCTGTTACATGTATCAAAGGTGTAGTTCAGTCCTTTTACTTCCAAAGTAGTATTCCATAATATGGACATACCACGTTTTATTCATTTAACAGTTGATAGGTATGTTGGTTGTTTCCAAGTTGGGCCATTATGAATAAAGTATCAACATTTGTGAGCAGGAATTATGTGGACATAAAGTTTCATTTCTCCTGAATAAATACCTACAAGTGGAAATACCTGGTCATTTGGTAACTGCACACTATCCTGTGTACCTCTTACTTCCTGAGCCATCTTCCTAGCTGTCAATGAGAAGAGAGGGAAAAAGTGAGCTTCTGTCTAGGAGATGCTATCTAGGAGAGGAAAAAGGGCCAGCTCCTGTCCAAACATTCTATAGTTTGACATCATACCCCCTCTGTGAGGGTATACTTTCCTGGCTCCCCTAGGCAAACTGGTGGTAACACTTGCATATCCTAAGAGTATTATAGTCACTCTACTATGTAAACTGTTTTTATTATCACTTCATATCTGTGTTTCTCCCTCTCTGGAGGGCAATTGCCACATGTCATGTATCATTTTAGATCAAGTATGCTAGATTGTTTGCCGACTTGTCAAAAGCTAAAGTCATTTTGGAAGAGGGAATCTCAACGTAGAAAATGTGCCCGAAAAGCCTTGTCTGTAGGCAAACCTGTAGTGCACTTTCTTGATTGATGATTGATGAGAAGGGGGTGTTAGTGTCACCCCAGGCAGGTGGTCTTGGGTTGTATAAGAATGCAGGCTGAGCAGGGCACGAGGAGCAAGCCAGTAAGCAGTCTTCTCCACGGCTTCTACATCAGCTCCTGCCTTGAGTTCCTGTCCTGACTTCTTGCAGTGATGGACTGTGATGTGGAAGTGTAAGGTAAAGAAACCCTTTTCTCCCCAAGTTGCTTTTGGTCACGGTGTTTCATCAAACAATAGAGACCTGAGGCAGATGTTCTGCTCCATAAGTAAACCATTTAGGAATGGATTAAGAAACAAAGGGCAAGGGAAAGGATTCAGTTAATCCAATGCTTTCCAAGAGCTTGAGTTCAGATCCCCTGCACCCATGTAAAAAGATGGTCAGACATCTTGAGCCTATGGGCCCTATACTGGGGAGTCAGAGGTTAAAGGATCCCTAGGGCTGGCTGGCTAGCTGAAGCAATCAATTCCAGGTCCAGTGAGAGGCCTTATTCAAAAATAATAATAAAATAAAAGGCAAAGTGGACAGTGAATAAGGAACACAGCAGACATTGACATCTGGCTTGCACACATGTACATATGGACAGACACACACACACACACACACATAGACACACACACACAAAGAACCACTGAAGGTGAAAAAAGAAAATTATATATAAGTCAAAGCCAATAAATAGCTGATCTCTCCTGACCTACCTACACAGATATAACAAAGCTGCCAGTCACTATAAAAAGAACAAGAATTCATTTTAAGAAAGAAAATAAATTTGTTTAGTGCACTGCAAAGAGAAGAGCTGGCATAGCAGTAACAGAAGAACCACCTGCCAAAAATAAACAGAAATTCTCATTAAGGAAATTTATTCAAGATACATTAAGGAAAAAAATCTGATAAGAGATGGCTTTTGAGGAAGCTGGGGGGAGGGTAGGTAGTACCACAGAGCCCTGAGAGATCACTAAATGCACCGCGGCACTCATTTGTAAGTCGGCGTACTCAGCCTCCCCAGAAATAAGAGCCAGCTGAAGCTACAGCCCCTGAGCAATGGAAAGTGCTGGCACTGGTGAGAGCCCACTGTCACTGAGATCCTCTCTGCGCCAGGAATGCTTTTCACTTCAGCTTAGGATTCGAGCTTAAAAACAAAATCAGAGTCGTTAAGATGGTCCAATGCTGGAAAAAAGTAGAGCAAGATCACACAGGAAAATGAACTCAGTAAGAGGAGAAGTCCAGTGCTAACTTGTTAACTCACTCTCAAAGTTAACTCACTGGGCACTGTGCTCTTTTCCAAGCCTGATCTGCTAGAAACGATGATGTCACTGTTCCTGAGATCTAGTTACAGGACAGCACAGGAGAATCCAGGATGTGAGGCACGCCAAAAGGAGTGGACTCATCAGAGTTGTCTTGATGTGGGTGGAGAAAGGGCCAGATATCTGGCCTCAAACTTGGCCCTGCCATTTATTAGCCACATGACCCAAGACAACTTACTTAAGCTTTCTGCCTCTTGCCCCTTGTCATAAACCAAGGGTTTACGATACATGGTTGGTGGTGAGTGCCAACAGCACTGCTGGAGACAAGCAGCAGCCTCTTAGTGCCTATGTGCCTTTTACACCAAATAGCCCTCCCAACTAAACTGGAGTGAGGCATGAACTCAGAGAAGCTTGCCTTGAAAACTGCCCCTGCCTTGCATTCCTTTACTGCTGGTAGAGAAGCCTGCATGATGGAGAAAGCACACTACCTTCTTGCATCCCTCTGACACCTTCCTTCTGAAGAACGTGGCCTTACCCTGGAAAATGGTCAAGAGCAGAGGTAACAGAAAACTAAAGCAGATTTCACTTAAGGGAGGTATCCAGAACACGGTTTCCAGCAGACATGTCTCTGATGAAAGCAAGACTAAGTCAGTCAGTTCATCAGTGTCTGGTCCTCAGGATCCCATGCTACAGGGTCAGGATCAGAGCCCATCACTTCAGCCATTCTCATAAGCAAACACTAAACCACTGTCAGCAGCAACATCTTTGAAAGATAGCTAACATCCTGTTGGTTTTGGCTGTTTTTCTTTAAATGGCCAAAAAAAAAAAAAAAAAAAAAAAAAAGTTTTTCTCATAGTAATTTCACAATGCCAATTTCCTTAGCAGATTTAAAGAGTTGCCATTGAAGCATATTAGTTCACATTGTACCACATTTTCACAATCATGGAAGGCAATAAAATTTGACTGTTAGAAACATGTTTTATCGGGGGAGGCATCCAAAAATCATATAATTGAAGTCCTATGATCAAGACGGGAGACTGCCAGGACTCATCCTCTGAGTCCCCTGTTCTTCAGGCGGAGTCTCTCTCATTCAGGTTCTTTAACTCACTAGCTCTAGAACCTGAGACATGGGCTAAGTGCTCACATGACAAATATTCACTAAGGTCCTTCTGGATGTACAAGTTTATAAAATAGCATTAAGTGGCTAAGTGTCAGACCGCCTGTTATGCTGATAGATAGGCAGCAGTTACACGAAGCAGGCATATGAATACAGCAGCATCCTAGGGCAAACTGAGTTTGAGAAGAACAAACTGTTGGCAGTAATGCACCACTGCAACATTATCTCTGCCCAGCATACAGGGGTACGTGTGCAAATAAAGCACCGACTATGCATGTTGAAGGTGGCTGGAAACAATACCGGTGGCAAGGGGGAAGAAGAACTCACAGGCAGAAAACCCCCATACAGAATGCTCCTGTTGTAGTCTGTAAGTGAAAGGCCAGAAATCACTACCAAAAGAATATAGGGAACCCCATCTCTACATTGTTTTCCTAAAAGTAGCAATGTTCTGCTTGAACCAAAGCTTCTGGGATGCTCTCAAGTCCTGGTTGCCCTGAGACACACATAACGTGACTCCTTACAACACAAACCCCAGGGGAGGCTAAGAGTCAGAGGGAGGCAAGGAGAGTCACAAACATATGTAAATATACAAAATCGTATCTCATGAAGGGGTTAATGAAGAACACAGAATCCCAGGGCTGACAGGAAGTGGAATTAGAACCACAAAAGCCAAGGAGACAGTCAACAACTTAAAAAACTCCAGATGCCTAGAGTTTATTGGAGCTGGACCAGGACAGGAAAGGGGAAGGAGACCCTGGCTGATGGAGCTTGGGATATTTCTGAGTCAGAGAGAGTCACTGCACTTCTTTCACACGGAGTCTGTAAACCCATTCCTAAGTTCCCACAAAGCAAGAGAGGAAAAGAAACACCCAGAAAAGCCTTTCTGGTTAGCTACTTAGAACAAAGGGTTGTTTTGTTCTGTTTTTTAATCTATCAAGGGCCATGAGAAATTTACCGACATAGGCAAGCAGAAGTAGAAAAAAAATATATTTAATCTTGAAAGGTTTCAATGGTTGGAGTCACATTCTGTTAGCTCCCACGTCCATCTTCTAATAGGCTACAACAATTCTAAATCATATCCACAGGAAAGGTTTGCGGCCAGGCCACCAAGAAGCAATGAAAACAGGCACCAAACACTCATTCAACAAACATTTCCCAACATTCTCTCTGAGCACAAGATGCTGCTCTGAATGAGAGGGACAAGCCAATGGTACTACGACGGCCATCACCAAGCAGCTTCCACTCCATTAGGAGAGATACACACATAAATGACACCAGGAGACACTGCAGAGACCTGAACAGAGGGCTGGAGCTACACGCGGGAGCCCAACATTCACTAGGAGCGTGGAAAGATGTTGGTGACCTAGTAGGTAAAGTAACATAAGAAATGTGGGGGTAGTTGAGCACAAGGTAAGTTAACACACAGAGTTAGGAAAAGTCTCAGAACTCTGACTTGACATAAACAAGATGAGATGGAAAGATAGACACAATGGCGTCGTTGCATATGATAGGAAAAGATTCACAAAGCAAGCCTGGACTAACATGTGGGAGTGACACATCAAGGCCCTGGGCTCAGCAAGGCTTCAGGAAAGCACAGTGGAGTGAGTCTTAACGGAATGAGAGAATGCAAGGCAGACAGGAGGGTTCTCCAGCTAGACACAGAACCTGTGGACACTGGGCACTTCCCCTCCAAAAGGTCCACGTTTCAGACACTGCAGTCTTTTACTCTACAATTCTAGATCCTGACTTACCTTCCATTCGGTCTCAACAGTTCCCATACTTGAGTATCAGTCAAATACATATTGTTATAATCCATTAAAAAGATCAAGAATTGGTGTCTAATTACGAAATTAATAAAAGCAATTTTTATTAAGTACAGCTTAAAGGCCAGACACCATGCCAAGGGCTTTCTTTGCTTGCACTGTCTCATTGGATTTTTACGGTACGCTTAGGAGAGAGATACCATCATGGCTGTCGCTTATAGTTTAGAAAATGAGAATTAGGAGATGTTGCTAAAAATCCCCCAACCAGAGACAGGTGCAAACAGGTCTCAAATTCAGGCTATACAGGCTCTATGAACCAGGTTCTTTATTTTCCTGCTCTCCAGTCCCCTAAGCAACCACACCACCTCTGTCCTTACTGTGTCTATCACTCGTAGCACACTTTAACTAGCATCACTGTATCAGTAACCCTGTGTGTTTTATTACCAAGGTCCAACAAAGCCTACCTGGCCTTATGACCTTACTGGCCATTGATGCTAAGTTCCTACCCATGGTGAAAGCAGATGCACACATGCTGTTACAGACAGGAGGTCAGAGGTTTCTGATCCCAGGTGTGAACCACTTTTTACACTATCTCTATACAATGGAAAAGATAGAGTGAAACAGAAGGGGAGGGGGGGGGGGAGGGGAGGGGAGGAGGGAGGAGGAAAACGAGAAGGAGAACAAAGAGGAGGTGGGAGAAGAATCTACTAGGAAGAAGAATAAAACAAAAAGGAGGAGTCATTGGAAAATGGGAGAAAGCACACACTGGTACCAGCCAGAGCTTCTTGGATCTGCTCCCAGTCTGGCTGCCAGAGAACTCTGGAATATATTTGTTAGAGCTGGATTCCTGTGCCGCCTATTGCAGACTTTGTCTGAGTGTACTCTGACAGGAAGACTCACACTTTAGCTTCAATCCCCATTCCCCACACAGAAAGTGAGTTACTCCTCCAGAGATTCCGATGAAAACTCACCACTGACCTATTAGTAGGATTTGCATCTAGTCTATGCACTTAAGAATGCAAACCTAGGAAGTGCCTACTCCTATAAAATCACTAGGGCCCACTACCTGAGAATCCCAAGACCCTCCTCACAAAACACAAGTGCCTGGCGGCTCCTTACCAAAACAACTACTGCGGTGCGGAACAAAGGTTTTACAGGCAGTGGCGATAGCTAGTTCAGCAGATATTATTGTCTTAATGATCAGGTCTTCCACATGGGCCATCAATGCTGCAAAAACAATCTTTTGTAATGAAAACAGAAACACTACAATGCATGCATTAGTAGGAGCAGATTCCAGGGCACTATACAACTGTAAAAGCATGTGTGCTTATTCAAACAGCATCTAAATGGCAGTCTTCAGAATGGGTGCTACAGGGCTGGCATGCCACGCATGAGTAAGTGGATGGCCACAGGTGCAGATGGCTTGGACAGAGGTACAGGCTGCAGAAGGAGCCTTCTCTTCCTCTTGCTCTCCTGTCACTCTTTCCCTGTGCACAAAAAGTCTATTTTGCACAATACTTCCCATTCTGCTCAAGGCTCAGAACATGTTCTTTTTAACTCCAAGCCCCATACTCAAATTCTGCCCTGTCCATTCTCCAGGTCAGTAACAAGAATGAGAGAGTTCAACTTAGACAAAAAAAAAAAAAAAAAAAAAAAAAATTGTTTTGTTTTGTTTTGAGACAGGGTTTCTCTGTGTAACAGCCCTGGCTGTCCTGGAACTCACTTTGTAGACCAGGCTGACCTCAAACTGTCAGAGAGCCACCTGCATCTGCCTTCTGAGTGCTGGGATTAAAGGCATGTGTCACCACTGTCCAGCAACTTAGAAAAATTTAAACCCAGAGCCAACACAGAGATAGGCAATGCTGCATGCAAAATGCCACAACATCTTAGTTAGCAGTACAGTGTTCAAGAAAGATAAACTGAGAACCAAAAAGTAATCAAAAAGTTTCTAAACTAGAAACAAGAAAAGGGATTTGGGGAGGGTTATAGGAAAAACAAGAACAGTTACCCACTGACTTCTCAGCAACATTGTCTTGTGAGACACAATAGTAAAATCGTACAAAGAAAAGTTGAGGGGCTGGAGAGATGGCTTGGCAGTGTAGAGCACTAACTGCTCTTGCAGAGGACCTGCATTTGGTTCCCAGCACCCATGTAGGGCAGCCCACAACCTCCTGTAACTTCAGCTCCAGGGAATCTGATGCCTCATTATGGCCTCTGCAGGAACCCATGCAGATTCACATGCACCCCCCCCCACACACACATAATAAACATGTATTTAATACAGTCTAAAAGGAAACGGTATGATACTCACCAGTTGTATCCTTGCCTTCTTGTTTCAGGTACCTAAGCATGGCACTCATGCTCCACTTGTTCCCATAATCCTCCACTTCTGGGTCATCACAGCTAAAAAGAAAGGAATTGATGCTACATATGCCAAGAAGCTTGCCTTTCTCTGTACTTTGAGTGTTTTAGATAACACACACTTCACTGATTTCCACCTGCATTTCCCTAGTTCTTTTGTAAGAACTGCTTTCTAACAGTTTTTTAAAAGGAAGGGAAAATGTCGAGTTTGCTTTTCTGAAGAGGGCAGAGATCTAATTCTTCCACATCAAGAATGAGTGAAGATTAAAGGTGTGGCGGTGCATGCCTTTAATCACAGTACTCAGGAGGCAGAGGCAAGTGCATGGAGCTCTGTGAGTTCAAGACCAGCCTGGTCTACAAAGACATGTCTAGGGCAGCCATGGCTATTACACAGAAAAGCCCTGTCCCAAAAAACCAATAAAAAGAAAAAAAGATTATATATATGTATGTATATACGTATAATATAATATATATATACATATATATATACCTCAGTGAAGAAAGGCATGAATTGTTATAATAAATGAACAATGGGATTTAACATATGTTGTCTGTCAGGTGAATGTCACATGAGCCAGCAAACAACCTCAGATGCCATTTTCAGACCAGAACTGACTTTGACCTCTTGTCTCCGGTAGTGATAGCTACTTCCCCACACCTCTCAAGTACCACTGGTGACACTGGAGAGACAGGAAGAGTGCTGGGCATCCCACTGCCACAAAACAATGAACGGCCAGGCTCCCATGTGCTTTGCCACTAGCTTCTCAGTCCTTAGCGGCCTCTCCAGTTACATCCCTGCTCATCTCAAGGTGAGGGCAAGACAGCTTTAAGAAGCTCTGGTGCTGGTCACAGCCACTCAATGAACCTCTTTCAATTCAGCGACCACCCCGACACTTCCAGCATCTTTGCTTGCTTGGACCTGCTGGGAACTTATTTTTAGTCTGAGTCGAAAGTGACCGGTTGGGTTTCTTTTCTATTTTTCCACTTTTGGACAAAATTATCTGGATGAAAGGACACAAAGCAAAACTAACATTTCCAGGCAGCTGGGTTTACTCCTTTCCACTAGCTCTTGTCTGGGACCGCCTCATTTCTTTACCCCCCCCCTTCCCCCCTGATCATAGTAGTATATTTTAGAAAACTTTCAGAAGCTACATAAAAGCAAAGAAAAAAAGCTCTAAAAGCTGACTACCCCAATCTTACACTTTGTATTTAAGGAGAGTGCCATTTCAGGACATATCTTTTTCTCCTTTCTTAGCAAAAATAAGAAGTTTAGCTAGCAGACAGGGTTTTGCTGCACAGACTGTGTCAATGCACGTTTCCATTAAACAATACACGGGAAAGATGGTCCTTAGCTCTGATTCCAAACACGCGTCTTTAAAGTTGGACTCAGAGAAACGGAGCTGCAGCGTCAAAGGGTACAAACGATTTCCAAGCTGAAGTGCTTTACCCCTAAGTCACGCAGCGTAAAGACAAACGGCAAAGGTGCACTTTGGTAAAAGAAGGTGGCCCTCTACCTGGGTATACCATGGAGAAGCAGCAGCAGCCAAAAGCAAGGCCTCGGCACTGACCCTTGACAGGCTGGAGAGGGCTCGGGGCCTCAGAGCACTCACTGCTCTTCTACAGGACCCGTACTCAATTCTCAACACCCACATGGTGGCTAATGGCCATCTGTAACTCTGGTTCCAGGGGATCTGACACAGGCTGATTTAAAAAAAAAAAAGAAAGAAAGAAAGAAAGAAAGAAAGAAAGAAAGAAAGAAAGGAAAGGAAAGGAAAGGAAAGGAAAGGAAAGGAAAGGAAAGGAAAGGAAAGGAAAGGAAAGGAAAGGAAAGGAAAGGAAGGCCACCTGGGCCTCCAGTGCCACCTAAGTACCCTGATACTGTGCTCCAGTGGCACCCCTTAGCTCTCCATGTCTCCACCAAGCACGCCTGAGCCCACTTCCTAGCCCGGGCGCCTGTTTCCTAGCCCGGGCGCAGCCAGTACCTCACGTAGTCTCCACTCTTCTTGTTGACACTGTAGTTTGTTAGGTGCATGAACTGGTTCCGAATGTTCTTGGATCCTTGATCATATCGCACAGTTGCAAACCTGACCGGGAGAATTAAATAGGTTAAATGGCAGGAACAGTTTCGGCGGGACTGAAGATTGGGAGATCACAGTAACATGGGGGATATTATCATTATCTTACAAGGAGGGTGACACTATTATCTAACTAATACTTCTAAGTGACAACTCCTGTGAAAAGTGTGTTCTACACTTTATCACATATCAACTCTATCCTAAAAGCACCTCTTATGAAACAGATCCATGTTCCATCAAATAGATATAAAACTAAACATGACACAAAGACTGATCAGCTTAGTCAGATGATACACAGGCACTCAGGAGGCAGAGATATTCCTGGTCTACCTAGAGAATTCCAGATTAGACCCTGTACCCCGCCCCCCAAGGCTTCTCCAAGGTTGCAGACTCTAAAATCCCAAGGCTTAACCACTTCTCTTATCCTGTCTACCAATGGAAAGAATGAAAATGCAAAACACAGTAATTCACAAGCTAGACAACTGTATGTAGGCTGCTACAGCTACGAAGCTGCAAGAAACATCTACTCAAGGTCCGCACTGTGACCTGAGCAACATTCTCCAGGACAAAGGGAAAAGTGGTTCAGCACAGAGATGCACAGACTTGAAGCACACCAACAGAGAGAACAGCACTGATTTGTGACTTTCAAAGGAAGCACAACAACATAAACACGCACAGCACAGGAGAAGCCAACAGCAACTCCATGACTGGGACTGATGTTAAGAGAAGATTAAGCATAAAACCTTCGCCTCTGCCCACAGCAAGCAAGCAGAGAGAAAACTGTCCAGCGATGCTCAGTATCAAAAGGGCCTTAAGACAACAGTTCTCATACTGCTAGTGCCATATCACTCTGCCCAAAGTGCTTTTCCCAAGACACATATCCAAGTGTGTGAAAAAACCTAGAAGACCACAAGTTTATTTTCATATGATTTACAAATCGTTTACATATGCTTACCCAGACTGTGAAGTCAACATGATTTTTACCACATTAAAGATCAGGATTTAAAAAATTTTCCTCTTCTCTATTTCTTCTCACCCACCCAACCATCTCCACTCCTTAATTCCCTGTACTAGAAATACACAAGAGCCAAAGAAAGAAAAGTAAGAGAAAAAAAGGAGGGGGGGGGACCCAAGAAACTAAAATAAACAAACATAAACATGAAGCCAGGAAAAAGGATGTGGATAACAAGAAAATTTTGACCAGGCATGTACGGCTAAAGAGAGTGTGACAAGCATTGTCTATGCTTGAGAAAAAAACCTCGAATTTTCCAGAAACTTCTGCAAGTTATCATTTAACTCTTTGTCATCTTCATGTGATGATTCTCAGAGGAGGTAGAAGTCACTCAGAATTCTTATGAAATACAAGAGGACACAGCATGATCCAGAGACTGCCTGCCTCCAATAGACATTAACTCATGGTGACACAGCCCTTGTCATTATTTCCCTCAGCAAGTATTGAGTATGAAGGAAAGAAATACTGGTCAGGGAAGGAGACATCTCTTCTTGGCTGACTCTGCATACTTGACTCAGCCTGCTCAACATAAAAAGTCCAGCAGAAGCACAAAGTAGGCTGGATCTGGGGTTCCATGCATTTGCACCCCTACACTCTTTTCAGGAGGGCAGGGAATCTACAAATCATTTTTCTTCTTCCTTTCATTGGAATATTTAATTCTAAAACACAGCACGAACAACATTATAGATGTCGCAGAGTAGGTTTCTACAGGGTCTAAGAAACAAGGGGGAAAAAAAAATCAAGGCTGAAGAGGTATAGCAGCAAATGCCAGATAGGGCAAAAAACTGACAGTTACCTCATAGTCCAAAGAACAATGCACAAGACCATACAGAAGGAAGTGAGGCTTAAACAATGAGATCTTAGAGCTCTCATGAAAACCTGTGTTGAACACACCTCATTCATCTCTGATCACCATTTGCTTCCTATTGTCTAGATGAGAAGTTACACAACTCTCAGATCTGGTCTCATTATCTGGTTAACCCTCAAAGATTTAGTCTGGGACGGTTTTTCTTTGTTTTTGCTTTTAACTTGAATGACTTGGCTAGCTACCTTCTTGCAGCTCCATGAGGAAGACAATGTGTGGATGGAGAAACAAGCCCTGGGGGGCTGCAGGAGGTTATCTATGCAGAGCAATAGCCCATGGGATAATGTGCAGAACGGAGAACATCTGGGTAGGGAGGTAGCCCAGCAAGGCCAAGAGATTGGCTACAAACAAGAAAGCTGAATAAATAAATATGGTAAAGATATTGGGAGACAGCTTTCTCTTTGTTAGAATAGGAGATAAAAATATATAAAACACAGAAGCTATGAATTTTGGAGTAGAGTTCTAAATGCTAATATAACCCCATTTCCTGATGCACAGATATAGAAATAAATGTGGGTGAGCATATGAGAAGAGGAACATATACACAGAAATGTCTCTTAGGTCTCTATATTGCAAGCCCCAAAGCAATGAGATGATCTAGTATCAACCTTCCTCCCCTGCCACCCATCTCTCTTTTTTGTTTTTTTGTTTTTGTTTTGTTTTGTTTTCAAGACAGGGTTTCTTTGTGTAGCCCTGACTGTCCTGGAGCTAGCTCTGTAGACCATGCTGGCCTGGAACTCACAGAGATCTGCCTGCCTCTCCCTTCCAAGGGCTGGGATTAAAGGGCTGCAACACTGTCCTCCATGACCAGTGCTCCTTGGAGATAAATGACAGAATCCAGGGCTGGGCCTGAAATGTTTTATACTCAAGGTATTATAGAGACATGTTAAAAGGACACAAAAGCCAGCACACAGGGCTCCCAAAGGTCAAACCCAGGACAAAGAGAGCATGAAAATAAAACAGTATAATAACAGGACCTATTAAAATCAAAATCTTTCAGTATGCATTGGTATAAGCAAATAAAAATGTAATCATAAGTATAAGAAGAAAACCTTTTCTCCAGAGTAAAATGCCAAATAATACAAATAAAAGGATGATGGGATCTGAGAATCATTATCTGGCAGTAATTGCTGTAATAATTCACTCAAGCAATAAATATCAATAGATATGATAAATACTGGTGAAAACGAGATAAGGAATGAGGTTTTAAATGGTTTCAACTACCTCCTCATAAATTCTTGGTAACCACAGAGGGAAGAAAAAGTCACTTTACAATGGAGGAATCTGGAAGGCACTACCTTAATCAAATACTAAATAATTAGAATGTGCCATCAAATATACTGAAATGGGAATTTACCATCACTTCCGTTGGGATTCTGACCCCAAAAGAACAACCGAAGTTTAATCATGAGAAAATACAGAAAAACCCAATTGAAGGACAAATTGCAAAATGACTGGCCTGTCATCTTCCAAAATGCTGAGGTCAGGAAGTCAGAGAGAACACTGAGGAGCTGCTCCAGACTGCAGGAGTCTAAGGAGCCTTGACAACTGAACTAACTGCCATCCTCAACCCCGCCTTTGGTTCAAAGAATGTGAGTAGGATAATCTGGCAGCACTGAATGGGGTCTCTGGCAGGGCAAAAGGTGGCACCTTGTATTACTCAGATAGCATGGCTTTTCACAAGTCCAAATGGTTTCAAATTCAAAGTTGTAAAGGAATTACTAAGTTTCCTGTGAACTTGAGAACCACAGAAGACCTGGTCATTCTGAAGGGACCATAGCCTCACCCAGCCCCCTGCTTTGACAGCCATGAGAGGCTGCAGAAAAGACTCAGCAAGGCAAAGGCCTGACTCAGCAACATGTGCTGAGCTTCTGACCTTTCCCGACCTTGCCCAGTAATCAGGAAGCCAGATATCCTCCACATGGCAAGGAAGCAATCACAAGTTAGCTGGCAGGCTCTGGACGTGCTTTATGGGAACAGTGGAGTGCAGAGCACAGCAACCGCCCTGAGAGGGCTTATAGGCCACAGCAACCTACCTGCAGCCGCAGCGGGTCAACCAACACAGGACAGGATGCCCAAGCTTAGAAGTGCACCAATCCTGTGACTGCTTCAGACCCCAGACACTCCCCTTGCTCTACCCCAATAAAGTCCCTGCCCCACTGTCCTTCCGGCTCCACCCACCATATCCAAGGGATAGAGGGCCTGAGTTAATACAGGTCCTCTATCCCTTAATTAAAGACTCTTTGCTTTTGCATCATGTTGAGTCTCCTGGTGATTCTGGGGTTCAGAATTTGGGCACAACAATTCCACTTGGGATCCCTTCGAAGCACAAGAGTCTTCAGATAGGAACAGCTGCTCTCCCATGCTCTACAGTCCACCTGAGCAGCTCCCCTCTGGGAATGCACCATGAGCATTCAGGTTTGAACCTTCACACACTATCACACTTCATCCTCCATAGACCTGAAAGGTTCACCACAATTTCCCTGTTGTCAAGCTAAACTGTTTACAAGGTAAATCAGGGACAAATCTGCAGACACTCACCCTGACATGGCTGAAAGTCACACAATAGTAAGTGTTGAACCTCCCTCTGAAGGAGATCAAGATTCCAGACAGCTGGGTCCTCCAATAGTCTCTCAGTATAGAAACACACTCAGGGCAGGCCCAAACTCAATGGTATTTTGGGGTTTTTTTTTGGGGGGGGGGGTCTCATATTGCTTGGTTTGTTGGTTTGTTTGTTTTTCTAAGGCAGGATTTTTCCTGTGTAGCCCTGGCTGACCTGGAGCTCAACTCTGCAAACCAGGATGTCCTGGAACTCACAGATCCACCTGCCTCTGCCTCCTAAGTGCTGGGTTTAAAGGTATGTGCCACCACTGCCTGACTCTAATTTTGTCTTTTTGTGGGCTTTGTTGGTGTGCCTGTTTCTTGTGATTTTTCTTTGTTGTTGTTTTTTAATACTGGTCTGATTTTTATTTTATTGTATTTATTTATTTTACCTGTTTGTTTTCTAAATAGAGAGAAAGAGATCATGGATAGGGAGGTGGGGAGGGTCTAGTAGAAGATGGGGAAGAGGAAACAGTAATCCGTATATATTGTACAAACAAAAAAAATAGTGCTATTCAAGAGAGAAGGGGAGAGAGAAGGAGAGAGAGAGGGAGTGTGTGTGTGTGTGTGTGTGTGTGTGTGTGTGTGTGTATGTGTGTGTGTATGTGTGTGTGTGTGAGTGAGATGGCTTAATCAGAAAAGACACTTGTCCACCCACCAAACCTGAAAACCTGAAGATCTGAGTTAGATCTCTGGGACCCACAAGGAAGGAGAGAAGCAATTTCCACAAGTTGTCCTTTGACATCCATATGTGCACTATGATGCATGTGCACACAGACTGACAGACAGACAGACAGATGAAGGTTAATTTAAAAAAAAATACTAAGACTTAAGAAAGCCCACACAACAGCATTTCATATCCTTGACCATTACACCAAGAAAAGATAAGGGTCGTACTGTCTTAGATATCAATCCGTTAACAAATGTGGATTATCTACTCTGAAAACAAAGTCTTAAAGCTACACTTTCTCTTTTGTAATGTTTCTCACTTGGAATCAGGATTTCTCTGAAATGCAAGTATGAGACTGAAGAAAGCTATAGTAGTAAGCACACACAAGAGGCTTCAAACAATTTGACAGCTTTCCACTTTACAAAAGTGTAAGAATAATCTGCATTCTGAAGAAATCACACTCTGAATTCTGAATGTTGATTGTTTGCCATACTAGTAATATGCACTGGTACTATCTTGCAACCCTAAGCATTATAGTAAGCTGTAGCCAGTCACCCACACCATCAGGAGGGTAACAACTGATATGCAACTGTAAACCATATTGCTACGCTAATGTGTCTGGTAGGTTAGGTGTGTTAAAGGCTCAGCAATTAAGAGCACAAGCTGTTCTTCCAGATAACTGAGGTTTAATTCTGAGCACCCACATGGCAGCTCCCAACCACCTATAACCCCAGAATCTTTCTTCTGGCCTCCTCCAGCACTGCATGCATGTAGTACACTTACACATAAAATAAAAACAATAAAATCTTTTAAAAATGCACTTCCAATTGATGCTATTTTCAACTTGAGGGACTAGAGTCAGACAGATACACTTGATAGGCAGATAGACAAGAAGACTGGCCATGACTAGGAAACGAAGATAGCAAACTTCTAGCTTCTTCCTGATGCTTCTGACCAAACACAAAAGCCCTGCAAGCCTTTCCCTCCACCACTAGAACCCAGTAGGCTGTGGACAAATTTGATAGTTCAAGGTCCTAGAGTTCGAGGCAAGATCGGGACATGTTTACCCCAAAATTGTGGGGCTATCTTTGTTCCAACTGAGCAACCCTAAATTCAGATAGGAAGACTCCTCAAAGACCCTAAAAGTCCCCAGCCATTGAGGAGAGGCCAGGCTTTGGCTATACACATCTCACAGCATCTTTCTCGGCATGAGCCTTGCTGTCTGTGTTGCCTCAGCCCTAATAAAGGCCTTTCTTTACAGGCTGATTCTGGGGGCTGTGTCTGAGATTTCTCCTGATCCTGCTTGTTGTACTGGATATTTGAGGGTTTTTTTTTGTTTGTTTGTTTGTTTTGTTTTGTTTTTTCCTGCCTTTTAATTCTTTAACTGATGGGGGTGGGTATTGAGGGATGTTGGGGGCAGACTCTATCAAGACTCGTAAATGGTAACAAATTGATTATGGCTTTGTTGGAACATAGCCCCATGGTAACTCAAGAAGCATTTGTGATGGATTTCAAAATCTTTACCAATATGGAAGCAAGCACAAAAATAAATAAATAAATAAATAAATAAATAAATAAATAAATAAATAAATAAATAAATAAATCAGTGAGGTCTTACATACTCCCCACCCCTGTAAAAACTGCATGTGGCCCTAAGCACCTGACAGCATACGTTCTTATGGTCGCAGTCGTGGAGCCCAGATGTAGAAGAGTTAAGCACTCAACTTGGTAGATACATTTTCTACATTCAGAACAAATGCACAAAGAAAGGAGACTGTAATAGTGGCACAAGAGTTTCTTTAGCAGATGCAGCTGTCCTGAGCAGAGAGGCCTGGGCAATGAGACTTCACCTCGGGCACCCTTGCCAGAAGCCACTGGTTTCATCCTAGCCTGACCTAGAAAAATCTTTTGGAAGAGAACAAGAGGTCCAAGAGTGCTCAGATCTGCTGTGGACCAGCTGCAGCAGGGAAGCTGCCAAATGCTGCAGAGCGTCTGAGAGGGGATTACCAGCCTGATCCTGTCCTCAGAGCCAGAAATGACTCAAACTTCACAAACAGCGAGGGCCTGCCAGGGAGACTGACAGTGAGGCTAGGAAGGGCTTCTCCCCATTGCTGGTGTCTCTTCCCCCAATTTGCTGCTGTGGCAGATTCTGGACAGTGTGCAGCCTGTGAGGTAATCTGAATTCCTTGGCAATCACCAAGTACCTGAATTCCTTCAAAACCACAGGAATCCAGCACAGAAAAGGTAAATATCCCCCCGGAGCCAGTGTTAATTAGCAAGCAAAGCTACTGAAGAAGGGCCTGGGGGTGGGGGAGGGAAGAAAGGCCTTACAAAATGATTTGGGGTCTTTTCTGTATTCCCACTAGGCAATATGGCTGGGGAGGGCTGATGACACAGCTGCAAAAGGCCAGAGCTACAAGAGGCCCTTTCAGTCTCCTCCCACTTCGACCACAACCCGGGTGCCACCCTCAGAGCTCCCCAAGGACACTTTCATGAGCTTGTGCTACCTTTCTTTGAGTCACTGACAACACATATGGTTTTCAATTCAATGTCATTTTATTTAAAAAGAGAGAAAAAGAAAGAAAAAAGAAAAAGAAAGGAAGAAAGGAAGAAAGAAAGAAGGAGAAATCTTGTTTCAGTGCAAATTTAGCTATTAGCTTTGTCTCAAAAAGGACTGTCTCAAATCATTTATATCCCAGATTGGATCGTTCTAGAGTTGTATAATCCAGAACAAAGCCTTTTAGATTCTACTCCTGATATAAAAATGTATCTCCACCATTTTGGTGAGAACAACATCCCTCTCTCTAGAAATGCAATGTATCCTTTTTACTAGTTCAGCAGTGTGTGTGTGTGTGTGTGTGTGTGTGTGTGTGTGTGTGTGTGTGTGAAGATCCTACAGCACACAGAGCAGAAGCATGACCACCAGGACCATGAGATAGGCAATTTCACTTTAATATCTCTTCAAGACTTTACCAACATAAAAGAAACAGTGAGTAGGAGCTGGAAAGATAGCTCAGTGGTTAACAGCATTTGTTTCTTTTGCAAAGGATCTGGGTTCGGTTCCCAGCACCCACACGACAGCTCAAACCATCTCTAAGTTCAAGAGGATCCAATGCCCTCCTCTACCTCTGCATGCACTGAACATACATACATACATACATACATACATACATACATATTACATATATATGTATGCAGGCAAACACTCTTAGACATAAACAGTGAGCGTTCTGCTTTTTGTGTGACTAAAACAAAGACAAATGAAAAGGTTTCAAAGGGAAGGGGATTTATACAAAATAACCTCCTTCACAAGGCAATGAACTCCATAAAGTGAACTTTCAGTCTCCTAGCATTAATTTCAAACTCCCAACAAAAATGACAGGGTATAAAAGCCTAAAGAAGGAAACTAATTATTTTTGCCTCCAGGTCTGTCTCTTTAGGAAAGATTATGGTTTTCCTTCTCGTCTCCAAGTAAAGCAGCCTGGTGATCTCATCCCAAACTGATTACCTTCAGTTATGTCTACACAAAACACACGTGACCCAAGATTAGCAGGAGCTGCAGGTGCGGAGGAGCTGTAGACAGATGCTGAACGTAATGACACAGCTGAACGCACTCTGAGGCCTGCAAGGCAAGTGCATGCCAAGATAAACAGTGACTACATAGGCACACTGAAGGACCTGCACTGAAGAACCTGCACAGAACGGTCTCGTATGTTCAGGCAAATGGCTTGAGATAATGCATGGATATGCCCACTATGATAAGGATTTCATATCCACCTAGGTTTCAGGTGAAACCAACAAAGACCTGGAATTTTTTCTTTTCCTTTCTTGGTTCAATGGTCTGAATATTTAAAAAGCTATTTTGCTAACAGCGAGGAAAAGTGTCCACAGACCATATAAATGTGTATGCACATGAGCATGCTAGCTCCTCCTGGAAACAGATAACTGTCATGAATTCAGTAGCTCTGACATCTAACCAGAGCTATTTACACATGTGCAGCAAACTGTAACAAACGCTAGTATTGCTCTCATTTTATGCTCAGAACCATAAAAATGCAAAAATTACATAAAATTTTACTCATAGTGAGGGCTACAAATACTGTGGGTGAAACATCGTCAGGCTATGATACAAAATATATTGGCATGGCACCCTTGAGAAACAGCTGTGCATAAATACCTTCTCTCTCCCAGAAGGCTAAGCAGAACCAGGGACAGGAGCTGGGCTGAGGATGGATGGAGTAAGGATAAAGGAGAGGCTCACTGCACAAGAGAAGGAAGGCTCAGAAGGCTCACCTATGAAACCACACTCCACTAACGGGGGATGTCCACTGCACCCTGTCTTCTGAAGAAGCAAGGGTATTTCACCTTCTCTCTGTTCTAGACAATATGGAAACTAGGCTTTCATATTCATATTGGTCTTCTTCCTATGTATACTTCAAAATACAGAAGCTCATATCCATAAATGCCATAGAAAATGTCTTCCTTATGACAACCCAATTAGAGCTCATAGTTCATGTGCAATGTCTGGTCCAGGCCTTTATTCAACCGGGAAACGTTTTATTTTTCTCCTTCTCAGTTTTCAAGGGACAAGAGGGCAGGACGATGGAGTATCAGTAGCCTCCAGTACTCCCAAGGCTCCAACTCATAAATCTTAGTTTAAAAATATGACAGAACTTATAAAAGCTGTCATTGCCACCTAGAGGTGAAGGGAAGACATGGCTCAGCCAGCAAGAGGCTTTGGTTAGTCCCTTCACTTCAGAACTAATTGGAAACAGAAAACTCAGTTGTCACAGTACCGTAGAGCGTGTCAAAGCCATAGACAGGTACTGGAGAGTTCTGTGAGGACAGTGATTAATCTGTTTTCTTCATAAAAACAATTACTTATCCTTATTTTCTTCACGTAGTCTCTATTTTCAAAATGAATTTTCTAACACCAGGAACATACATAGACTGATTTGCAGTTTACTATGTCTGCTCACAGATGCAGAGCTCCCTCTAGACTGCTACCCACTATCCATCCCATCAAGGCCTTGCATGCCACACGAGAGCTACAGAGCAAACCAGCTGATTAAGAAAAACAGAAAAAAGAAAGGGAAAGGATCACACAGCAAAGTTACATACTTTTTTCAATAGCTTAAAAGATGTATAGAAATTGTTCCCTATAAGTCTTTGTGGGCTTGGGAGACAACATGCCAAATTATTATAAATTTATAACTTAATTCTGTTGACAGACACTACCTTAAACCTACCAAGCATGCCAAGAAAACTATATTCACAACCACTGCGAAGTATGTAACTTGTACATTAAGGAGTGAGAGCCCTGAATACCCCATAAATATGAGAACACATGACTATTCAATGAGCTCCAATCCCCATCACGAGAGCTCAGAAAAGTCTCTGCTGCCCCCTGCTTATGCGAAGCTGTTTCTTCTGCTGCAAAGCAGCACAGGTATTGCTGTCGTGGGTGTTAACGTAAGGACCTGGTGTATGACAAGCAAATTAAATGAGCCTTTTATTTTTTCCCTTCGAAATCTACTCTGAAAAACATTACAAATTTTAATACCCTAGGGCCCTCAGAACAACCCTCACTGCATGAAATTGCCCTGTCCTCTACACCTGAAGAAATGTGTGTTTCCACATTCTTTGTGGAGACCTGCAAGACTGCGTCCATCACCGAAGTCAACCTGAGTACACTCTATTTCCCTGGGCTGAACCTAACAGAAAGAAGCAGCCTGGTCTTAGAGACCTTTTGTAATGGGTCCACTGTACCATACCCAGCAGTCCCTCCACCTAAGAAAGCCTCTTACCTAGCCAATCCTTCCTCATAGAGATAGATGACAAGGGGATCATAGGAAGTCACGAGCACGTAGAGGCGCACATCAAACTTGAAATCTAGGAAGAAAGGTGGAAGTCTGTTTCTGTTGTGATGAACAGGACACACAACCAAGGGCTCTGGAAGGATGGCAATCCTCTTCACATAAAGCACACAATATGCACAGCTTGCATTTCGAGACTAAAGAAGAACTGCTCACACTGTGATACGCAGGATAGTTGCTGAATACACAGTGTATGTCGGAACATGGTCCAAGAATGAAGCCCTGTGAGGGGATTTCTGAGTGCTTGTGAGAAAACTCCAAGGAACCAAGACAAGAGTCTTGTGACCTCTGTTTCTTCAAATATTCTTAGATTATGCTTTCCTGCAACTCCCAGATTGTAGTGAATTTTCTTCAGATTATTCATTACAACTGGCTATTATTATTATTTGTTTATATGGCTCTATGGAGAAACATTTCTTTGCCATGTGCAGCTTGCCCTCCACAGATACCACATGTGTGCTTGAGTGTGCATGTATGTGTGTATGTGTGTATGTGTGTAAGCATGAACATGTAAGCAGTATCTCTCCTGTATCACCTAATTTCAGTTTCTAAAGAATGGTAAACTACCACCCTCATCTCTAAAACCATGTGTACCAAAAATGTCAGACTTGCTTTAAAAGATTTACTAGAGGAGACTATGAAGAGGTTACAAAGCTAAAAAGATCCAGCCCCATCTAGTCAGGAATCAATCACTACTCACCATCAATGAGCAGGGGGTTGTTAATGTAACGGGAGACCAAGATGTTCTCTTCCAGGGAAATCTGGTTTGGCTGTTGAGTAAACAGAAAGGCATAAAAAGAGAGAAATCCTAAAATGTAGAGTGAGGGGGCAAAATTCTTAACCTTTTAAGAAATGATACTATGGAAAAACCTGTAATATTCACCTGGCCATATGACATACCACTGTGGGTACCCCATTACAATAAGGAATACTTTACATAGCACCTCTCATAACAAATGCAGCTAAATAGCTTTAAAGATCTATGTGCATGGTATAAAATAGTTATTTGACAAGAAAATAAGATCTGCTTAAAAAATTAAAAAGTTGATTCTTTTAAAATATAAGGGCAAATTGAAGTTTTAAAACACTACACTATCCCCAAGGCACGTCTCACTAAATTGTTCTGGAAGTCACAGATGCACAATGGAGCATGACATTCCCAGTGAGATGGAGTGGATGCTTGATTCACTTAAGTCACTTGCTAAGCAACTGTGCGTAAAGACTGAATTCCATCGTTTAAAGATCTCGCCAATAGGGAAAACATTTTTATATAAGAAACAGTGGGTACTGCGCCCATGTGTAAAGACTGGGTACTCAGTGATGAGGAAAACAGAAACAACTGTCCCTCACAGAACTTCAGAGTCAGCCGCTCCTTCCCCCATAGGGTTTCCAGTTTCGGGTTAGAACGGCAAGATGTAGACTCTAAAGGGACACAGAGAAGCAGTTCCAGAAATGTAAGATGTCAAACTGCCAAAGGGGCCAGCCCTCAGGGCTGTGACAGGAAGGCCAGCTCTGGCCAGCAGAAGAGCAGACACAGAAGTAAGCAGTGGAAGCCTAGGGTAGAAAAGGAGGCCACTGCCACTTGAGAAGTTCAGCAGATTCACAGGCCTGGAGCTAAAAGCTATAACTGGGAAATGGCTGAAAGGGGCAGGGAGAACAGAAGGGAGGGAGTCTTTTGGCAGGGATTTGAACTGGCAAGGGCAGTTGAGATTTCATACGGTGGGAAGCAGGAAGTTATTGCAGACTCCACATAGAGGAAGCAGGAAGAAGGTACATCCCAAACAGAACAATTGCATGCAGTATTAGATTAAGACAGAAAAATCAACTGCAAGTCAGTACAGATGGGCAAGGAGCTCCAAACTGTAAATGGCAACAATAGCAATTATGAGATTAACTACAGTAGCTGCTTGGAAATAACTAGCAACATTTGCAGAAATAACTACAATTAATAGAGGTCCTGAGCATTTACCATGTGCCAAGAACTGTTCTTAGCATGTCCGGAGTATTATTTCATCCCCACCCAACCCCAGGGCAGGTATACCACCATGCACATCCTACAGATGAAGGACAATCAGTGTAGCTGTCTCTGTCTCAGGGCAGGGAGCACTGTAGCTGCAATCACTAGAGCTGGGCAGTGGCTTGGAAGCTTCACCTGCAAGCACTGCTCATAGTGCTCCCCAAATTCGAGCACAAAATAACTGTCCCCAAATCCAAATGTCTGTAACAAGGCAGTTTCTAGCCCAACTACTACTGCTCTTATCTCAAAGGCACACTGCAGCTTTTACAACCCATCTGTGTATCAAATGAACACAATGACATCAGTATTCCTTCATCCCATTTCCTCCCATTTCCTGATGCCCTTACACTTCTTGATCGGTCTGTCACAAGTACTATCTCCATTTCTAAGTCAGTGAGTAAGAACACACGTCATCACTACAACAAAGTTGCAGGCTGTGTTCCATACATGAAGCTAATCAGTCACACCACGTGGCATCTATAGGCTATAACTGAGCTACAACTGCAGGCAACACCTGGGAAACGCCTATGGACTACAAAAGTACATGACTGGTACTTTCCTCTGTACCAGGGAATACACTGGTGGTGGCTCTCCACTCTGTGACATATCTAGTGCCCATGCCTACTTCCTCTGTTTAGCCACTGAACTATGCATGACATCACCTGCCAATTGAGACTCTTTGGTACCTGCTCAGTTGTCTTCCCTCTTAACCCTTTCTGCATAAGGAAAATGGAAAGACTAAAGGGCCATTTGAAAATGGTTCCTTTGCCCAGTACTGTACATTAAAGCCCAAGTAATAAAAGTTCTTGACAACCTTAAGTGTGTTTCCTATTCACTAATCCTCAGTTAACTAATTGAAAAATATTTCCACTTCAAGGTAGAATTTCTTTCCAAAGTATATTTTCAAAAAAAGAAAAAATGGGCAGGCTAATCCAGGGATCAGAATTGCTGTGGAAATTAGAAATATATCTATTTTCCTAACTAGATTCAGGCTTGTGGTACTTGTTAAGCTGCTACAGAGTACAAAAGCATGGTGGTCAGGAGGATCTCTGGAACCAGGGACCTCAGCTACAGTCCTGACTACTGTGACCGTCACATGGGGTTCTCAAAAAGAGTGATCTTATTAGAAGATTCTATTTGGAAGATAAAGAGAGGGTGCAGGTTAAATGCTCAAGAAATGGCAGTTGGTGCTGGCAATGCTGGTACACACCGTTAGTCCCAGCCCTCAAAAGGCAGAGGCAGGAGAACCTCTCTAAGCTCTAGACCAGTCTGAGTACATGGTGAGTTCCAGGTCAGCCAGGGATACAGAGTGAAATCCTCTCAAAAACAGGTCTCAAGAAAGAAATATCCGTTGCCATAACTATTACTGCAAACTCAACAGTATCTGTGTGGTTCTAACTGCTAAATTCCAAAACTTGACATCATTTACATCCACGTGCCACATGCCAGAGCAATGCACTCAACTACAATGAAGACACAGAAGAATTAGAAGATACAAAATAATTAAAATTTCTCCAAACGTTTTAAGGAATAATACCTGGCACACAAGCAATACTTTCTAAATAACTGTTAAACAATGAGAAACACAGAGCACATAAGATAAATACATGCAAACAAATAAAAACAGACAATATGGGATTTTATGCACAAGGAAGGCAGGGGTGAAGAGTGAACCTAAATCTTTTGGTACTTCACAATTCACAGGATGTCTATTAATAGAGCCATGGATAACGGATGACACAAGGATAACGGAATTAGACCTCAGTGGTGAAATTTGTATCTTAATCAGAAAACAACAGGTCTCCCCCCACCTCCACTCCAATATCATGAGTTGGAGAAGTATGGCATTTGGTAGGTTACTGGAGGAGCTTTGTGTCTTTATGCTGCATTTCTAGAGAGGAGCACATCGTGTAAGAGCCATGTCAACCAAGCCACTAGGATGCTTCACTCTGTAGGAGTTCACAATGCTCTCTTCAGTGTTACACAAAACCAAACTTTTTCTTCCCTTTTTTCTGCTCTCCTTGTGGTAAAAAAAAGTTGCTTTTGTGGCTTTTTTCCAATAGGTTATGACAACCACAGGGAAGCTTTACTAATAGGTCTTCTCATGCTAGTGGGAAGATGGGGAATGGCATTTTCATTTGACCCTAACATTCATCTCTAGCTCCCTGCCACAGTCCCTCCCCCACTTCTCTGAGCTCTGCACCCTCTCTGCCTTGGTGCTCTCTCTCCCTCCCCCTCAACTCTGAAAGAAAAGCAGGCAGCAGCCTTGGAAAGAGTTACTTCATCCAGTTGGCTAATGGGTCACATATTCCAGGGAAAGGGTCCAGGTATGGAAAAGGAGGGGTGGTTACGGACAGAGGAAGATTAACAGTACAGTTTGTAGGTCTGGGTAAAAGGTGATAAAATTCCAGTTTCGGGGTGAAATGGGAGTATGTTCCCATTAGAGACCCACATGTTACCAGCTCCCCTGTGCAGGCTGGCATCTGCCCAGGCTTCTGTCTGGCACCTCCACTAAATACCTAAAACAATCCAATTCATTCCTAAGCTTCTCCAGTTTGGGGGGGGGGCAGCTGGCAAAGGTCTAGCCAAGTACTTTGATCTATGCAGGGGGTCTCAAGGGACTGAGCCCATGGAGAAGTGGGAGGGAGAAAGTGACTCTTACATAGGCTGCCAAACGTGCATTCCCCAAAGGCGCGTCATTCCCTTTATGAGCCTTAGCCTCAGTGAAAGGTTGGAGCAAGAGCTTCTCAGCTCCGTTAAGGAAAGTGTGGCTTTTCTATTCTTTATGATGTGAGCTTTAAAAGAACAAATCACTAGGGCAAAAGATCATTCCAAAAGGAAAAAAGCCCCAGATGAGCTGGGAATAGATCCTATTCTCTTTGACTCGTGTCTAAGAAAATAAAAAGCAAACTTGAACCGTAGCTGACTCTCAATAGCAATTCCATTTGGCAGCTAAAACCCAAACCCAAACTTGCACCGTCCTTGCGATTCAAACAACACTGCACTCCTGGCAAGGGGCTGAAGGCAGGACTGTCGGGTAGGAGCTTTATGCCAAGGTCATGGAGACAAGAGCGAGCCAAGGCATACCAGCATGTTTTATGTCACATAGGACCCAGGGTTGAGGGGCTCCAGGTAACAGAGCCTGTGGCTGGGGCCTGAGCTGTAGTAGCAGCTCTGTCTGAATTCAAGTCTATCACTTCTCTGGTGAGAAAGGTCTGGCCATAACTGTTTACTGTACAGTTTTGGATCCAGACTGATCCTGAGGACTTTCCAAAGTGAAAGACTACAGAAAGTTCATTTCTGCACACATAGAAAATAGCTCAATGGGAAAAAAATAACTGGGGAATTCAAGATGGAGCACTGACCACACACACACACACACACACACACACACACACACACACACACACACGCATGCACGCACGCACGCACGATGTATCTACCCCAACCTCCCCTTTCTAGAGCTCACTGGAATGACAGAAAGGATATTTTCAAAAGAATGAAATAATAACAAAGGCTAAGAAAAAAAAAAAGGCAAAAGGAGCCAGAATAGATCAAAAGTCTAAGTAAATCTTCAAAGTCAGGGAGGAGATAAGATCAAGGGAAAAAATAAAAACAGAGCAGAGCAGAGAAAGCTCCAGCCCCAAACTCCAGGTAATGAAGATTCCCAAGGAGGTTCCTGCAAAGGTATAGGCTGGCAGTTAGACAGCAAGACCAGAGTGGGGTGGGCCAAGGATCCAATCAGATTCGTCCCCATAGCACGGGCCTGGTGAGGCCACGGGAGCCCTCCAACACCCCAAGCAGTAGCATGCACACGGGGCATCAAATCTCAGATGGTGTTACAAGGACATTTGGTACAGGTACAGGGTTCTCATAGAGGAGAAGAGAACCCGAAGCCACTCTATCCCCAAGAGGCATTAAAAAGAGAGGGCAAAACTGCTTTGCCCAAGATGGAACTCACCATAAACTTCTCCTCGCCACCACCAAAAGAGAGCTCTCCCTACTGCAGAAGGTAAAAGGCATGCTCTTCACCCAAACCCAAAGCTGATGGCCAGCATGTTTCATACAAGGAGAGGTAATGGGGGAAGGGCACGACATTACATCATAGAGAAGCCCACACAGCCTCTAACTTCATTTATAAAATGGCTAATACCTAAGGATTCTTAAACTTGAGAAAAAGGAAAGACAATCCCAATAAAAAGGACAGAACAGAAGGGTGTTTCAATAACATTTCAATAGGTACCCTCCAAAATGTGGGTATCTACTGTACAATGATAAATAAGAGTAAAGATGAAAATCAGAAAATAACCATCCCTGGAAATTAAGTAGATAGCCAATGGAGGAAAGACCCAGGGCTCTTCAAAGGGAGACAAGAGATGGAGACAGAGGCCTAGGAGACGCCTTAGTAGATAAATGGCTTGCTGTACAAGTAAGGGGCTCAGGCCCTCAGAACTGGTGGACATGCCCAGTGAGTGCAGTATGTGACTGGAAGTAGTCCAGCTTTGGAAAGCTGAAACGGAATCCCCAATGAACACGGGCAAGTGTGGAGCTTGACTACGGTGGAGGAACAATCAAAAAAGATGCCAGATACCAACTGTGGGCATCCACATGCACACTCAGGTGCCCGCACGAACGAGTGCACGCTCACGCCCATGCAAAAAACAAATATGCACACACCACACAAATATTCACATGAAAAAAATAGAATGAAAATAGAAAAAAGAAGACAAAAACAAAAAAGAATACTTTTCCCCCAAGTAAAGGCCCACCAAATGTCTAGAAGAAAAAAAGTTTGGACTTAAATCCTTGTTAAATTTCACAATCCTAATACTGTTGTCTGTCTATCTCTACTGAGCTTAAGTTTTTTAATAAACTTATGAGGGAGGAGAAACTCTGTCAGTTATTAAAAATACTTATAAATGGCATATAACTCTTTAAAATCTAAAAGCAAAAACTAATCAAACTTAAGAGATGAACTATGGAAGGGCAGGCAGAAGTGATATAGGTGTAATAAATGTAAAATAGGGAATACCAGGTACAGTAAGAATCTGAGAAAAGAAGAAATATAAAATCAGCAGGGTTATGGGAAGTTCAGCAAGTGAGACTGGATTTGGCATTTTATTCACTTACTCTGTACATGCATTTTATTGTTGTTGGTGTTGTTGTTATTTTATTATTATTGTTGTGGCACTGAGGATTGAACCCCAGAGCCTCCTGCACTCTAGACAAGGCCTCTCACACTCAGCATGGCCCCATCCTGCATCAATTTTGAAAACGTTTAATAAGGAATTTGCCAAGAATCAAGGCACTGGCAGCTTCTGAAGGAAAGGGGGGTAAAAGAGAAGAGCAGGAGGAAGGAAGAGGAGAAAGAAGCAGCACCGGCAAAAGCATCACAGCTCCTTAAAGTGTGGGAAGCAACAGCTCGGTGCTGAAGGGCTGACACACAGCACGCTGAAGCAGAACACCTCTTCTGCTCAATTCAAAAGCCTGCCTTCCCCCCAAAACCCATCTAGCGAGTGGCATTTTGGCTATGGACTAAGTGTGTCCCAGGAAGGGAGGAGGCTCCCAGCAGAGTGAACAACAGACAATGCACGCCGATCGCCACTCACTTCTGAACTCAGTGCAGAAGGAAATGCCTGCTCCAAGAAGGGCCAGGTCTGTCGTTCTCTGCATACTTACATTGTTGATCAAGTAGACGCCCCGCCCCCTAGAAGAGGCCACTGGTTTTACTATCCAAGGTCCCCGGTCCTTTGAATATGAATCTGCTCAAAATATTGGGGGATAAAAAGGGAAGAAAAAACAAAGAGAAGAAGGAGCATGAGTTTATTATCTTAAACTGAAACAACAGTAATCTCCTAGGTACCCAAAGAACCTTCCAAATCTCCAGCTGGGGGGTAACAACTCATCACCTACGTTTTCAGAGTAGCCTTAAAAAGGGAAATGGGTCAGGAAGAGGCAGAAGAAGAGGGAAGGGGAAGAGGACAGCAAATTACTCACATAATTATATCTCCAACTATTTCCTCTTTCTTACATAAGGATGGAAACAAAATAAGGTCAAATCTGAGTGTCGGTCTATTACCAAAAAAACGACCTTCAGGAAAATCTCATTTTTGTTAGCTGGAGGACTGCCAGTGGATGGAGACAATTGAGTTTTTTACTGCATCTCCAAATACAGTTACTTCCTTTGAATAATTCTTCAGACCTCAAAAACTGGGCAGAGCATTAGGGTAAGAAAGCATCATGATTTACAAGTACAAGTGGGCAGCATGTGCAACAGCTTTGGTTCTGTTTGTAAGTATGTTTGGGTCATAAAAAGAAAAAGCAGTCAGGCGTTGGTGGTACAAGCCTTTAGTCCCAGCACTCAGGAGGCAGAAGCAAGTGCTCTTTGTGAGTTCAAGGCCAGCCTGGTCTACAAGAGCTTGTTCAAGGACAGCTAAGTCTACACCAAGAAACCATGTCCTGAAAAAGCAAAAAAAAAAAAAAAAAAAAAAAAATAGTAATAATAGAAGAGGAGGAGGAGGAGGGCACTGAGACTCCCCAGCTCCCCAGGACTCCTGCTTGGTCTGGGGAGAGGCTGAGGGCTTGACCTCTATTTGGGAAATATCCTAGGATGGGGTGTGGGGGTGGGAGCCTCACAAGGCACTGCTGAGGAAACCCCAGGAGAGAGAGCGCACTGGAGGCAGTCTCCACTCTACCTCAGTCCCTTCCTCTTCCAATGAGCCCCACAGCCACTGTGTCCAAGGAAGAAGGGAAAGTAAAAGCTGAAAACTAAGTACTGGTTTCTTGCTATTGTTCTTCCCTGCAGGAGCGTGCAGTGTGTGAAGACATAAAACCAAGTGAGTGAAAGTGTCTCTGGGCCCTCTCTCAAACGCCCAGCTGTTGTGCATCAGGATAACATCATTTTATCCAGAACACAAAAGCATAAACCCAATAAAGTTCCCTCAAGTTTACGGTCTCTGGTTTGAGTTATTAAAAGGCCAAGAGCTGCCACCTGTGTGTGTTAACCCCACCTCTGCTCTTCCCACGTGAGACACAAACGTCCCCTGACCCTGAGCAGGGTCCCACCCAAGCAGACCTCAGAACTCCAGCAGCCACAGGCCTAGCACCAGCAACAGCCCCAGGATAACGTATTCTCCCAGACCACTCACCAGCCTCCTCTTCCCTCTCCCCGTGGCAGGATTCAGTCTCTTTTATGACCCAAACAGGAACTTGACTTAGTCAGTACCACAAACAACTTTACCTTTAGGGGACAGCAGGGGAGGGACCTAGGCACCTTTACCTTTCCCCATCTTGTCTTGCCTTTTCCCTGAATGCGATTTAACAGCCCAGCAGCAGAAGGTACCATGCAGAATTTAAATAGGTTTAGAAGTGTATCCTCTACCTCTGTTCACATGCATGTGGAAATGAATGGGGACTGGAAACATGGCTCAGTGGCTACGAGCACTGGCTGCTTCTCCAGAGGATCCGTCTGGTTCCCAGCACCCATGTTGGGTAACTCACAACCTCCAGGGACTCTTCTGACCTCCTCGGATTACCTGCATATACTTACACTTGACATTCACACACACACACAACACACATACACAACACACACACACACACACACACACACACACACTAAAAATTAAAAATAAATATTTAAAAATCCCACAGCAGAGAGAGAGAGAGAGAGAGAGAGAGAGAGAGAGAGAGAGAGAGCACGCGCACGCACTCATATGAAGTTATCTCATGCTGTACTATAACAGCAAGAGATTAATTAATTATATTCTATCATATCTACAGGAGGGGCTTCAGTCTGCAAACTGACTATGAAAAGCTGGGCCATAAGCAGTTTTGGTTTTACAGGAAGTGTAAGCTCTGTTTTAAGAGTTCAACTCTACTACTGTAGAGCTGAAACAGATAATATACAAACAATGGCTGTGTTCCCATAAAACCTCATTTATATACTGAATTTCATGCCATTTTCACATGCCACAAAGTTATAGTCATCCAGCCATTTGAAAATGTAGAAAGCATCCTCAGCTAACAGGGATGGCTGCAAACAGGCAGAGGGTGGAATTCCTCAAAGGCCACATTTGCAGGGACCTGATCTACAGGAGAGAGCCTCCAACAAACATACGCAATGATAATATTGTTAATTAAGTGGTGTAGAACGACCTGTGGAAAAGAAGGAAAGCCCAAGGCAACAGCTACTGCATGCTTCCCTCAGGACCCACACACATTCCAGCTGTTTGACAGCGAGTGCCAAGAACATCTCCAGAAAGACATGCAAGCACTGGTGAGCCCCAGGAGAGGGCTGAGAGCCCATGAGTAAAAAGAATCTTCCTGCACTGAAGAGATGGCTAAGTTAAGAGTAAAGAGAGCTCTTCCAGAGGACACGGGTTCAATCCCCAGATCCCACATGGCAGCTCTCAACTGTCTGAGACCTGACACCCTTCCACAGGCATACACAATAGGTAAAACACCAATGCACACAAAAATAAAAGTAGTCTTTTGTTCGTTAGTTTTTGTAAAGAGGCCTCTTCCCTGATTATTCTTTTATTTAGTTTTATACAATAGGAATATGTTACTCTTCCAAAAAATGTAATTTATATCACATCAAAATAGTGCTATAGAAGAAAGGTTTATATGACAAAAAATTAAATCTAAATAAAATGAGGCCACAAAACACGAAATATGTCATTCTTCTATGGTCACCCTTAGATTCCTAAAGAAGCAATGCGAATGAGCATGCTGTGCTTTGAATCTTGACATGTTCCACATGGGCTCAGCTCAAACACGTGGTCCCCAGCTTGTGGCTCTGTTTGGAAACATTGTGGAAACTTTACTGGGGTGGCACCTCACCAGGGGAAGTAGGTCCCTGGGGGTGGGCCTTGAGGCTTCATAGCCCAGCCCCACTTGCTGTTCACTCTTTATTTCCTGAGTGTACATGCCATGTGACCAGCCAGCTTCCTGCTCCTACCACAGTACCTTCCTCCCCTACCAGTTCCCCACCATGCTGAACTGTATCTTATGGAGCTGCAAGACAAAACAGCCTTTCTCCCTTGAGTTACTTTTGTAGGGATTTGTCACACCAAAAGAAGAGAAGCTAAGACAAGAAGCTATTACTATAAAAACAAAAAATTAAATTTTCTAAGCTCCATACATTCATTCATTCACTCATTCATTAAGAACTTTCTATGTATTTAATCTGCCAAGGAGTTTCCTAGAGTGGGATATACAGTAGTAAAACACTCTCCTCCCTCACACAGATTAGGCCAGTAAACATAGACATTAAACAAGTTCTTACAGACACAGAGTTATGAAGTGTTGGGTGCTATAAAAGTCTCAGAAGATGACCAAAGCTGCCTGGAGACAGTACCGGCGACAGCACCACCAGACGTTGAAAACTCACTTTCAGAAAAGGGTAAGTGTAGTCACATGCATCACTTGCCACAAGCATGCTGTTCAATAGACCTTGCTCTGTGAACTCGTTTTCTGGGAAGCTGATGTTCTGGGCCCAGGAGGTAGCCCAGTGGCCGCACACTTCCACAGCATGCACGGGGACCCTGTGCTCAATCCCCAACATTGCAAGGGAAACGTAATCTTTAATTAAAACAATTGAATTGTACTTCTGGTGTTTCACTACTGGCATGCCCTGTGAGTTCTAATTTCAGGATTCATCTCTTTGTGCTAGCATTTTTACACCGATTTGTAATACTTTAGAACAAAGATCAATTTCTTTTGCACGTGTTTAAAAAAAAAAAATGAGCAAGAAGCAAGAAAAATCTGAGGCAAAAGCAGGGCAGAGGTCGGAGCAGTCTGCTGGATGAAGACATTATAGACAGCCCTTCCCATCACCTTCCGGCTCCACACACAGCATGTTCAGTGCATTGGAAGGAACACTGAACCAGGAGTGGGAGCAGTTTCAGTTTTCCAGGACAATGTTCTTAAACTCCTTAGTCTTGTCTTCAAAGTGAGGGATTTCACCTCATATGCTAAAATGTCTTATAAAATTATGGCCTTGAAAGGTTTGCAATAAACTGCATGGTACCATGATTGTGTTTACATCTCAGAGCTATACCTCAGCCTCCCTGGTAAATAGAAATGCCACAGGACACAGTTCCAGGAGGAAGCTCTGTTTGTCCACACTGCTGTCACCCTCATCTTTCTTGCCATTTCCTTCTTCCTGCCTTAAAGCTGTCTGTTTGAGGGAAATGGCTGGAGTGGACAACAGATCCTTAGGCTGGTTCTCCAGGGCCACACACCTTCAGCTCTCCCTGATTACTCCAAACAATTCTGGCGACACTCAGGCTTTCACAACTCTGGCTGTAGTGACTGGCTCCTGGGTTCAAACTCTCCACATACAAACTGAAGGCCTTTGCTTATTAGGAAAAAAGCCAATCATCTTAGATCACCTTTATCTTCCCAGTGCCTCTGAAAAGTTTTACATCTTAATCATGTCAAAGGCCCTGTTGGGACCTTTCTGCCCTTTTAAGAAACACAAACCCATACTTTGTCCTTGCTCTTGGCATAAAGACCATACCACCCTCCTGAGAATCCATCACATGAGCCTAGCAGACAGCTTTCTTCTCCATGCAAATGTCTTACCTTGCCAGCACCGAGCCTTCTTCCTCCCTCCTGTGTGCCCAGCTCCTTTCTAAACCCCACTCTTCTACTTGAGCCATTGACTCTTCTGAGACCTCCTTCCCACATTCTTCTACCATCTCTCTCTCCTCCTCCTGGCTCTCTGTGGGCCTGCTTCTCTATCTTTTTGTATCTCTTAGTCATCACTTTCATCTGGAACCTCTGGAACCTGTATCTTTAGCCAAACTCAGAGTTGTTTTACAATTGTCTGCAAAACATCACTGCATGCTTTCCCCACAGCACCTCAAATGTACACTATGTCCAAACTCAACACTTCTCTTTCCTGTAATAGCTCCTCTTATATTCCTGGTTTTATTCTTGCTTACACTTACAAGTCCTGATGGGACAGTAGCTTCACAGTAGTTCACACCTGTGATCTCAACTCCCAGGGAGGCTGGGACAGGACTGCCAGGGCCCAGGAGTTTGAGGCCAGCCTGGGCAACCACTCTCACCACCCCCACACCCCTCCCTAAGGTCTCAATGTCCTCATAGCTTCTCTAACTCATGTCTTTAGAGACCTATTTGAACCTTCTGCCTGACACTCCTCACATCTAGTTAATAAATCTTGTTTGCCCTTCCACTCTACCTACTCACACCTGCCCATTCTCACCCTTCCACTCTACCTATCACACCTGCCCATTCTCACCCTTCCACTCTACCTACTCACACCTGCCCATTCTCACCCTTCCACTCTACCTACTCACACCTGCCCATTCTCACCCTTCCACTCTACCTATCACACCTGCCCATTCTCACCCTTCCACTCTACCTACTCACACCTGCCCATTCTCACCCTTCCACTCTACCTACTCACACCTGCCCATTCTCACCCTTCCACTCTGCCTACTCACACCTGCCCATTCTCACCCTTCCACTCTACCTACTCACATCTGCCCATTCTCACCCTTCCACTCTACCTACTCACACCTGCCCATTCTCACCCTTCCACTCTACCTACTCACACCTGCCCATTCTCACCCTTCCACTCTACCTACTCACACCTGCCCATTCTCACTACTTGGCTCAGGCCACCAACAATTCTTAACCACATCACTGCAATAACTTTCAAAACCACCATCACTTTCTTCTCTCGGCTTCTTTATTCCACGGGCACTTTTCTAGCTAGTGTTTCCATCTCTTTTCTTCTCAAAAATCTCCTATAGCCTACAGTCAATTAAGCCAGGCAGGGTGAGGAATTTTAAGTGTCATGCAAACAGAATTTCTGAGTTGGTTGTACTTCAGGGACACCAAAAGGAAACGAAGGGAATTTGAACCAGAGTCTACAAACAAAAGGACTATCTCTTTGAAGAGGAGACGGATAGGATGAAAAGCAGCTTTCTGCTCCAACATGTGAACTTGGGAACATGACTGGCCTGACAATACTGGACTTTTCAGTCATGGTTTTAAGTGTCAAACAGAAGCCATAAACCCTGGACCAGAAGTTCAGCTTGTGTGGCATCCATCCTACAAGAGAATTCTCTTCACTGCACATCTTTCCTGCCCCTGCTCTTCCAAAGAAAAGAAGTCCCCACTGTGGTCTTTGGGCAGTGACAGAAGACAGTGACTTTCACTGGTGCTCATGGAACATCACTTGTCTGCATGTGCTAGGTCTAAATGTGGTGGCCTTGGTCAAGAGGCTATGTGTCTTTCCAGTTCTTTTTGTTAAAGAGGAACTTGTCAGAATCAGAATGACTAGCTGAGGGCACAATTCCACTTCAACAAGGTAGGCTGGAGCTGACAGTGGACCTCTCACCCTGTGCCACCATCTATCCTCAAGAGCCCAAGCCTCTTCCTGCCCCCTGACCCCTGCCCCATGGCTGGAGGACCACAGTGGAATAATAAGCAACAATGAACTAAGAAATTCAAGTTTGATTCTTTCAAACTTCAATACAGAATTACTTTAGGATTGGTATTAGGAGAGGTTCTGATCTGGAACCCTTTTATGTCATTCACCATTAGCCTATGATCATAGTTGCCATTCACAAGTGCCTACCTGCCCTGTGTTCTAGACTCTTCTTACATCCCACCTACTGTATCAGAGTCTGGTGTGAGGGTAGAGCTGGAAACAACCCAGCTACACAGCCATGCCTGGGAAGGTAAGTTCAGTGAGGACAAAGAAAGAAAAACCCCATTATAGACCTAGGTCCAGGCCACATGTCCCTGTTACTTTACCAGCAATTCAGCTGGCATTCAGGTCCCCGGTAGATGCCTACATGTACTTAAGAGAAAAAAGCGTGACCAATACCACCAAATGCTTAACAACAGAAGACGTATGATGCTAGTCACGGTGGCAACCTTTAGTCTCAGCACTCAGACACAGGTAAATGGAACTCTGTGAGTTCGAGGCCAGCCTGATCTGCATACATAGCAAATTGTAGGCCAGCTGGAGATACACCATGAAACCCCGTATCAAAAGACAAACAAGTACAAATTTTAAAAAGACATGACACTTGTTCTACAAAGAACTTAAGTCCAGAAATCAAGGCAGAAAGAAAGTAGAAGTGGACGTGGAAGAGAGACACCCAAAAAAAAAAAAAAAAAAAAAAAATGTGTAGCTCACATACACAGCGACAAAATGCCCTCCACACACACACTGCCTCTCAGCAATGCAGAGACAACTGGGCAAAAACACTCAAGACAGGATGTGCCTAGATGACACCAATGTGTCCTTACACAAATTATTACTGTCATCCTATCAAAATTAAACATAGAAGAGCACCATGTAAATATAAATAATTTAAAATTTATGTCTATAACTGTTCTTCCCAATTAAGCATAATTTTTCAAAGCTTTGGAAAGTCCTAATTAGCTGTAAGGTCAAGCAATGTCAAAGATCAATCAGCCTCGAGCTCAGATGCTAGGACATCCTCCAGCTCAGATGCTCGGGTACCCTGGGTCAGCACTTACTACAGAACTCCGCGTACTCAGCTGGCAGGAGGAAAGTCTGAGGGAGGATGTGGAAAGCCTTGAATCCATGCGTATGCTGCATTCGAATGATGTTTTTGTACAGTCGGTCCTTCCGGGTTAGTTCATAAGACCTGCAGAGCAAGCAAGTTTTTCCATTTCAGTGAATTACACCTACAGAGGTTTCCTCTGTTACCACTCTGTGAAGAACTCACAGCACTGAGTTCTGAAGCAGTTACTGAAGATTAGATTATCCCAACTCTATCTACTCCAAAAGCCGTATTAAACATTTTCTTCATACAGACTTTTTTGATCAGATTTGTTCATAAAGACACAATGTACGTAGAAAGATACACACACACACACACACACACACACACACACACACAAGCCTTTCTGTGTGTAATTTTGACATGTTAGTTAGACAATGACCACTACAATAAAAATACAGGACAATTCTAATATACCAAAGTGGCTTCAACTCTCTTGCAGGCAGTTCCTTCAGTCACTGCCAGACACAGGGGAAACATCTGTTTTCACTTCTTTCCAAACAGATAAGCAGGACACTGGAATATGTATCCTCTCTCCTGAGCATGGAACATCTCAGCTTTATCCCTATGGATTGCATTTATCAAGCAATTTATTCTTTTGCGTGCTCAGTTATAAGTTGTGGTGTGCACATATATACCACAGTTTGTTTATCTGTTCGACAGTTGAAGGACATCTGGATTACTTCCAGTTTAGGGAAGACTGTGAATAAAGGTGCTTGAAAGCACTCGCATATAGATTCTTACATAAACATCGAATTTTTATACAAACATTTCCATTTTCCCAGGTGTGGGCCTGCTATGTAGTTTACCAAGTTATCTGTTGCTAGATAATAAACAACCTCAAAATACATCAGCTTAAAATAGTAGTTCACATTTATGACTTCACACAGTTTCTGTGGGCCAGTGTGGGATGACAGAACTGGGTAGTTATGAAGAGGTTAGAGTCCAGATGTGTGCCTACACTGCCATCATCAGGCCCAGCTAGGTGGAGCACACACTTCTCAGAATCCTCACAGGTATGGAGCCAGCAGCCAATGAGAGGCTTCAGTTCCTCGCGTGAACCCTCCCACAGACTGCAACTTCACAGCACACTGCTGGCTTCTCCTAGGCCCACCGATCCGAGGAAGAGGTTGCAATGTCTGTTATGACCTAGTCCCTAAAATAGCATGACACCACGTCTGTCACATTCCATTTGTTAGAGGCAAAGCACCAAGTCTAGTTGACACTCAACAGAAAAATTTAGCTCAATCTTTTGAAGGAAGTGTCAAAGAATTTACAGACACATTTTACAGTCACCACAGAAGTATATGTTTAACTTCAGTGGTTATTCTGGGGGCACTGGAAAAACAGGCTCAGTTCTCCGACCATATTCTGAGATGTAGAAGAAATACCAAAGCATTTTCCTAGTCTCCACTCTCAGCTCCACAAAATTGCTCCGCACCTCTGACACCAGCTCAGGGGCTGGGGGGGCTTTCCCACTACCAGCAAGCAATGCCACTGCAGAGACCACCAGGTGTCCTCTAATCTGACTCTGACACTGTCTACCTGGAGGTGGTATCCAATCCTTCAGGGTGAAGGCTCAGTCCCCAAGGCTGACCCTAGTTCCAAGTGGGAGACTCTTTTACCTGTGCTTCTGGCCAGCTATCCCATACCCTTTCTTTGGGTTTGATGGCTAATGGTAAAGCATATACAAAGAACGCAGATAAAGACATGTACATGAGATAAGATGTGGAGGAGGGAACACGGAACGGCCTGCCTTCTCCCTGGCACTCTACCTGCCAAGACCTCCACACATTTAGCTATCCAGCTCTTCAAACCTAGTCCTTTGGGGATATAATGACCCATCACTAAGTAGGTATGACTCATTAAGTCTCTGGGCATGGATGATCATGTTGAAACTTCAACCCATCCCCCTTCCTGAAGGTTGAAGGGTAGGCTGAAATGCCAACCTTCTTACCAAGACATAGTCTTCCCTAGAGCTTATGAGAATCCTGAAGCCATCTAGGGCCCGCCAGTCACCAGGAAATTGATTAGCAAATAAAAAGACATTCTTGTGATGCCATGCATTCTAGAAGATGAAAATTAAAACCAACAGATATTTTACAAATTCTAGTGAAATTTCCATTTGCACTCCCACCAGCAATATACTAGTGTGCTAGTCACCCTGCATCCCAGCCAGAAGCACTTAATGTTATATGATTTTTAAAGCCACTTTAATAGGTATGTTAGGTATGTATCAGTACCTCACATGATTTTAATTTTATTCCACTAATAACTAATGACATTGAATATAACTGACCACACATAAATTTTCCTTAACATATCCATTTAAAATTTTCCCTATTTGTATAAATTTGATTACACACCCACACCCACATGCACGCGCGCGCACACACACACACACACACACACACACACACACACACACACACTTCACAGTATGCACTAAATTTTTTTTTCTAAGATTGTTTTCTTCCTGCTAAGTTATCAGAGTTTGTGACATACTTTGGATACAAACTCTTAGTCGGATACATTTATAAATACTTCTCCAGACTATGACTTGTTTTCTCAGTTTCTTAAGAGTCTTTCCACCACGGTGAAGTCCCCTTGTGTTTTTATCTTTATGCACCAAGCTTTGTTCCAAGAAACCTTTGTCTAAGCAAAGATCATCAAGATTTCCTTTGTACAGGTTTATGTTTTGAATTTACATCTATGATCTTTATCCCAATGGGTTTTTTAAAACCTGATTTACAAGTAGAACATCCATTTCAAAACAGATTTTGAACATAAATTAAAAAGATGTTGACGTCTGACTTTTTATAAATATACTCAAAATTTCAGATCATTAGAATATATGAGAATCTAGCAGAGCTACAGTAGGAGACCTTGTACCAAAATAAACAACACAAAACAATCTGTCATTAAAATAAATGATCAGTTGACAACATGCTGTGGAATAATCTTTTTGTACACTGTGAAGATGTGTCACTCTGATTGGTTTAATAAAAAGCTGAACTGAATAGCCAATAGCAGAGAGGACCCTGGAAAGAAGGGAGGAGACGCCAGGAGATGTAGAGCGAGAAGCATGGGCATTACAAAGTAGAGGTAACCAAGCTACACAAAGGAATGTAGATTGAAAGACATGGGTTAACTTAAGTTAGAAACAAGCCTAAGCTAGTGGCCAGGCTTTCATAATTAGTAAGTCTCTGTGTTGTTATTTGGGAGACTTATTAAGACACAGAGAAAGGCTCACTACTACAACCAGACTATGCTCTCTCTCACATGTGTTTAAAACAAACAAATGGAAACCATCAATATGTAAGAGGGAAGTGTTATGCTATCACTAGAATCTGATCTCCATTTGCTTCTTGTGTCTTTGGGATCCTAATTTTCTTTTTTCTTTTTTTTTCTTTGAGACAGGGTCCTATATAGTCTAAGCAGGCTTTGATTTGCTCTGTAACCAAGTCAGGCATGAATTCATCCTCCTGCTTCCATGTCTTGAGTGTAAGGATTTATAAGCATGTGCCATCACATCTAGCTTGGGACCCTGAAACTTTTTATGACCAAGGAAAATGCACCATACTAAGATAGGAGTTGAGTCATTCTTTAATAGAAATGAAAATGTGACTGTGAAAGGACAGGTGAAAAAGAGACATCACCCACTTAAGATGCTGTGAACAACCTCAATTTTTAGGAACGAGAATTGGAAACTGTCTCTTTAAATCCTTTCACATCCCCATAGCCTTTGAAGAGTCTCCCACCTCCCAGGGATATGAACACCTCAGCCCAGGCTATGGCACTTCCCAAGTTCCTTCTTCCATTCCCCTACGAACATTACATCTCTCCTCTGGCTACACAGTCCAATGACAGCTGCGTCTAAACACTGCAGGGGAGCATTACCTGGGGAAGTGATTAACTTTCTGTGCTTCGGAGAGGGTTCGAAGCAAGAAGGGCTTCAGGTGGGATCCTGTCCACATCAGGTTATAGTCAGTGCTGCTCGGGTGAACCTAGACACAAAAGACACAAGGAAAACAAACAAACAACATAAGCAGCAGCCCGTCTCCAGAACAGCAATGACAGAAAGACAATGCTCTCATCTACAGAGGACTCTCGGCATGACCCAGTCACTATCCAAGCCTACTATTGCAGCCGAGTACCAAAGCAAACAAGATAGTGAGGTTAAAGAAAGGGAGAGCAAAGAAGCCCCAAACACAAACAATAAAACAAATTAACCCCTCTGAACAAGTCAATGATGTTGAATACACTTACATAACAAAGTAGGCCTCAAAACTGAACCCCAGACTCCTTTTTCTCAGACCTCCCTATGTCCTCGTAGATCATAACAGAAGCCAGACCTAGATGACTCAGTGATTAAGAGTATATACTGTTCTCGCAAAGCGCCTAGGTTCAATTCCCAGTACCTACCCTGGGTGGCTCATAACCACCTATAATTGCAGGTACAGGGGTCACTGATACCTCTGGCCTCTATGGGCACCAACACTCTCATGTGCAAATCCACACACAGAAACATAATTAAAATTTAGAACAGTAAATCTCAGAAAAAGTTGTAAACCTTAGATTTCCTTCAACCGTTCATTAGAATTCATTTATCCATTCATTATTGTGTACTCTGCCCACATAGCACACCAGGACAATGGCAAATGCTGGAAACAGAAAAGCAACAACACAGGACAGGAACAGTATGAGATCCCCAAGTGCCCTATTGGTACCAACTTACAATAAGAAGCTGGAAACCAGGCCTTCATCAGTGCTCTCAGAATATCAGTAGTGGTGTCCCTTTCAATGACAACATCCCACTTCCACAGACTTCTTAGGGAAATGACTTGTTCCTGGATATTAATTCACCTGCCAGTCACCCATCCACCCCCTTCTCCACTCTATGAGATCTATGACCTAAGCTGGCTCAACGATTCTATCACCAGAAAAAGGCACAAGGACAATGACTAGAGTCCAGTTCCGTTCCACAGCAGTGTGTTGATATACCTAGAGTCCCGTCCTTCAGTCCCGGAGATTGCTGTGGCCTCTCCCCTTCTAAAGAAGCCTCAGTCTGTGAGCCACCCTCTACATAGCACTCTGCAACTCTGGGCTTCACTCACAAAATCTGCTTCTGTTCTCTGCAACCAAAGAACCCCAAATAGATATCAGATAACGTCTGATGGGCTAGTCTGCCCGAATTACGATCATCACAAGAAAAGGGGAGAGGAGGATCCTGTGGAAATGCTTCCCATGTACCACAAAAAGAAACTGCTGGTACTACCAAGTTCTGCAGAGCCTCTAATCACTGGTCCCGTGCGCTTCTTAGCGCTGCCTCTGTGGAGGATAAAGTCAGTTAGGTAGCTAGGATTTCAGCTTTTGAGGCGATCAGGTCAGGTGAGGTCGTAAAAATGAGCTTACTTCATGAAATCCATGGGCTGTCAGAATGCTTCGCACCAGGCGACTGTCCGTTCTCACAATCTTATAAGACAAATGGTAACGCTCTAAACAAAAACACAGAGTCAAGTTCAGTAGCCAGAAAGCTTGATTGCAACGACAAAAACAAACAGCAACATGGAAACATGATTACTGCATTCAATGATATTACACTGTCGTCCTTAAAGCGACTATAAATAAGTCAAGGATACCTAGAGACACAGCTTCCTTTGTTTTGTATTGTGATGGGGGAAGATGTGCACACTAAGATTGTGTGGAGGACACAGGACAACTCTGTGCAGTTGGTTCCCTCCCTCTTCCTTTCTTTGGGCTCCAGGGATTGAATTTAGATCCTCAGGCTTGAAGGACACACACTCCATATTCTGAGTCATCTTGCCAGCCAGAGACCAAGAGTATTTAAGTTAAGAGATGGTGGGGTGTAGTGAGATATCCACCCCACCCGCACCTGTTGCACAGACCATGCACACTGGGTCATGGGGACAGGTGGGCGAGCATGACCTGGGGAGAACTAGGTCTGGGGTCCTGGACCCCAGCTCGCTCTCTAGCTTCCTGGTTGGAGACAGAGAACCTGCGGTGGTCATCGGTTTCTGGTTTAAGTGATTTCTCCCCAAATAAACGTCCATCAGCCTATCATTTCCCAGATTCTTTTTATCCACCAAACCCCACTCCTAGTATGACTTTGGCAAAGTGGAGTCCAGAATGAAGAAATGACTTTCTGACCCATGCCCCAGACTACCCTGACCTGTCTCCATTCCCATTTGTTTATTATCCTGTCCTTTTAAAATGCAGGGCACCTGCCACCTCCTCTAGGAAGCCCTCCATGGATCTCAGAAGAGGTCTAGAAAGCCTTGCACATTGAACCTGTTTCTTTTGCTAGAGAGTGATCTCATTGCTTTACTCACCACGCTATAGTGGGGTTCACTCAATACAGAAAGAGGAGGATGAAGCCTACATCATCTTTTTTTTTTTTTTTTTTTCTCACCAATTTTCCGTGAAATTTAACAATGCTTTCCGGGGGTGTTGCGACACATGGTTTTAATCCCAGCACTTGGGAGGCAGAGGCAGGCGAATTTCTGTGTGTTCAAGGCCAGCCTGGTCTACAGAGTGAGTTCCAGGATAGCCAGGCTACACAAAAACAAAACAAAACAAAACAAAACCCCACAGTGCTTGCAATGAGAAATGTAGACAACAACAACAAAAAAGCAGATAGTGTAGCAGTGCTGTGGCCCTGCCACCAAGAGATGCTAGGCATTAAGTTCCCGTCACAGTTGTTACAGTGTTCACAGTACTTACAAGTTATGGTGGTTACCAAACTAGTGCACTAATAAAAACAGATGTATTGAATCTGGGAGTTGGTTGGTTACATTTTTATTTTTTAGTTTCGACACACGACTATACTAGTAGCCTATGCTGGCCTAATACTTGCTATGTAGCTCAGACATGCACCCCTGCATTCAACAGTTAGAGGCATGCATCACCACATCCAGCTAATTGACTTAATATTTTAATTACTATATTTCAATACAATTCATTTTCTTTCTAACGATTTGTCTACTTTTCCACCTAAAAAGTCCTTAGACTTTTCCAGACTGAGAAGTAGGTCCACTGTACTTACAAGGCTAAACACCCCTGCTCCAGACACTCCTCTATGCCCTCATCTTAGACTAGAGGTCTCTCCAATAGGAAGAGGCCAGCAGAGACCTCCAGTTGCCCCCTTTAAGACAGGCCTATACGACCAGCCCTGCTAGGCGCCAGCCTCCTGCTCTTGTACACCGAGTACACTTCCTACTGAGACAGAGACTGTGCCTTGACCCTAAGAGGAAGACCTGTAATCGTGTGAGCATTCACTCTGAGTATGACACCAAATCTTTCTATATGCCCCTAGAAACTGAGAACCTTAGCCAAGGACATTTTTCTTGCTATTGTTTCTTTGAGACAAAGTTTACTCCAACCCTGGCTACAGTGAATTGATAACCCTGCTTCAATCCTCCAAGTGATGAGATTACAGGCACAAGCCTGAACACCTCGCTCCAGATCAGTGCTTTTAAAGGACTATACCTAAACAAATTCTGAATGAAAACAGTACATATTGCTAGCACAATATTCAGACCCATCATCAAAGACAGCTATGTTTTTGAGGAATTTCAATGGAAAGCTTCATAAATCCCTACTGCTCCCACAGACACATTAAATGGCCTGCTACAAACCCTGGTCTGTACTCTATGCAAAGCTGAACCATAAAGATGAGCGTGGACAAGCTAGTCTTTCTCCTAAAGCCCAAACACAAGCTTTTCCCAGCAGCCCCCCACCAGTACGCTGTCTTCAGCACATCACCATAAGAAAAACAGGGCAGAAGCCTGTGCATTTGTCTCTGTGCAGAACAGAATGCCCAGAGCAGCGCAGAGCGCTGTAGGGGCTGCAGACTGTAAGCTGGGAGACCTGAACTATCCTGCTAGACCCAAAGGACAGAAATGTCCCAAACTGATTAGAAACATGTCACAAAGAGCTTGAGTGGGCTCTCAAGGGACAAGTTGAAACAATGTAACATTAAAATGACAGACTGTAACATAAGCAATAGATAGACTGAACATGATTAAGGTAAATCGCACGGCAAGGCAGAGAGGTGGTATGCTGGTTTGCTTCTGCTGCTGGGACAAACATGCTCGGCAGCTTCAACACAATGTGCAGCCCCCACCACACGCTAACACAGGCCCCACAAGTCTACAGCAAGGCTGTGACAGGCAGGCTGGGCTCCCTTCCATGGGCCACCACCTCCACTCAGTGCTTTGTGGTTTGCGCTCCCTGTCTTTCCCTTCAAAGGCAACAATGGCATGGCTAGTCTTTTGCGCTTTGCTGGCTCCTCCTTCCATGTTAAGGAACCTTTTGGTTGCATTAAATTGGACACTCTGGGCTAATCCAGGTAATCTCACTTGAAGGTCAATCAATTAGCAACTTTAATTTCCCTTTATCATAAAGGTTAATATTCACAGGTTCCAGAGATTAAGACACAGACACATCAGGGGCCGACCGTAACCCACCCTCTGCACCCAAGAGTCACACTTCTCTCACATGCAAACCAAATTAGACCCACCCCGACATCCCCGTCAACTCAACCCAAATGTATCTGTTCGAAATCCTCAAATCTCAGCATCTAAGTCAATATGGTTGGTTCACCTTGGCACAAATCTACTCTCCATCAGTGGACCTGCAGCAAACTACTTGCTTCCCAAATACACTAACTAGAACTCCGGCTACATGGAGGCTGCCTCAAATTTAGAGACAATTTAGGGAGGAAAAAGGAGTCACAGCATAGATTTATAGATTCAAAATCTGGCCAGTTAGACTCCCATTTGTTACCAGCTCTTAGAAGGGGCTCTGTGATTTGCATGAGCGCCCCCCCCTCGCCCCCCGGGGTAACCCTACTCTTCTACCAGCCAGGGCATGTTTGCAGCTGAGCAGTTCTGTCATCCTGTCTCCTGCCGTGGAATGTGACGTTTCCATAGCTTTCATTTGATCCATATGCTGTCCCTTTCAGTCCAAGTTGCCAATGTATTAGTTAGTAAAATGCTCTAAAGAATCCTGCTGGTCCCTCGCATGTGATAAAGGACCTCACTCAAGATGATAAAGGACTCCTCCACAGAGCCTCCCTTGGTGACTCATGTCTAGGGACTCAATCCTTGGCTTGCAGTTGTCCTTTTCCATCCTGAGCCCCCAACAGGGCACCTAGTCCTTCCCACAGCCTCTTAATCTCACTCCTCTTCTTCCCTCCAAGGAACTTCTGAAGTCTCCTTATCTTGTGGGTTGACCAAGAACTTTAATTGCATCTATAAGCTCACTCCCCTTTGAAAACATCAGTCACTGGTTATGGGAATGAGGAGATGGTCATCTTGGGGGGGGTATTATTTTGCCCTCTACAAATAGAAAAGCTATTACATAAACCCAGCTCATAAAAGTGCACAGAGCTGAGACCTACAGATGTAGGTCTCAGTTGGTAGATCCCCAGCACTGCATAAACCAGGTATGGTGTGAGTATTTATAATCCCCACACTCAGAGGCTAGAAGCAATAGAATCAGAAGCTCAAGGTCATCTTCAGCTACATATCAAGTTCAAGGTCAGTCTATGCTAACCCAGGTTCAAAAGAAAATTAATAATTTTGTAAGACTGGGGAAATGTTCAGTGAGTAAGGCTTGCTGTGAAAACAGAATCTGAGCTCAAATACCCAACACTCACATAAAAGCTGAGCATGGCTCTCTGTGCTTAATCCAGAATTGGGAGATAGGGACAAATGGATTCCAGAGATCAGTGACCAGCCAGCCTAGACAAACCATCAGCCTGAGGTTCGGTGAGAGGCTGTAAAGGTAGGGGGCGATAAAGAGGAAGCTACCTAACGTCTTTCTCTGGCCTCTGCAAAAGCACACATGGCATTGGTCTTTCAAAAATTTGGGGCTCATTTTACAGATACTCTTTTTATGTTTTAAAGATTTAATTTTTTATTAACTCTGTGTGTGTGTGTGTGTGTGTGTGTGTGTGTGCATGGGCGCCAAGGTGTGCATGTGTAGATCAGAGGGCAACTTGAGGGAAATCATGTCTCCCCTTCTACCATACGGGTCCTGGGGATTAAACTCAGGTCTTTAGACTCAGCAGCATGTACCCTTACCTTCTGAGCCATCTTTCCAGCCCCAGACAGTCTCAAGTTCGATTATTACTCTCCTCTGTCCCACATGCTTAGGTCCAGATTTTTCTGAATGTGTAGGAATTTGTTTGGTGAAGTTGTATGCTTGGCAGTATGTTGCTTTGGGAAGTACAAGGCATTATTTTCTGTCCATTACTAGTGACTGTGAGTTTGGTCATTTGGTTAAGATAATGTTCATCAGATTGCTTCTTTGTGAAGGGTGTCTCCCCTGCTTTTTTATAAACACTCTCTGGAGTGATACTTTGAGATGTATGAACGTCCTGTTTCCTAATAGTCTCTTTCCTATACCTGTATACTTGGCAATGCTTGTCTGAGTCACTATTCTTAGTGTGTTTTGTAAGTTGGAATTTCCCATGTCTTTGTCTATATTTATTTTGTGTGTGTGAGAGAGACAAAAATAAGAGAGCTTGGGAAACGGCTGCAGAGTAAAACAAATTAAAGAAATAATGACAATTAAATATCATCTTTGGTCAGACCCTGAACAGCAGAAAGATAAAAAAGAAAGCTGCAGCAATGGGGAATTAGGTCCAGGGCCCACGGTCGGAGAACATCCCACCAGTGCCCCTCACTACATCCTACAGCAGCCCCAGCTCTCAGGAGCCACCTGCTGGACAAGGAATCAGGACAGGAAGAATCCCGGCTACTTCTCAAACAGCTCAGAGACAGACACTAACAGGGCCAAAAGTTTATGTCACATAGACAAAGAGACATGCTCTTTCATCTTGCCTAACGATGTTTATGAAAAATCTAAGAAAAAGAAAATTTAGATCTTTTACTTATCATAACTGCTGTCACCAACATCTCCACTTCTGCATGTACAAAACCCAAAACAATCCTGCCAGGTGTTTTGTGCCTGTAACCCCAACACTCAAGAGACTGGGGCAAGAAGACTCTAAGTTCAAAGCCAGGCTGAGGGACACAGCAAGACCTTACTCAGGAAAAGCTAAAACAAAATTTTAAAGAAGCAGAGAAAGAGGCAAAGCATCAATAACTACACAATTCCCGCTCGAGGCAAGAATGATGCCGACATCTGTGCTTGCCTCAGCACCAGGCCACTGGAAAAGTGACCGGAAAGGTACATCAGAAAACAGTGTGTTTACTTGAGGATGGCAGAAGAAATTGACCTCCCAGGACTATCCCAATCCTGCCTAGACTCTTTCATAAATTATTTAATAAGTCATTCTCTATCCTCAGTCCTCAGTTCTCTCCCCTGTAAAATGAGTTGACAGTAACATTAGTTACCTTACAGGGCAGCAACAAATGTTCTGTGAACCTATAGAACAGCTGCTACATAGTAATGTTATTTTTATATAGTGAAAGGGTAAGGTGGCACAAGTCTGAAATCTCAACACTGAGGGGTGGGGGTAAGGGAGAAGTTCAAAGTCATCTTTTAGCAAGGTCCAGGCCAGCATGGCTACATGACAATCTGTATCAAACACAAATAAACAAACAAACTTAAATAAATAAAACTAATGCCTGATTAACTTTAGAAAACAGGCCAGGGTGTGGTTCCATGATCTGCAGGTCAAAGGCCCGGGGCTCAATCCCAGCACATAATACAAACACAAAGAAGCCTGGAGGCTGGTGAGTTCCAGGAGGGACTGACTGTAGTACAGAGTGAGGCCTGTCTCACACACAAACAAGTGTTAGAAAACACTTCGAATAAACTCCCTGAATTTACTTTTTCAACTACAATGTTTATGAAGTCTAAACACAGATCAAATACTTCCAGAAAGAATTTTGTATCAAATTGAGATACCGCTGTGAATGTAAAACGCATATTCATTTTAAAATATTGTTATTTTTTGATATTGAGTAAATGTGAAAAATTATTCCACTGGGATATCTTGGGTTAAATAAAATACATTATTAAAGCTAATTTCACCTTCCCAATTTAAAACTACACATGGAGCTTACATCACACTTTCAGTGCTAGTCTACAAAAGTACAAATTCACTAAGTGGACAGGTTGGCACACTTATACAATGATGCCCATTCTATGAGGTATTTTGTTTCAATTGGAAATATGTGTGTATTACCACTAAAAAAATCCTATTTACATACAATCGGGGAAAGGTTATGTGGAAGGGAAAGCCATATGTCTGGAGTATTTCACAAATAAAAGAAATTAAAAAGCATAGAAATAATGTGGAACCAAATTAAACTTTCAAATATACAGAATTGTGAAGCCAGCATGCAACACAGGGAATCAGCAGGACACAGCTAATGCCCCAGATAACTTCTCAGAGGGCTTTAACTACTTAAGACCTGAGCAGACTGCATGACCTACTATTTTAGAGAAGATCAATTGTATTTAATAGTTCATTTTAAAATGGCATACATTAGCAAAAGTCATTAAAACTGCCATTTACATAAAAGGTGGAAAAAGATAAACCTCAAAGAACTTAGGGAAATAAAGAACAAATTTAATAATATATATAATGGGACAAATTTAATAGCTTTTTTCTTCCTTTGTTTTTCTAGTTGGGTCTTGCCGCAAAGTGTAGATTTCCCTCCAAGTGAAAATCCTCCATAATGGTAGTTACAGACAGGAACCACCAGTACCCTTATCTATGGAAATGTGTACTGAAAAAAGACTTGTGAGTTCCAGAGAGAACACTAATAGCTTGAACAGTGGAATGACAATGCTGATGAATATTATTTTCCACTAAATGGAAGTTACTCCAAGTGTGGGGTGGAGGGAGTCTGTTTATGGCCATGGAATACAAAGATTTGGTTGTTGTTTGTTATAGGACAAGCAGACCAAGCGAGCATATTTTGAGGGGATTATTTATTACTTACATTCTTCTGCTGGGTTTACCCACACTTGCATTTTGGTCAAATCATGTTTGAGGGATTTTTCTCAGCACTCTTCAGTCATTAAGGCTTAAAGGAACAGGAATAAACCCTGTTCCTTTAAAAGGTAACCTAGCAACTTAGGGGATTAGAGCACAAGGACCCTTGGGAAGACAGGAGCATTCAAATCCCCAAAGCAAGACTACAGTTCTCTCTGACATCGCTTATTATGAGGTCATTTAAAAATAGATCAGCCCCTGTTCAGCAAGAGCATTAAGCAGCCTAAGTTTTGATTGCCTGTTATGTACCAGACATTAAACAATCTCATTTGATCCTATGATGCCTGTGAGACAGAGACTGTCCCCATTTAACTAACAGTGAGATTGGCAAAGAGACTTGAAGTGATCTGTCCAAGAGGCACTACTTCATGCCAAGGCTGAGACATGAACTAACGACCAAGAACGCAAGCATGGACTCTGCCATACCACCTGACCCATACCATCATGAGCTTTGCAAACAGCTGCTGCTTAACCTTGGGACTCAGAGCTCAATCTGTCCACACCTCAAAGCACAGTGTGTCAGAGATGACAAAGTTGGTGCTAACATTTAGGTAGAATTGCAAAGAAAATTGAACAAGCAAAACAGTCCTGAAGAAGAGCAAAGTATTCAGTTCCCCATTTCAAAACTTTAAATACGCTGAGTGTGGCCGTGCATGCAATTCCAGCACTCAGAGGCAGAGGCAGGACTGGGAGACAGCTCAGCAAAGAAGAGCACTTGCTGGTATGCAAGCAGCCAGCTCCAGTTCTCAGCAGGAGCTCAGTGGCTCACAAGCATCTTTAAATCCACTTCTAGGGGGTCCATCTCTCTTCTGACTTCTAGGGGCACTGCATAACACAGAGTGCACACACACATGCAGAAAAAACACTCAGACATACAAAATAAAATATATATTTTTTTAAAGGATAATTAAGTGCCAGCAGTGGTGACGAATGTCTTTAATCCCAGAACTCTGGAGGCAGAGGAAAGAGGATCCCTGAGTTTGAGGCCAGCCAGGTCTACAGAGTGAGTTCCAGAAAAGCCAGGGCTACACAGAGAAACCCCATCTCAGAAAACAAAACAACAAAAAGGAATGATTAAGTGTCTAGACTAATGCTATATTAACAGTACAGAAACAAATTGATAAATGAATAGTCAAGAGAGTTTGACAACAGTGCCATTCAATAGGAAAAGAATACTCTCTTGAACTAAGTGTGCTAAGACAATTATATTTCAACACATAAAAGAATGATGGTTCTTACACTATAAAAAGTATAAAAGGTAGACTCTACCTTACACTATAAAAAAATAAACTCAAGATGGATCAAAGATTATTCAGCTCTTAAGTATAAAACCTTAACCATAAATCACATAGAAAAATTCAACTTGGGTTAAGCAGTAGCTTTGCAAACACGATTATTAATGATATAAAAAAACAAAAAGAGTCAATCAGATGCCATCAACACTAAAAACCTGCTACTGAGGAGGAAATAGCTCACAGACAGCAAAGCCTGCAAAAGTAAACTACAGAATAGGGGAAAATGGAAACTATGCGTCTGGTAGAGATCTAATGCTCTCACAACTCAGTAACAACAAAGCTCAATTTGTAAAATAGGGGCAAAGGCTGGAACAGATATTTCTTCCAAGAAACACAAATAGCAAAAGACACACGCAAAGATTTCCAGTGTGGTCAGGCATTAAGGAAATGAAAATCAAAACTACAATGAGGTACCACTTCCCAGTCTCCATAGGACTCTAGCGGCTGATGAATGGATTAATAAAATGTGGTATAGCCATTCAATGGGATATTACCCAGCTAGGGTGTGAAGGAGAACATGGATGGACAGGCTGTGAAAGCATGCTACATGAGAGAAGTCAGGCACAAAGGCGATGTCCCCTGTGACTCCATTGACGGTTCTCAACCTTCTTAATGCTGCCCCTTTCACACAGTTCCTCATGTGCTGATGACTCCCAATCATAACATTATTTTTGTTGCTACTTCATTACGGATATGAATCGTAATGTAAATATTTTTTTGGAAGTAAAGGTTTGACAAAGGGGTCTCGACCCACAGGTTGAGAACCACTAATTTATATGAAATATTCAGAATGGGAAAATCCATAGAAACAGAAAGATTAGTAGTTACAAAACCCTGGCAGTATAGAGGATGGGAGAAGGGCTTCTAGAATGCACACAGGGCTCACTTTGTGGATGAAAATATCCTCAAACTAGACACTCGTGATAAATGTACATGAATAAATGCCAATTAATTCTACACTCTCAAATGGCTGAAATGGTAAATTCTGGTAAGTGCAAATAACTACAATTTTAAAAATAAACACATACACAATTTTGAGAAACTCAGGAAACAATTTAAGAAACTATGAATAATATTTCAAGTAATAACCCAATGCATATCTAATGATCAAGGCCTCTGTCTGAATGACAAGCTTTTTCTAAAGTGGTCAGGGTCATGCCCAGACCCTCCTTCTATGGAAGTGGTTACACTCACCTCCAATTACTCGAATATTGTTGTCCTTTGTCAAAATAGCCTCAGCATGGAAAACCAAAACTGGAATTCTCCTGCAGCCTCCAGTCCACATGATACATGGGTGATCCCTACAGGCACAAAATGACATTAATGAAGCCATTAATTCAAAGCTCAAAATCTGAACTGACAGCTGAACGATGACTATGGTTGTCCCTACCTGGTCCTGTAACTAAATAGAATTGTCACATTATTCCACTTAACCCTCTGACCCACACTGTGAGCAGAGGCACCAAGTGTCTCAGTCACTTGCCTGGGGCCATACGACTGTCACAGCAGAAAATTCAGTGACTGCCTTCTCCCAGGCCTGCTGAGTAATCACATTTCAATAGTTCTGTATCGTAGAGTGAGCACTTAAACATTTAGAATGTAAGCCACTCCATTCCTTAAATGGAGAGAGACCCACTTCCTAAGACTCACTCTATGAAAAGATTCACATCACCACAAAAGCCAGACCAAGACTGCAGGGCCAGGCTATACCTTCCCAATCCAAACATACAGCCGCCACGCCCTGGCCAGGACACCAGTCTCAGAAACTGGGCAGCCTTGGGCCTTGCCTTGAGCCGCCAAAGCTTTACAGTGAAGAAACTTTTATCTAGTTCAGCCTGTTTTCCGGTAAAAGGAGCATGGATGCTTGCTGTTCTCAGTGTTGGAAGGAGACAAGAATGACGGTGTAAGTTAGCTTTCTATTGCTGTGAGCAAACACGACAACCAAACATAACTTGGAAAGGAAGGTTTTCTTTCAGCTTCCTGTCCTGATGACAGCCCACTACTGAAGGAAGCCAGGCAGGGACCTGGAGGCAGGACTGAAGTCTAGCCGTGTAGGAGTGCTGCTTACTGGCTTACTCCTCCTGCCTTGCTCAGTCTGCTTCCTATGCAACCTTAAGGTAGACCCTTCTACATCAGGAAAATGCCCCACAGATTTGCCTACAGACCATATGATGGAGGCATTTTCTCAACTGAAATTCCCTCTCCCTAGATGACCTTAACTTGTGTCAAGTTGATAAATAAATAAACACATAACCAACACAGTACCCATTTATGAGAAATGGCATTTACAGAGTCTATATTTTTTAGCAAGATGGATGTTTTGCTTGTTTGTTTTTGTGTTTGGTTGTTTTCCAAGACAGCATTTCTCTGTGTAGCCCTGGCTGTCCTGGAACTTGTTCTATAGATCAGGCTGGCCTCTAACTCACAGATATCCCCCTGCCTCTGCCTCCTGAGTGCTGGGATCAAAAGTGTGCACCATCACTGACTGGCGCAATATGGATTTTGTGTATGTGGTTTGCTGGATTTTTTTACCTTAAACACGAGTAAAATGTAGGCATGGGCCCAGATGATCCCTCTTCTCTCTAAATACAGTTTCTATACTATATTTTCTTCTTTGTCAGTAGACACGGGAAAAAGAGGCAGAGTCTGGCAAGTAGCCAGAAGTCCTCAACAATCTGGCACAAGCTACAGACTGGTACCACTGTGCCTTCACATCACAGACAATAGATTACACTACAGTTAAGAATGCCTCAGCATCACAATGGGCAGAACCACAGCTGCAGAGAGCCAAGACCCTGGCTTCCTGTGGAAGGCAAATCCCTGACAGAGCCTCTTTCCACTCATAGCCAATAAAAAGACAAAAGAAAAAACAAATTATTAAGGTAATTATTAGTAAAGTAACCTAAAAAGCATTTCGGGTAGATGTTAAACTGTCATTAAAAGCCATGTTCCCTGTTAGAGGTCGATTTCAATAAAAAATAAACATTTTCTCTTAAAAAACAAAAACTAACACTCTTCACAGATAAAGAAAAAAATTCAAAACGACTAGGAAAATAAAACTTGAAAGTACTTGGAGGTTTATCTATTCACATGCATGTGTGTGCACATGTGTGCCTGGTGTCTTCGGAAGCCAGAAGAAGTCACACCACCTAGAACTGGAGTTACAGAGCGCTGTAAGCTATGCTCTGGGTGCTGGGAACTGAACCCAGGTCCTCTGAAAGGGCAGCCAAAGTCCTTAGCAACACAGCCACCTCTCCAGCTCCAGACAACATAAATGAATGACCTTTTCTGAAACAGACCAACTGTGCGGCGGACTCTATGAAATTGTAAGACCACACTAGCTCCTGGGAGGCAGCCTACATCACTCAGAGATGAGATGGGAAGCAGCTCCAGCATCTTGCTGCTCTGTCTTCCTCACACCAGCTCCCCACTAAAATGCCTTCCCTTGCTGCTGGCCTCTTACACTGACATAATGCCACCTTGCAGAATAGAAATTGACATTACTAATTTTTTTTTTCAGTGACTAAAGAAGTCTTCCATCAAGTTCTTACAAGGAAGTGTCCATAGCTACATACAAATTTGTGTTTGGATTGCCCAGGCTACAGATAGTTCTATATATTTGTTATCTGAAATAATGCAATGTAAACAAGGACAGAGTCATAGCCAGCTTCAGTCATCCACATAACACACCCAGAAAAAAATTTTAGAATTGAAGCCAACAGTGACAGGTGTTCGGTGTTCCTAAGCCTGAGTGCAGGACTGCAAGGGTTAATGCTTTAATAAAGCCTGAGATCTGATCAGATTTGACAGATGTCAATGGACAGGCAACAACTCAACGTCTTTCGCCCTTCTAACTTCTAAAATGTGAGTCTACTGCTCTAGATGTGAAGAAAGATTTTGAGTTCCTGCCCTGACTTTCCCTTCATGATAGAGTGTCATCTGGACACAGCAGCTGAAATGAACACTGCCTCCCTATATCGCTTTTTGCCACAGTGTTTTATCACAGCATCAGAACCCCTGAGTCAGCTTTCCAGGGTATAAAGCAAGTATCTAATAGACCAGCACATAAGCTGATGAAACTGGAGTAATCACAAAAAAAAAAGTAAAGAAATTCAATAATAAGAGTCTGTATACTCATCACCTATGCCCACTATTAAGAGATTAAACAAACAAACAAACAAAAGACAGTAAAAGAACAATTTTGGTTGGCATTTAAAACTTTGTAAAATAAGTAAAAGACAGTACACTGAAAGGAAATAGTACATGAAGACAGAGAGAACTACCCATTTCATTATCTGAGAGTGACCCAAAGACACTGTCAAATCATTATCATTTGCTATGAACTAATGATGATGTCTTTCCTCAAAACTCAATTAATGCTTCAACTATTTTTCAAATAATATTAATCTTCTACCTTATAAAGTCTACCATGCATGCAATAACCAATGCCTTACATTTCTATGGTGCTTCATGACTTTAAATCAAGAAATTCCACACATAGTATTCTATTTGAGCCTAATCACACCCCTTCAAAATAGCCTGGGAGTTATTCAGGTTATAAAGTACATATTCAAAAGGACTAAGAAATACATCTTAAGTTAGGAGTGGTGGCTCATTCACATCTATAATCCCAAGTACTCAGGAAGCTGAGGCAGGAGGATTATTATGCATTTTGAGGCCAGTCTGAGTTACTTAGTGAGTTCCAGGCCATCCTGACCTCCAGATTGTGTTCATGTATTTGTTTACAAATATACTGCATATATATGTATATACATTTATGAAAGGATAGTAACGAAAAAAAAGACATGAATTAATTTGGAGAGGGAGAGTGGAAGGAGAGGGAAAAATGATACAAATACAATATATATGTATATATATATATACATATGTATATGAAAGCTTAAATATATATCTAACTAAATTAAATAAGCTATCTTAACATTAAATCAGCTTTTCTCTTTTTCATCAAGTAAAAATACAAGAAGCAAAACTCTTTAAAATCTGGAAGGGCTAAGCTGGGACAAAGTGGCCAGGAAGATGAAAAGTACTTGTTTGTAAGACATGAGTTCAATTCTAAAACCCACATAAAAACGGAAGAAAAAAAAAAAAGCCAGATGCAGAGACTAGAGAGCTGCTGGCTCTACAGTTAAGAGAGCTTCCTGCTTCTGCGGAGGACCCAGGTTTATTTCCCAGAATTCCATCACGCAGCTTCTGTAACCCCAGCTCCAGGGGCTCTCTGACCTCCTCTGGGACCTGCATGCCCATGGTGCACATACACTCAAACAGGCACATTCAAGTCTTTAAAAATGGTAAATACAGTTTTAAAGCCAGGTCAGGGAAGCACAGCAACAGGAACGAGACCCTACCTCAAAAGCAAAGGGGGGGGGGGAGTTCACCCAAGCTCCTGCCCAGACTTTCCAACAGATGAAGGTGACATTCACTCACAAGCCTGGAGACACATGGTCCAGCCTTTCAGTTTCTGACAGCTGATGGGCAGTGAGCTGCACTCACAGACGGACAACACCAAAGCAGGGATACTGGATACAAGCAAAAGAAACTATTGTCTACCCTAACGGCCTGCTATCACTTACTCTTGGTTTACCAGGTCCTCATCTTCTGAGGATGATGCTGTTTCCTCCAGGTCCCGGGCCATCACAACTGGCATTTCCTTTAGGGTTTGTCATGCAGTCAACACACAGAGGCCTCAGAGACCTTTCTTCCCTTAAGTTTCACTGGACCAGACAATTTGGATGGCAAAGACTCCTGTAAGAAAAATCAAAGGATTTCAAATACAACGAAGTTGGGCACTTCAGGATTTTGTGCATAACCTTTAAAACGTTCCTAAGTATTATTCAATGGACGCTCACCCTCTGTCACAGTGCACCTCATATGACACAAAAATCAAGAATTTTTTTTCTTTTGCTTTTTTGTTTTGTTTGTTGTGTTTTTGTTTTTTTGTTTGTTTTTGTTTTTATTTTGAGATAGGGTTTCTCTGTATAGCCCCTGTAATCCTGGAACTCACTCTGGAGACCAGGCTGGCCTCAAACTCTTGAGATTTGCCTGCCTTTGCCTGCCGAGTGCTGGGTTTAAAACCATTGACTACCATGTCCTTCTTACAATTTTTTACAGTATCTCTGCTGTATTTAAAAGGCTGTTACTAAATTTGAGTTCCTCGCTTTTCATATACAGTAAACATAGCATGCACCAAGAAGGATAGGCTTTAGGGCACTCTGACATGGAATGACTGACTGCCTAAATTTAGCCAATTCTTTGCTAGACAAATGTGACCAGGATCAAAATAAAAATCCAAGGTTCAAAACACTTGTACTATTTATACAGACTCTTACCACAGCATATAGACATTATGCTATGCTTCTAGGAAAACCTATGTAACTTAATTTTTAATAAAAGGGTAATGAAAATGTTTCCTCTCGACAGGGATGACTTACATAGCTGGGGGGGGGGGTAGTCAAACAATCTTAATAATTATTCTGTTACTAAAAAAATCACACATTTTAATCCGAATCTAAAGTAGACACTAAAATTAAGAAATTTCCAACTCTGCATTTCTAACTTCAAACTCTTTCTACCGAGGAAAAGTTCATGTTCACAGTAGAAGAAATAGAAACACAGAGTGAAAATGCTCATCACTCAAAGATAATTGAGTAATTTTCCAAATTTTTGTTTGTCTATGCGTTTTCATAGACTCTAAACAAACGAAAACAACTACAGCAAGCAGCAAAAGCAACTAACCCCGACCCTACTCATCTTCGGCAGAAGTGGTTAGTACCTAACAGCCTCCGTGATTCTTTTCGGATGGTTCCTAAGAGAATTTCTCGATCTTTCCCAAAATGCTTGAGAGTCTTTTAAGTTAAACTAAAACCTCCAAGCAGGAAGGATATCCACCTTCCCTTGGCTCCCTGATGACAAGGACGAAACCGGGTGCTCTGACAAGAGATGCGATGCCAAAAGAAGTCCTTGCCCCTACAGGGATCTGCCGCCAGCTCCACCCCAGCTCACCCCAACCCCCGGCAGCTCCGCAGGTGCTACGCCGGCAAGGACGCGGCGACTGCCGCAGCGCTTCTGCCCAGCACGCCGGAAGCCAACAGCTGCTCCGGGGCTTGGAGGGGAGCGCAGCGGCGCTCGCCCTGCCTAGGAGCGCACCTCCCCAGAGCGCGCCCGACAGGCGTTTACCTGTCTCATCTTCTCATGGCTCCGGGCCGGCAGGCGGGGACCGCGCTCTGCTTCACCTCCCTCCTCCTTCCCCAGCCGGAATCAACGCAGCCGCCGAAGGCTGCTTCCCCCGTTACTACAACAACCAACAAGCAACCGCCCGCTCGGAGCCACTGCGCAGGCGCCTGCCAGCGGCGCGAACAACGCTCGGCTGCGGGCGCAGACGGATGGCGTCACCACGGCGCGCCCAGGCGCCGGCGCAGAGCCAGGCTGTTGCCAGAAGGGTTTCTTGGCTTCTTTTCTTCCCGCGTTCTCCTCACCCCTAAAAGTCTGACTCCAAACCCAGAATTTCGCCACGCTCGACAGACGGGTTTGCCGCGTGAGCGGCGCAGCGGGGAGAGGCTTAGGCGGCGCAACCGCTGATTGGCAGCAAAGGGGTTCACTCCCTATCGCCTGCTCGAACTGAACCAGCCCAGCCAATCGGAGTGAGGGCTGGCAGGAGCGACCCAATCCCAGAGCTGGGCTGAGGGTGGGGGCGGGGACAAGTGGCCCTGGCGGACTTGGCACTGGAGCTGTCCTGGGGGAGCTTGGTTTGTGGATGTTGCTGATACTCCCGCTGCAGTAGTACTGGGTCCTCAGGTAGGAGAATTTGGAATGCGGTGTAGGTGTTCATGGTGCATACGAATGAGACTATGCGCAGAATTTAGGAAAATGGGGGTTGCCTTGAAAGCTGCCTTTCTGGGGGGGGAAAGGAGTCTAGAAACGATGTCCAAGGGGATGCAAAGGAAAATGGAGAGGGTTTGGTAAAATCTGGGGACGGATAAATGAACGAGAGCAGTCACTGGGAATCTAAGCTCTGTGCAAGAGCTTTCTCTTTTTCTCATGTAACCCTTGAGATAGACGTTTATATCCCCATTTTACGAGTGAGAAAACTGAGGCTATGGAGTCTCAATGACTCACCTGAGACCCTAGAGCTGAGTGGTGGAGCTAGGATAGGAATCCCTCTTTATTGTTTGATAATTAGCATTGCATCGACGCTGAACTGGGCCTGAACAAAATTTGAGAATTGATGTAAACCCCGCCACTCCCACCACCTCAAAACTCCAGGGAAATGGTTTTGAGGAGTTAGTAAAGCAATACAGAAATACTGTGGTTGGGTCTTCATCATCTCTCTGCTGAGATTTCTAAGATTTGTATAATGGAAGGAATATGTTCTTCGTTCTGTGTGCAGCTTCTTTTTTTTAACTAACCCAAACTGAGTCTGGTGTTGAGAGAAGAAAATAAAGAGAAGTAGATTTTGGTGCCTGTGAGATCCAGCAGACTCCATAGCTTTAGGCTGGGACAGTCAGTGTTTAGGGCCTCTGTTTACCCTTAACTCAGGATTCCTTTCCTGAAGTTCTTTTTAGTTGGATTTTCATCACTTTAATATCTGTCTGTGCTGGGTAGTATGGAATCATACTGAAGCATATGACCACAGTGATAAAGGCAGCCTTACAAGTTTCAGGCCAAAGAAGTTAGTCTACAAACAGGTAAATGAAGGGCCAAAATGATGATGATGATGATGATGATGACAATCATGATAAATTATCTCTATGGAATACATTTAGACCAAACTGAATGAAATCGCTATTCAGTAATGCTTAATCTAAACAAAAAGTATAGAAACTAGCTCTTCTGCCATCTGAAGTGTTTCTGGTGTGTTTAGCTTCCTCAAAATATGGGAATTTTGCTGCACATGGTGGCACATGGCTTTAATCCCAGTAGTCAGGAAGAAGAGGCAGATGGGTCTTTGTGAGTTCAAGGCCAGCCTGGGCAATGTAATGAGTTCCAGACAAGCCAGGGCTACATAGTAAAACCCTGTCTCAAAACAAGTAAATTTTTTTAAGGTGGACACTTTATCTAAATGTTCTCAGGGAGGTAGTATTCCCACAGAGTTCAACAGACCATGACACTCTGCCGTATATTAGCCGTGTAACCTAAGCAAATCACTTAGCTGTTTCTTCTGAACTCCATCTGTAAAATGGAAATACTAATAGTGTCTGCCTTTTCTGATGTAAGGAGTCAGTGAAATACCATGTTAGATATGTGGGACAAGTATAGGAAACAAGTACCCATAACTGGTAACCTGTGTGGTTTTTCCTACAATCCAACACCAAGCCATAGAAGTCTTTTTTTAAAAAAAAAAAGAAAGAAAGAAAGAAAAAGAAAAGAAAGAAAGAAAATAGCTTGTTTATGCAACATGATGTATCTGGGAGCCAAGCATAGAAAAACTAAGACTACCAGTTGGGCAATCACACCATAGCTTCCACTCAAATGGATGACACAGCTTCTATAAGTTCGGAAGGATGTGTCTTCAGAATCCAGGTATCTGAGTAGGGCCACCTTGGAGCCACTTGTATTGCAAAGGAATGGCATGGAGAGATGAAGGCATAGTACTGATTCCAGACAAGGGGAGGGAATTCTGACTTCCAGCAACACTGTGCTTTGTGAGATTACTGGGAAAAAGGTAACTGCTGTGCAACTTGCTGCAAGGTGTGTTCTTCCTTCACGATCATTAGAGTGACTGAGCATTGGCAGCAACGCAGGCTTTACCCAGAAATCCATTCTATTACTTTATAGAAACACTAGTACATTTCTTCTGTTCCCCTTCTTGCCATTTCTTTCCTGCTGCAGTTTCCACCCATTGCGTTCTTTTTTTAGCCTCTGTCACTCTGAACAAAGATCAGCATACCTCTGTTTAGGGTAAATATGCCTAGGCACCTTATGAAGTAAAAGTGGTGTGGCAAGCAAATAGGGTGGGCCTATTTGGAGAGGAATCTGTGAGGTATTCTGCTGGTGTCACTAAGGCCAGCTCTCGTGAGTGGGACACAGGTTAACCACAGGCGAGAGAACGTGTGACTGATGAGGGAGAACCTTCATCGTGCCCTCTTTGTTTCCAAGGCAGAGCACCCTCCCTTTGAGGGGAATCATGAGCCGCTTCCTGAACGTGTTACGGAGCTGGCTGGTTATGGTGTCCATCATAGCCATGGGAAACACGCTCCAGAGCTTCCGAGACCACACCTTTCTCTATGAAAAGCTCTACACTGGCAAGCCAAACCTTGGTAAGAAGTTAAAAGAACTGGCTGGGTACCGTAGCACATGCCTGCAATCCCAGCAGGGCAGGAGGATCGGGCAAGAAGATTGAGAGTTCAAAGCCAGACCGGACAACTTGATGAGATCTTGTGTCAAAAAATGAATTTATTGCTAGGCATGGTGGTGCATGCCTTTAATCCCAGCGCTTAGGAGGCAGAAGCAGAACTCTGTGAGTTTGAAGCCAACCTGGTCTACAAAGTGAGTTCTAGGTCAGCCAAGGCTGTTATAGAGAGAAACCCTGTCTCAACACCACCACCCCCCTCAAAAAAATAATTAAAATACCAGAAAGAAAAGAATGCAAAGAAGCGTATTCTATGTAGCACTGGCCTAGCTGTTAATTCCCAAACTGGGCTATATGTCTGAACAACCCAGACTACTTTAAGCCTATCAAGGCACAGGTACTTATTTCCATCTCCAAATCTAATTGTTAAACCTGGCTGGAAATCCAGTTTAGAAATATCCAGGTGGTTCTGATGCCTAATCCAGTCTTGGTAGCCACTAGAGTAATAGAATGTGTGGGACACACTTGATCCTCTTTTCCCAATTGTCTCTGGATACCTCACCATTCATTTAACACTATGGACAATTTATGTGTTCAGAAGCAGGTGCATAAGGACAAGTAAGGAAATAGAATGATATATTGACTCTGAGATGCTACTAGAAAGCCATAAGGAGGCATTTTACTGTATCTCAGTGCCCTCATCAGATATCAGGCCTGTGGTTCCAAATCCCTCTGAGTTCTTCTGTCCAGGTAAAACTTCCAGCTCACAGTGGCCTTTCCCAACTCACTTAGCTCTCCACTGCATATCTGTGCTCTGCAGCTGGCACCTCACCCCGTTGACACTGGGGTACTTGGAGCTGCAGCAGCTGACAGCTCTGTCACATTTATAGCTAACCCAGATCCAGGCTCTGACCTACTCATTCCTCGGCAACATCTAGGTAGAAGTGGAGTTAAGTAGGCTGAGGCTTATTTTGAACAAAGATCAAATATAATGGGAGTCGAAAACCCGGGAAAGGGATCAGATGGATGTGTGGGGTGGGGGGTGGGGGCAGAACAGTGTTCTAGATGGCCCACACATGTAACCTTTGACTCAGTCCTTGTCAGGTTTTGAGTATCTCACACTAAAGGAATTTCTTGAGTCTTCATTAGAAAAGCTATCAACTTGGTTTCTGAAGAATGTGTGACCAAATGACTGACATTTCAAATATTTTCTCATTACCATCTAAAAGGTGTTCGGTGTGAATTTAGTAGAGTTGTCTCCATTTCCAAAGGCTAAAGAGTTTTTAAAGCACAAGTGAATGTTAAGAAACCATTCGATTGTCAGCTTTGCCCGTTGTTTTGGTTTTGCGTTTCGCTCTTTTTTTTTTTTTTTTTTACACTCAGTGTTGGGATTCAAACCCAAGACATCTTATCTTGCATGCTAGGCAAGTGCTTAACAACTGAACTCCTTCCAGAATTTTATTTATTTGCTTATTTAAATTATTTATTTGTTTTCCTCTGTAAGAGAGAGATCAGCAAAAGACGTAGCTGTGCTTTAACAGTTTGGACCTTTGGATCCACAGAGTGCTTCAGTTCATTGGCTCTACATTTAGGTCACAAAAACAGGGTGTTTCTAGAAAATACTCATGCCAGGACTCATCTCTAGAGAATCTAATATATCCTGTCAGGTGTCCAGAGCTTGGGAATTTTATAAAATTCCTTCAGGTGATACAGAAAGTGCTCAGGGTGAAATATGACTCAAGATATTTAATACAACAGCATCACAATGAAGCCACCAAGAATAGAGGCCCCAGAAAACCCCAGAGAAATAGAACTTTTTCCACTTCCGTGTGTATAAGAAGCCATCCTGGCTAGAACACAGTCCCAACAGAGCAGATCTTAGACCTCAGAAAGCCTGTGCCTTGAATGCATCTATATTGGTGCTGGCGTCTGGCCTCCCTAGCAGTCTGCAAAGGCTTTTGGTCCTGCTAGGCATCTGTGTGTTCAGACCATCTCTGCAACATTCCCTTCCAGCTGTAGGCATCTGGAGAGGGCTGAGCAGCAATCAGAATTCCTTCAATTCGTTCCCCAGGGGCCCCCACAGGGAGGTCAGACACTGATACCTTCTGTGACTCACCAGGCAAGCAGACTAGTTTAGGACAAAGCTCACCTCGGCCTTCCCCTTCTCACCGCTCTTGTTTTCTTTTTTTTTTTTTTTTTTTACTACACAGTGAATGGCCTTCAAGCCCGGACCTTTGGGATCTGGACGCTGCTCTCATCTGTGATTCGCTGCCTCTGTGCCATTGACATCCACAACAAAACGTATGTCAGGGAAAGAAGGCTTTGTTGCCAGTCAAGCTCCTCGAGGGTGCACCGCCCTGCTTTGGGGACCTGTTAAATCACTTTACTGCATTGGCATAGGACATAGAAAATGAAAGTCCTGTTGGACCATTCCTATAGGCCTAAAATACCTATAGGCCTAACAGGTCATAGCGAATGATGTTGCCATTTTCCAGTGACCTGCATCATACCTCTTGACTGGAACCCACCTTTCTTCTACCAAAGAGCTAGTTGGTACTCAGTTTTAGCCTTGGGGTTTTGTTTTGGTTTCATTTCTCAGTGCTGCTGGATTAAATGAAGTTCAGCCCTGAGCTACATCCCCAGCCACATACATACCTTTTACTCTGTCCTCAATCGGGAATGACCAGAAATTCACGAAGGAGAGAAACTCACAAGTAAGCTGAATGAGGCCCACGAAGAGGCCAGTCAGTAAGGGAAACCTGTGCTGCATTCCCTGCATAAACAGGTGCAGGCCATCCTAGCCTCTTGTCTAGTTGATGCCATACCCTCTCCTGGCCACTGGAGGGGGCTCAAGCTTTCTTCCCTGCAGTAATGGCTGTCTTAGCCTTTTCTAAACAGCCATTGCTCAGTTCACCGGCTCAGTTCACCAGGCGAAGCTGTCAGAAGGTCAACCTTGCACTGAAATTTTTTTATCTTGTCCCTCTTCTCTCAGCATCTACAGAAGAGAGGAAGAAGTAATGTTTATGGCTCCTCTTTGATTTTGCCAAGAGTTTTCACCTAGATGACCTTGCCTTAGTCTCTTAGCAACCCCTGGAGGGAGAAGGTAGTGATTTTCATTACTGAATTTGTATTATAAATATTAAAAATGCAATTAATTTAAGCAGAGGGAGACTGACTCAAGTGGGATTTGAAGCAAGACTATTAGCTCTTTGATCTTTCCATCTTTATTTTTAATTTTTTTTTAACTTGAAACTGGATTACATGTCCTAGATTGGACACATATTTTTAGAAACAGTATGGTTTAGTGGAAACTGCCTGGGGTCAAGAATGAAGACAAGCAAAACATTCTGCTGTCATTGTTGCTGGTAACTGGGTTTATTACCCACTCTCTCTGTACCTTGGTTTCCATCTATCAAATAATAGCTGAAGGGAGGATTGGATAATCATTTTGAGGGCCTTTTACCACCTTGAAGAGTTGCTGCTAGGCGTAAGGGACACAGTTTCTGTTTGCTGTGTGTTTAGAGTGAATAGAAAATTCATATTCACCCTTACCCCTATTCCAATCAGTTTTGCCTCCTCTGGCCCAGAGCAGTTGGTGATTCCTGTCATGTCTAGCTTAGGTCTGATCCATGATCCTCTGACATGCATCCTGAACTTACTCCGTCCCTAACCAGAAACTCAAAATCATCATGCACACACACACACACACACCAACATGCACCAGTATGATAACCATTAAAGACACTGGGTACTTGAAAAGGAGAGGGAGGAGAAGGCAGTCGGGAGGCTAAGGGTGCATAAGTGTTCCCACTTTTGTAATATTTATTTCTTAGATTATAAAAGTATCCAGCTGGGGATCTAGCTCAGCGTCAAAATGCTTACCGGGCATTCATGAGGCCCTGAATTTGATCCCCAGAACCAGAGAAAAGGAATTGGAACCAAAAGTGTCCAAATGATAACCCTGATGGGGCTGCCTTGGTCACACTATGCTTTGTTACAGTTTACTATCAACTTGGAGTGCATCCAGTTCTTTTCATAGTTTACAGAACAAAAAAGACACCGTAAATTCAAGTGGTTGGCCACCAACCGCCTCAGTGTCAAAACTGAGGACAAGTTCTCCTCCTCAGGAGCTGACGCATGTGCTCCTCAGACCAAATTTTAGGCCAAGACATAAGTAGCAAACCTATACTGCAAAGGCATCCCAGGCCTCCTGCTGCTCAGAGCACTCATTTATGGATCCATCACACAAACGCTGGCTGGCCACACACCTGCTAGGGTAGGCTTAGGCTAGCAGTTTGCACTGAGCACATAAGTGTCTTGGTCCAAAATTGTTGCATTGCCCAAGACTGCCATCCAGATTCCCCCATAGCTGAGTTCTCTCTACCTAGCTAAACAGGCCCAATGTGGCTGCTCGGCCCATGCCTCAGAAATCTCCGCTTTTGCCCCAGGAGAGAAGAACTTGATGTGATTAAATAGCCAGGTGTTCCTGAGGAGCATGTGTCCTCTCAAGTCATGTCACTCTTGTCAAGCCAGCTACCACCCTCTGCAGTTCGGCACCGAACATGCAGTGACTTTGGTTTCCACTTCTGTCTGTTCCCTTGCAGGCTCTATCACATCACGCTGTGGACATTCCTCCTCGCCCTGGGACACTTCCTCTCTGAGCTGTTTGTATTTGGAACAGCAGCTCCCACAGTTGGCGTGCTGGCACCCCTGATGGTGGCAAGTAAGCACGGGACCACCCTAGACCCCTGCTGGTGGGGCTGGCGTGGAGCACAGGTTTGCTGGGCCTGCAGAGTGTAGTTCTTATGTCCACCGCTAATCTTTTCTATGTCTTGAAGGTCTCTCAATCCTGGGTATGCTGGTTGGGCTCCGGTATCTGGAAGCAGAACCAGTATCCAGGCAGAAGAAGAGAAACTGAAACTGAGGCCCAACCTTGCCACCTCCAAAAAACGTCATCGTCTTCCGCCTTTGCTGTCTTCGCTCTCCATCCTCTGTCCTTAGATCATGTCTTTTCACCTGTGTCATTATCGCCTTCCTCTAAGTTCAACATCTTTAGGCCTTTGAGGTTTTCTTTTTGTTTTTAAATTTTTAAGGTATTCATACAGAAACATTATGTAACACGTGTAACTTAGAGTCATTTAAGAAACATCTGTTACTCCATCAGCGTCAAGAATCCCTCAGAAGCGCCCACGTGCCCTCTCCTAGCCGGCCCTCTTCCCTCCAGGCTCCCTTTTCCAGTCTTCCACTTTTCCTTTCACCTCCGTCCCTTGATTTGACTTGTGTGGTGGGAACACGAGAACTGTGAAACTCAAGCTGCTGCCTGCCCAGAGCAGCTACACCCAGGGGCTGCTTCGAGGGGTTGTTCACACATACTGGGCTCCTTTCTGCTGCTGGACCCGAGACTCTGAACCATCCAAGGGATGGGCAGTTCTTCCGAGAAGGGCTGCCCTCGGTGTGAGCAGAACCAGCCTTCTCTTTTATCTCCAGGTGGATAAGGTTAGAAGAGTCTGGGCTGTTTTTAGACCTTTTGGTCAGTTGTATTTGTGTAATGCGTTTTATAATAAATAGGAAAAAAAAACACATAAATTCTGATCAGTCTGTACTTTGACCTTTCCTGAGAGCCTCTTTACCCTCCATGAGCCCGGACACTGGACTGTCATAGCTTTCAGCATCTTTACACCCACTGTAGACAGCAGGACAGCTCAAGACCCAGGGAAGCTTGGCTGCCTCCAGCTCCTCATTGTCACTTGTTTACTTGTGTTCTTGATGCCAAATCTTCTCTCATCTTCACCTTGAGGATTCTGCTTCAACCTCTCAATAGTTATGGCCCTTTCTCATTTTCTTCCCAAAGAAGCAAATTCTTGAGAACAGATAGAGAAAGTAGAACAAAGCAGCCTAAGAGAAACAGCTGTGAGTGTATAAAGAAGCAAGGCCAATGCCTCCATGGGCAGCAGAATCAAGGTCAAAGCCCTTGTGTGAGCAGTGCTCAGGAGCACTGCTCCAGCTTAGCCACCCACACTGTATATTCAGCAAGCTGGTCATTATTTCAGCAAATACCTATGAATATGTCTTCATGTTAGACCTTCAGAATGGAGACATGAACAACATAGACAAGGCCATGGACCTCACACCGTCAAGATAACCGGTCCCATAGGACAGCCAAGAGCTTCAGACAGAATGCTGTAAGGAAACAGGTGTTTGAATCAAGAGGTAGAGGGAGGGAGGGACTGTTGTGGAATAATCGCCTTGTGCGCTGTGAAGATGTGTCACTCAGATTAGTTTAATAAAAAGCTAAACAGCCAATAGTTAGGCAGGATTTTGGAGGCACAGGATGCTGGGAAAAAGAGACTCCAAGCAAACAGCACAGACATTAGGAAGTAAAGGTAACCTAGCCACGTAAAAGAATGTAAATTACAAGATACCCGTTAATAGCCAGACGTTAGTGGTGCACGCCTTTAATCCCAGCACTTGGGAGGCAGAGGCAGGTGAATCTCTGAGTCAAGGCCAGCCTGGCCTACCAGCTAGGTCCGGGACAGGCTCCAAAGCAATACAGAGAAAGCCTGTCTCGATAAACCAAAAAAAAAGTACTGGTTAATTTAAATAATAAGAACTAGCGGGACAAGTCTAAGCTAAGGCCACACTTTCATAATCATAATAAGTCTCCATGACGTTATTTGGGTACTGGCTGGCAGGACAGAAAGGCTCGCCGCAAGGAAGACAATTAAACAGACCAGAAAGATCTCTTCAGCTGAGACTTAGCCGCCCAGGAGGTAGATGTTACCAAGTATTTAGAGCAAAAGAACATCAACCATTCAAGGAATGAGATTGGTGAGGCTACAGAAGGCTTTGGCTGGGAAAGGTGGGAAGTCGGAGGGGGTAAGTCGCTTGCAAGAGTAAGGAGAGTAGCTGATGTTTTTGGTTAAATTTACAGAAAAGTGCTTTAGAGGGAAAGTTCGCCTCAAATGACTAAATGGTGAAGACGGCATCGCCATTGTGGCCCTAAAAAAAAGACTCCCTGGGGTTCTGTAGTGTTTCACCCAGGTCTCTAGCCTCCTTTCACTGAGTTCTTTCAGCTTTGCATGGCCCTGGCTTCTCATTCAGACTGGCTTCATTTATATTGCCAAATGAGAATGCAGTTCCAGCCTCAGATCCCCACGGCACTGGGAAGACAGCTCAATGGGAAAAACTATCTTCCCTGCTCATTGTCTTAAAAGAGCAGTGTGAGAGTCAGACTCAGTCCCTCCCCTATGGCTAAGGGACCATGGCTTTTCCAGATAAGGATTGATAGGAAAGAGTGGCAGAATGTCACGGGCATGGAGCACATCTCAAGGCAAGAAATATGCAGGAAAAGGGACAGCTGTGACCCCGGTAACCGATGAAAGTTGAACGGAGTGGAGAAGAGCAGGGAGGACCATGCGGGAGAAAGTCACCAAGCTACCAATGCTGGAAGCAAGCTGTGGACTCTGGCCAGAGCAAGCTGGTGTGGGTCTGGGGTGATCAAACAAAACACTTCAGCTGCCCTTTGAGGCAGAGCCAAAGACAACAGTGGCCCTTTCTCTCAGGGAGGAGAACATTCCGGCATACACACAGTAGTGGGAAAGTCAGGGTCACAGGTTGGCCACTTAGTTATATCTTCTATGTAGGCGGTCGGGAACCTTTAAAATCTGTTAAAAAAAAAAAAAAAAAAAAAAAACCTCCCAACAGGATGTTCCACCCTTGTCAACAAAGGACACAGATGTTCTGGCCCCAAGCCCTGCTCCTCACTCCCAGCCATCAATCACCCAGACAGTCTCAGAAAAGTGTGATAACCTTGTGGGGACTGCCCAAAGCTGCCACTACCTCACCAAATGACAAGGCAGACCATTTTGAAAATCTTTATTGCCTTAAAATATCTGGTATTATAAACAGGAAATGCAAATTCTGGGTTTTTTTTTTTTTTAATAAGTGGATTGAGTAAACATCCATTTTGAACAGTTGAAGAACACCTTTCTCTTGACTTAAAGTAAGGCACCTTTCCCTTCCATCCCTAACACTCCCTCCATCACACTGTATCTACACACAACACACAAACACACATGTATGTACACACAAGTGTGTACCTGGCCTGGCACCCCAACACTGCAGGCAATCTGGCTATTGTGCTATGCTCAGGCCATGGCCAGGGCCAGACAACGCAGTGGCCTTGGCCAGAGTTGCTCAAGGCATAGGAGATATTAGTTGCCAGTTTCTCTTGGAGGAGACACTACGAAAGCCAGGAGTAGAACCAGCGGCTTGGGTGAGGAAGGAGGTCAACCAGGATTGGTTTAAAGGAAGTCCTTTTCAGTGTAAAATATCTGGCAGATTTCACTAGCAGAGGCTTGGAGAGGCTTTGGTTGTGCAAACATGGTCCCCAACATCCACAGGATTATGTTTACCTGAAACAGTCATATTGTCTATTGTAACAGCTACCTTCTGCCTCTTTCCGCAGAGATAGCCTTGGGTGTCCTAGGACAGTGAGTGAGACAAACTTTCTTAGAGCCACGAGCCGCTGGGCTGATGGCAGCGTTTCCCAGTGCAATATCCAATGAAGACATTCTGAGTGCCCTGGGACACTGGAGTCCCTGGGCAAGCACCTCTTTTGTAAGAAAGCACCTTCCCATCCCAGCTCAAGCTACCACCTCAGAGTTACACACACACACTCAAGGTAACCCTGGCACTGTTACACCTAGACAGGGAGCCCTCTCAAAAAATTTCCTCCTTCAGGGCTACAAGAGAGGTTTTGTCTGGTTTATTGGTGTTTTGTCTCCTTGACTCCCAGGAAAGACGGTCGGAAGGGAGACTGCTGTGTTTGGTCAGGAGTCCCGATAGAGCTGCCTTTGTGGACTGATGGGCTCTGGTGGAGGCTGTTCCATGGTGTTTCCTCATCATGACCCTGAGGCAGAGCAGCTTGTCCGTTCTCTGTGAGAACCGGGCTCCGTGTGGGTAAGTCTTAAGACATCAGAAAAAGTTACTATCCTGAATAGGCTTTCTTAGGATGATTCTGCAAGCATTCTCCATGAGAGAAGGGATAAGAAAAGGCAAGGAACCACGAAAGGATGGACTCCAACACCCTCTGCTAGCCTCTCCCAACACTGGCCCCAAGAACTAACAGAGGGGACCAGAATCCAGTCCGAATCTGGAAAGAGGTGAGGTTTCCCACAAGTAAACCGTCCAGGTTCTCAGGTAGGTTCCAGTAGGCATAGGCACTGCCTTGCAAGTCAGATCTTCAGCTGCTTCCTCTAGAAGCTTCTCTATGAAGATCTGGGTGCTGACAGTGAGAGCTAAACGGAACCAAGAGGTGAGTGTGTGTCCTGAGTCTCTGCCACCTCGCTCCTCTGTCTCTCTGTCTCTCTGTCTGTCCCTCTCAGAGACGAGCCTCTGACACGACGGTGGGTGTGGGTGCCTTGCTGATATTACTCTCTTCTTCTTCTTCTTCCTGGATTTTCTAGAAGGCAAAGAAAACAGGAAGCCCCGTGATTAAAACACACAGACCTCCTTCACCCTGGCTGAAGCAGATCCCTGTCCATGATGGATTAGTGTCACCCACTATCCCCCGACCCGAGAGCAAATAAAAGGCACGAGGAAACCAGTAGGCAGCCCAGCCTGAGTGTGTTCCCCCAAACAGTGCCCCCCCACCATTACCACTTGTCAGAGGGGACAAAGCCGGCATCCTGTTCTGACAGCCCTATACTCACCTCCCCATACCATCAACTAGCTGTTCCAGGTTCTGGATTAGCAACTCCCTCAAGAACTCCAGCTAGCCCCACTGGGAGGCAGCCCCCCAGGATGAGGGTTATTATAATGTCCATTGGATGGATGCTATCAAGCAATTCTAAGACACCCTGCTTAACTGTATATCTGTGTGGTTATCTATATCCAGAGAGAAGCTTTTGTAGAGGAACCGGTTTGGATTTGGCTTCTTTTGGGAAGGGTACGGCATAGAATGCATTTATAAGAGGTCTCCTGGCTCATGTTTGTTAAGTGAGTTTGGGATTAAGCATGGCCTGGAAATTTCCTCATGGGATCCCTGGTAATTATTGCCAACTTGGGCATTTGGCTATCTTCTACTTGGCAAAAGGACCTTGAACACAGACAGCACTACAGAGCCAGCACTTCTCAGGGCCCAGAGGAGTGCATGCAGGGCCAAGCTAGAGGCCAATGCCAGCTGGACAAATAGTACTTTTGTCCCTAGGAATGCCTGGGTCCCATCCATGACAAGGCCCACAGCTGTAGTCACCCAGTCTTCTCTTTCTCAATCTTGCAGGCCTTTGGGCACCACATCTGCCCCAGTCACTAGGAACCTTCATTCAGACGACATTCACTCTCTGCATTTGACACGCGCAATGTACGCATGCCTGCCTCCTCTGAAGCTATCGCCTCAAAACTGCCACCAAGAATAGGGTAGGAGTAGGGAGGCACATCCACTGTCTGAGATGCTGGAAGAAAAATGGACACCCAAGGTTTCACAGTCAAAGTGGAGTCATTCACTCTGTCCTTAAATGCTCTCTTTACCTAAACAGTATGTCTTATCGGTGTGTAGAAAGGGCAGGTGCAGTCAGACCTGTAACATGCCCTGTCATCCCTGGGCTCTGACCATGTGTTTGTCCCCAAGACTCTGAGTTACACTGACTGCCATGGGGTTTGTAATGATCGGGGCTCCTGAAAAAGGATGCACTGGCCACTGTAGATTCTTTGCTGTCGGCCTCAGCATAAGTCTGACCTCCTCTTAGTTCCAAGTAGCTACAAAGGCTGGTGAGGGCCAGAATGAAAACATGCAAAATGGGGATATAACATAGGTGAGTCCCATTGCAGGAACTTAAAGCACCTGGGCCCATCCAGTGCTGCTTCCATAGTCTATCCTCAAGGACAACGCCACTGGATTGAGACACTGAGTATATGTACAAGGATCTGGCTCCAACAAGAGTGAAGTTTTACAACAACTGCAAAACTAAACAAGATGGAAATATGCATATCTGTAGATGTGAGGCATGCAGTGTAACTGGTTGTGAAGTTTATCCTTTAAAATTGTGGTGTGTGTGGGAGAGAGAGAGAGAGAGAGAGAGAGAGAGAGAGAGAGAGAGAGAGAGAGAGAGAGAGAGAGAGGGAAGGAGAGAGGGAGAGACAGAGAGAGAGACAGAGAGAGAGAGAGAATGTTCAAATGAGTGCAGGGCCTGAAGAGGGATCCGATCCCCTGAAGCTGGAGTTACAGGACCTGGTGAGAGCTGCCTGATATGGATGTTGGAAATTAAACCCCAGCCCTCTGTGTGAACAATACATACTCTTCACTGAAGAGTGATCTCTTTAGCCCCTATCTATATTAAGTAAACATACAGAGTAGAAAGTAAGATATATACTTTCTATATATACTTTCTATATATGTCCATTGGTTATAGCACTAGTAAATAGACTGGGGATACAATGTGATCAGCTATTTACAGTATTAATATTTAATATGTATTAACATGTAATATACAAATATATTTTATTTATATCTCTTGTTTGTCTTCCAACTTAAACACAGCAAAATCTCACGTCATAAAAAATCACAGCCCAATTAAAAAATGTTTCACCAAAAATCATTTTACTGCAGACACCTTATCATATGCTTATTAGCCAAAGTATCCTAAATCATTGTCTCCTTACATACAACAGTGAGAGCACGTGTCCACAGTGGCCTTTGCTTTTCACACTGGTCAAGATAACCTCATTCCTGCCCTAGGCTCCTAGTAAATTCTCTATTATAGGCTCCTCCCCTTTCAATCTGCTGCCTGACAACTCTAGAATTGGGTATCAGAAAACAAACAGTGCAGAACTGAAGATTCTCCTTTATTAGCCAGCACATAGCCTTCAATGCCCAAGGCACTGCATGGTAGCTGATCCATTTTTCCAGGAAATGCTGTATACTAAACATAGCAATCCAGCTTCCACATTAATCCCTATACTACTTATACTGCAGGAGGCACAGAGGTCCCTGAGCTCACAGATAAGCACTAGGGAAACCAGAAATGTTAAACACACAGGGTTGTCCCTCCAAAGGGAGGGAATGCATTATCGGATCCACCCAGAAAGCTGGGAGCAGGTGTGGTTAATAGCCCGGTGACCTTTGTGACCACACTGGATCCTCCCCAGACCCTTATCACAAGCTTGTTTTTCTCAGTCAACTCAGAACCCATCTTTATGGAAAGTATCACATGTACGTCACAAAGAGTTTCGATGTAATCACCTCTGATCCTTATTTAGCTTACTTTGTTCATCGAGAAGATTTATGTATGCTTTGTTATACACACAGGATTGAGTTAGTAATTGCCAGGGAAGTTTTTACCAAACTGCTGTGCTTAAATAAACCTAACATAAACTGCTCAGGGTCAGACTCCCCAAGTCTGAACCAACACCTGCTTTGGTTCATGAACCAAACAACCTTGTTTCCTGAAGATCATTACTCTGACAGCTTTGGTGGTCTGGTGGTCGCAGAGACCCCCGCATTGAAACAGTAACACCACACTCAAACCAACCATATGCGTTAACCAACCATAATTAGCCATACCTAATTACGATACTGCTTATAACAATCAAAAATAATTTCAATGTCCAAACAAAAATTTGTTAAACAAACCAAAGCTTACTCATAAAAGAACAGTGTGAAGTCATTTAACAGTGTAGTGCAGAAGACCAGTAGCCTTAGAGTGCTGCAGTAATTAGACTAGTCTGTTTAAGCAGGAGGAGGAGAAAGGGAGAAAGGAGGGAGGGAGGGAGGAGGGAGGGAGGGGGAGGAGGGGAAGAAGGAAGGAGGGAGGGAGGGAGGGAGGGGGGAGGGAAGGGAAGGGAAGGGAAGGGAAGGGAAGGGAAGGGAAGGGAAGGGAAGGGAAGGGAAGGGAAGGGAAGGGAAGGGAAGGGAAGGGAAGGGAAGGGAAGGGAAGGGAAGGGAAGGGAAGGGAAGGGAAGGGAAGGGAAGGGAAAGAAAAGCCAGGCAGAGCGGCTCATGCCTGCATTCCGAGCACTCATGAGGATAAAGCAGGAAGGAAGATCACCCCAAGTTTGAAGCCAGCCTGGGCTATATAGTAAGTTCTAGACCAGCCACAGATAAATAAGATTGTATCTAAAAGGAAATAAACAAAAAACAAGACTGAGCAATGACTGGTTCAATGGTTAAACCCTTCAGATAAGCAGGAAGACACAAGTTCACGTCCCTAAGACCCACTCAAAGGTTGGGTGGCCATGGTGACCCACCTGTCTGTAATTCTAGCACTCAGCAGATGGGGACAGGAAAATCCCCAGATTAATCTGGCTAGCCAAACTAGCTATATCCATGAGCTATGGGTTTAGCTAGAGATTCTCCCTCAATGCAGAAGGTAAAAGATGACCAATGAAAATTCCTAATTCCAAACTTGGGCCTCCGCGTGCCGCCATGTAACCACCCATACACATGCAACCATGCATACACACAAAAAAGAAAAAAATGTGTGTATACACACCCATCCACTGCATGGGCATGCATAAATGCTAAATACTGTATTTTTAGATGGTAGAATTACAGCATGATCTGAAGACTTCTGTATATTTGTATATTTTTGTGTGTTTGTATATTTGCTGTGCTTTTTTCAGTTTTTCTACAAAGGATATATATTATGTCTGTAATGAGTTTGATGGTGTCTGTGTGTGTGTGTAAGAGAGAGAGAGAGAGGGAGGAGAGAGAGACAGAGAGAGAGACAGACAGAGAGATAGAGACAGAGAGAGAAAGAGAGAGATCTTACTTTGATTCCTCAAACTTGCAATTCCTTTCATCCTCACTTGAATCTGCCTCCCCGATTTGATGCTGGGGACTGAACTTAAGGCTCTGTGGATGCTAAGTAAGCACTCTGCCACTGAGCTCCCCAGGCCCCACTCAGACTTAAGCCTGTCATTTTGGTTGAAAGTGGTTTCCAGCTGATTAGGGTAGGTGGAAAATACTCTTTTGTTCTAGAACATACTCCTGATCCCGCCCTCTGCTTCCACTGCCACCAGCTTCTGCTTCTCAACTTGTCCTTTTAGAACCTTCTGGCAACCTGTTGGTGCCATCCCCATAACTCTACCATAAGAGGCTGTCACCACCACTGTCACAGATTGATCAATCCAGGTGCCTTTGTTCCCTTGCTAGTCACTGACTCCAAGTTGATAACTGTGAAGCTAAGGACCCAAGGCTTGGTCAGGAGCCACAAGGGTAGATGTTGCTTAGCAGTTTATGACAGCAACAATAACGCTTTAGGGGATTAAGGAGGAGACTGATTGCTGGTTGAAAGTCAAAGAAACAGCTCGGTGGTTAAGAGCACTGCCTGCTCTTATAGAGGACCCAGGTTTGGTTCCCAGAACCCACAGGGTAGCTCAGAACTACCTGCAACGTCAACTCCGTGGGATATAAAGTCCTGGTACACATATGTACAACCAGGCAAACACTCATACACATAAATGAAAATAAAGCTTTTGAAGAATTTAGAAAAGAAAATAGAAGAAGATTCTAAGAAGGAGGAGCAATACTGGAACCCATGAGGAAATTCTTCGGATGCTGTGTTTATAAGAGGTGAAGCTGGTCTCACAGACACCAAAAACAAAAACAACAACAACGAAAAACCAGTTTCTCTGAGTGTTCCAGTAAGCCCCACCGGTGTTGCAACACCCTTATCAAAGGCTTAGGACCCAGACCCTATCCCCACCATGCTCCCACACACTTACAGTCTCGGGAGCATCCTTGTTTGCCCTCTGTCTCCGAAGATCTGCTTTGATGAAAGCTGAGGTCAAAAAAGAAGGATGTCAAAGGCAGAGTCATCAAGCAAACCCACTAGTTAAGTTCCTACAACAGAAGGCACCCTCACCCTCATTTCCCTAAGGATCACAGCTCTCCTGATCCTACTGCAGATCAAGATGGCGCTGGCATCATCACCCATCTTGAAAAGGTCCCAGGTCACTGCTGTCCTTAAAAGGCAGAAGCCAGTAATGATGCTGGCATTTGCTTAAGGGCCTCTTAAAAGGGACATCATACACACTGTGCTAACCACCACTAGCAAATCCTCACTGTACAAATTAGGATCTGAGGCCTCCAGAGTCTGTGGAAGCCATCATCAAACATGGGACTTCTGATGCCAAAAGCTACTCACCCATACAAACAGATATCCCAAAGATCCATCAAGCCCTCCCATCTGTCCCCCACATGTGTGCTTGTCATCATCAGGCAAGACACAGGGCCCAAATTGCTACTACCCCGTTTGTAGTCTGAGCCTTATCTTGCTCTCAGGCCTCCACTCACCAGTGAGCGCTGATCCAAGGGCAAGGAACACACACAGGAAGATGTTCCCAGGCTTGGTTCCATAGTTGTCAATAATCTGGCCTTGGGAGATGGTGAAGATGATCCCAAATACCTGGAAGGCAGGAAAGAAGGCTTAATCCACTGGGTATTTGGGAGAATTAAGATGCCATAGTGAGCCTGTGGTGGTGGCACACACCTTTAACCCCAGCACTCGGAAGTGGGAGGCAGGCCAATCTCTGAGTTTGAGTCCAGCCTGGTCTACAGAGTGAGTTCCAGGACAGCCTGGACTACATAGAGAAACCCTGTCTTGATAAACAACAACAACAAAAGATGCCATACTGTAACACAAGCACAGCCAAGCAGGGAACAAAGAGAAAACAGGGCCCTACCTGTGCAGACACGTTGAGGAGGCCAGACGACACGCCTTCAGATTCTGGGTACGTGAGCTCCACAGCAAACTCAAACCCCAGGGGCAGATAGCCAGTCATGAAGAAGCTGAAGTCCAGACCAGAGAACAAGGTGATGGAGAAGCCTCCAGAACAAGACTGGGAGCCCACCTGACCCCCAAGACTCCCTTCCCTGCGTGTCTCTTCCCATCAGATGATCAGTCCATCCGTCTAATCTCTGCAGACATCCAGGCCTTGTGCCCAGTGGGTCTTTAATGTGTGTAGTGAGATAGTCACTTTGTCTGCACCTGTGGCTTAGGCCATGCCCATTGGGGCGGAGACAGGGCTGGATGTGAGCTGGGGGAAAAGGCTGGGAAAGGGTCAGGCCACTCTCTTTGGTGGTGGACACTGGAAGGCTTAGGATCCGGTGGAACTCGCCGTGTTCATCTGCCTAAGTTGTGAGTTATTTCTCCCTTAATAAACATCTATTTGGCCTAATTGTTTATCCTGATCCTTATTAAATCGCAATAAATGTCTTCCATGATCTTCCCTCTAGCCAGCAATGACACATTAGCATTTTGGAAGGGGCAAAAGTGCCTGGTGTGTTCTACTTTCAGCCGAGAATGTGACCTAGGTCCACAGGCCCCGGGTTAGAAGGGGGAGTCACCATGGCTCTCTGGGACCTGGAAGGAGGAGTTTGGCATTCTCCTTATCTCCTCCCCAGCAGAAGGCAGCTGAGAAGGACCGAGCAAGGAATCTCTCACAGCTCATACGTCCTGAAGGAGAAAAGTCCCTGCAAAAGGCAGCAACTCCATGCATTTTCTCACCCAACACATCAAAAAGTGCTAGTCCTAACCCCTTCCACCGGTGCCATGCTTCCCTGTGTCTTTATACCATGGCCTCTCTTTCCTTCCAACTACCTGACAAAGTTGGCCACACTTCTCTTCATTTTTAGATGAGGAAACATAAGCTCAGAGCATTAGTGGCATGTCTGTGCTCTAACAACAATTGGTAGCAGAACTGAACCCTGGACCCGGAGCCACTAAGAATTCCCTAACACCCCAGATGTCTTAAAGAGCATAGTTCATGCTTCATTCCATCCCTACAGGACAGCCCAGCTACCTGAGGTGATTCAGTTTTGTTTTGGCTTGGTTTTTTATGTTGTTTGTTTGTTTGTTTGTTTGTTTGTTTGTTTGAGACAGTCAAACAAACCCTAGCCATGTAGGGAATTAGAACTCACCTCAGACTCAGAGAGATCCCCCACCTCTGCCTCCTGGATGCTGGCATTCAAGGCATGCACCACTCCATCTGGCCTGTGTCTCAAGTATTAACAAGACCCCTCGGCACCATTTCCACATCTCCTGAGGCCAGTGAGGAGGTAGCAAAGGGGATGTGCATAGCATCCCAGGCTACTGGGCACTCAAGGAGCCAGGGGGTGTGTTTTCCAATTGAACAGGTCAGACATGAAACTTACCCCAGTGTACCAGCAGTGATGAATACCACCCATAAACGCTCCAGGTTTAAGGTGAATGTGTACACCACCATGCCCACCAACGTCATGATATACACTACCAGGGTTGTCTCCCTATGGATAAAGGCAAAGAAGTTGAACCATGCATCCTACTTTAACAGCACCCATCACTAATCTGTTCATTCCACAGGGATCTTCTGAACACGTGTTCTATGTTCGGCTCTCTGCAGTGTGCTGGCACACCTGCTTTCATAGAAACATCTCCAGGTAGGTGCGGAACACTAAACCAATGATCATCCATTTACAAAGAATAAGTCTAGGTAGATGTCTATTCTCTGCTTGCTTTCTCCACAAGCCTAACCTTCCATGTCCCATCCATGAGGAAGAACAGTACAGCCCTAAAACCAGACAAACATAGGCTGTCTTCAAGGCGGTGATGGTCAAGGCACCTTAAAGCTTTCAAACCTGCTTGCTGCATGTGACATCTCAACCCCCACTCCCCCATCCCCATAGCAAGGCTGGGCAGTAGCCTGGCTTGCCGACTCCCTCTATTAAGTTCTTCCTGTGTCCCTTTGCACAGCCTTTCCTGTTGAATCTGTTGAATCTGAATGAGTCCGCTCCAGACAATGGAGCTGGAAGCAAATGTTCACTAATGCCAAGCTAAGAGCTTGACTCCAAAGCCAAGGGAGCACCTGCCGCCTACTCCCCCACTGCCTTTCTCTTTATGCCTCTCCGACGTTCCTCCACTCTCTTCCGTCACAGTGTGGGCCACCCAGAACTCTCTTATGGCCCTGATCCTTGCAAACAGACCTGCATTCTGCTCCCTGTACCACTTCCTGTAGGGTGTCGCCTCAGCGCGCCCTTCTGCCCCTCTGCCATGAGCACCAGGACTTGGAGATGACCCTTTGCGTGTCACCTCTGAAGCCTGGAACACCAGCAAGCACACGATGTTAAATGAAGCTAATAATTTTATTGGAGTTCAGAATCTGTTACATATTTACATGTATTTATGACTGCAATCAACCCTGCAAAGAAATTGCTGGCAACCAATGAAGAAACAGAGGTTCGTTATGTGTTTAAAGTCACTGGCCGAGTAAAGGCAGAAGGCAGGATGGGATCCCAAGGTGGGTTTGAAACATGAGCACCATCTCAAGCTGTACTGGAATACTATGCAGTTGTGTTTTCGGGAGAGGTCAAAGCTGTAGCCTCTAGAAGATGCTATTCTCACCAGGTTCAGAGAATGAGGGCCCTCCTCTCTTCATCCCCATCTGCTCCCTCTTTTCCCACCACCCTGCAGAACGCATGCTCATGAACATGAGTCATTCTCAATGATTCTACAAACTCACCAGACAATTAAAAAAAAATGTTCTACTGTGTTCGTTAAACGACAACTCTACCTTCATACCGTGGCAACAAAATAAACCTATTTCCTAGTCCCATTCTGAGATAAACAGACCTCAATGCCTAGTTTCTAGCCTCCAACCCAGAGTAGAAAAATTCAGGAGTTTTGAGTGGAAGAGAATTGATTGACAGCTGGCTCTGGGCACTGGATGACAGACACTAAGGACTGGCTATGTCCCCCTCCTGAGAGGGCAAAGAAAAAGTCTCCCCAGGCCTTTACTATATTCCTCTAAGTCCGCTAGCTGCCCACGATCCTGTGAAGCCAACATTCCAGTCCCTCCTTTTCCTGCTGCAGGGCAGGCCATGGAAGAAGGGTCACTGCTGTTCTCTTGCCTGGGGGTGGCCAAACTTCAGTACTTTTGTATCTGGCTGAAACAAGCAACTAACAGAGACAGAAACAGGGGCAGAGAGGCAGCCAAGCTTCACCAGCAATAATTAAGCTAAGCCAGGCTCCTTGTCATAGTAAGCCTGGAAGCCACATGCCCTGGAGTGGCCTCAGCTGGCCTTTGACTAGGCCAGCCACAGTGAGACTTGACCTGCCCAGATGCCCACAGAAGTGGGTCTGTGTGGCAGAAAACAGCCCTGCCTCTGTCTGTAGCCTCAACACTGGGGACTCTGAAGGCTCTGGCAAAGCAGCCTGGAGTGCTGCCTACCCCAGTGCGGGACCATCCTGGCGGCTGACTCATAGCTAATGTTAACTGAACCCCCTGTGCATGAGGAGCACGGCAGTCACAACAGGAGTGGTGATGGAGCGCAGTACTCGGTTACTTGCCTAGCATACACGGGCCCTGAGTTAGACTCTCAACACAAGGGTGTAGGTTAGAAGTAGCTTAGGAGGGGTCTGTTCTCTGGAGAATTCCTTTACGGCTGGCCAATGAACTGATGCCCACTGAATCCCAGAAGTCCCCCTGTCTTCCTGAGATCACAAGCACCACTGTGTGCGTCTTTTTATTTGCATCCTGGGGCTCACACTCAGGCCCTCATGCTAACACAGCAAACAGTCTCAGTTGGGCTCCCTCTCCAACCCCCAGCTTGCATTTTACAAAGCACACCTTTCTACTACAGTGGCATCTGCAGAGTGGAGTGTCAGGATTTTGTATTTATAGGCCAGGATCAGGCTGAAATATATATATATATATAATATATATATATTATATATATATAAATATATATAATCTTATGATCACTCTGGGCTCTTAAAAAGCGTACTAGAATTTCAGGTCCAAGGTACATCAGGATATTTGCAAACAAGATAAAAAAAAAAAAACAATTGCAAGATAAAATGCACTGCAAACTGAAGTAAAACACAGAAAGCTCAGTTAGCAGCCAAGGGCGTGGGGCAGTGACATCACCTGCTCTTCACACTCTGGGGTTCCAAAACCTCCCAACTGCTGAGATTTTTTTTTCAACATTTATTTTCACTCTTTCCCACAAGGATTTGGGCGTATAGAATGGGGAGAAGGACTAAGCTAGTCTTCATGTCCACTATTCCCAGTCCTTCCTAAGATACCACAGAGTGAGGACAGAGTTCCACCCTGTAAATAACAAAGCTGAGACTGTGCTTGACCACCCAGACCTCCAGCTGCCACCCCACCCCAAAGCTTTTGAGCTATGTTCCTAATAAGTGTGTCATTTCAAAAGCAAGGGGCCCAGTTCCTGATTCAAAGAGTCACTCACTTGTAAGTTTTGGACTTATCCAGCCAGATGCCTGAGATCATAGCTCCAAACATCCCTGCAATGACGATGGTCAGGCCAATTCGTCCAGCGTTTACCTCTTCACCCTAGGGAAACCACAGAGGCCACCAAGTGGGATCCGTTACAGCTAGTATTTTGCAAAAATCAGGCTCAGACAACCTGAAGAAAATTCTAGAATAGTTACTCTTCCCCACAATAATACCCCAACTGTGTATTTATGACCATGTATACTGGGAATAACATGATCAACCAAATTCCATCCTTAGAACCACTGTCAGTCAGGTGTGTGTGTGTGTGTGTGTGTGTGTGTACATATATACATATATATTCTTTAATTTTTTTTTTTTTTTGAGATAGGGTCTTACTATATAGCCCTGTCTGGACTGAAACTTGCTATGTGGATTAGGCTGGCCTTGAACTCAGAGATCCACCTGTCTCTGCCTCCTAACTGCTGAGATTAAAGGGGTATACCAGCATGCTCAGCCCAGATATTTTAAAATTAATCCTTATAGCAGTGCAATTTTATATATCCGTTTCCATTTTATGGATGAGGAAAATCAACTAGAACACACATATTTATTTCATCCTTCTATTTTTCAATTGGGCCTAGCTTGTGGCCAGGCATCTAAGGATAGCTACAATATGACCTGACACACTTATAGATAAAAATGTCATTATTATTTAGTTCTCATAATCCCTACCATACCATTAGGAGGCAGTTTATATCCATTTGATGATGTGAAACTGAGACACCGTGATATTAACCTGCAAGGCTAAGGCCACAGGCATATCCTTTTAAAGACAGAACTAGGACATGATCTTAGAAACAGTCCTGAAAACAGGAACATCAAACAATGGTGGCTTCTGCCCCTGCACGTGTGACATCCACCGCCTTGGTGCTCCTGACTCTGACATTCAGTATCACTTTCCCAATATCCAGCCTTACTGGTTCTGGAAACATTGTTCTAAAACGCTTTAATTGGCTCCAGGACAGCCAGGTCTACATAGAGACCTTGTCACAATAATAATAATAATAATAATAATAATAATAATAATAATAATAATAATAAATAAGATGCTGGAACTGGAGAGACAATTAAACAGTTAAGAGCTGGGGGGAGCTGGCTGCTCCTCCCAGAGGCCAGGGTTCAATTCCCAGCACCTATGTGGCAGGTCACAACTGTCTGTAACTCCAGTCTCAGGGAATCTGGTGCTCCTTTCTGGTCTCCATGGACCTTTAGCACATGTATGGTGCACAGACATTCATTCAGGCAAAATACCCATGCACATAAAAATGGATAAAAATTTCAAAAACCAAAACCCATTGAACATATAGGAGTTCAAAATTAACCTTGCCCATATAATAAATATGATGCAAACAAACTAATACATATATACAAGTATCATTACTTGTTCTCATCTTTTTTATATACATTTTTATTTTATTCTGTTTTGTGTTTGGGTACTTTGCCTGCATGCACATATGTATACTACATGCATGCCCGGTAGTTGCAGAGGCCAGTAGAAGGTTTCCAATTCCCTGGAACTGAAGTTACAAGTGGCTGTGTGCCACCATGTGCTTTCCGAGTACTGAACCCAGGTCCCCTGGAAGAGCAGCTAGTGCTCTTAAGCTCTGAGACATCTCTCTAGCACTTACTCTCTAGGCTTGAAAGAAACCTTACAAGAGGTCACTGTAGCTGGGAATGGTGACACACGCCTTTAATCTCAGTACTTGGGAGGCAGAGGCAGGCAGATCTCTGTGAGTTTCAGGCTACCCAAAGATCTATAATGGAATCTGTCTATACATAAGTAAATAAATAAGCCAACTGTAAGATGATAGCACACATCTTTTATCCCAGAACTCAGGAGGCAGAGGCGGCAGATCTCTGTGAGTTCCAAGACAGCCAGGGCTACACAGAGAGACCTATCTCAAAAATGAAGGTAATTATATGTCTTTTGCAGAAAGACACCATTACACTAGTCTAAGATGGTAACAAGCTTGTCATATTCATGCTATGGCATAGGTTAATACCATCAAAACTTAAATTGAGATCCAGGCCATCTCCCTCCAAATCCTGTAAGCACGCCACCATCGGAGGCTACTTAGAACTAATTAGACCCAGTTTCTGTAGAGACAGTTCTACAGTGCTACTATCTCCCTGCCCAGCATGCCCGGGGATCAGCCTTACCGGGAAGTGCAGTATCACCATTCGATTCAGCAGAGTGGACAAGGCATAAAAAGAACCAGCATTCAGACCTGAACGAGGCAGGATGGAACACATTAGAATTGGCCACAGGCTCACATCTTCCTCCACCCACAGCCTCCTAGTAGCCTTTTTGTTGTTGTTATTTAGCAACACACCATTACACCATGGTCCCTTTAGCCTGCCCTGTAGGCCCACTCCAGGTCAGAACCATCTATGTTCCGTCTTTCTGCTTTGTCTAGACCTACGGGGTTAAAGAAGCAGTGGATATCCTCCATCCCCTCCTGATGAGCCTATTTCCTCTGTGAACATCCAGACATTGGAGCCGGGACACCACTCCCCCCACTGGCTCTTTCTCTCCTCTTTCCACCCCTCCACTTCTCTAATTCAGGGTCATACAGATCTTCTATGTGAAACTAAACTACACCTGAATGAGCATTTAATTGACATACTAAATCTTCAGTCCACTCAACAAATAACGGAGTGTCTAGAAATTACTGGTAGAAATAGACTATGGGGGACTGGGGAGATGGCTTGATTGGCAAGTAAAGTTTCTGCTACTCAGGCATGAAGGCCTGAGTGCCGATCCCTAGTATCCATGCAAAGAGCGGAACATGGCCTCAGAGTCTGTAACCCCAGTGTTTTAGGAAAGGGAAGAAACAAATTGATCCTTGACTCACTGGCCGGCCAACCTAGCAAAATTGGTGAGATCCAGGTTTCAGTGAGAGACTCCGCTTAAAAAATGTGAGTTGGTAGGGAGACAGAATGGGGGACAGTACAAGGAATTGGGGGGAGGCAATAGATAATATGATCAAGATTTATAGATATATGAAAATTTCAAATAATAAATAAAAACTACTTTTTAAAAAGGTAGACACTAACAGGAAGATATCTAATATTGACCTCTGGCCTCTGTGCATGGTACATATGCACACACCCACATGAACACATTCATATGTGTATAATGTGTATATAAACACATACACAAAGGAAGGAAGGGACATAATAAGGTGATTTGTCCAAAGCCACACAATCAGTGGCTACACTGAGACTGGAACTGATTTAAAGGGGAAAGGGGCTCCTGGCCTTGCTTCAAGAATGACTATGATGATAACAGAGATGATGATGATGACAGCGCCACATACATAGGTACTAGTCCTGTTCTAAGGACCTTATAATCTTTATAACTTCCCTAGAAGTTAGTAGTGTTAGCAATACCCATTTTATAGATGAGAAAAATACACACAGTTAAAAAGAAAACCCACAACTGTTAATCATTTCTCACATAATACCAGCATTTCAGAGACTAAGACAGGAGGATTTTGAGTAAGAATTCAGCCTGCATACAATCCCATTTTGATTTGTTGGTTTTTTTTTTTTTTTTAAAGGAGCACAAATACCAGGTAGTCTTTTTTTTTTTTTAACTGCATATTGACGCTCACAAGACTACCACAGGCACACATCACATTCTATTCGTGGACAAGGGTATAAGACAGGACACATAGCTCACAGCAGAACATCCTTGGGAGTTTATCTTCAGTGGAACCAGTCCACAGAGCGTCAAATCACAGAAGAACCCAGATGCTGTTTCTCTTTGAGCCTCATGGTTTTGGCTAAGACACAGTAAAAGTTAAGTACAAGAATCAACCCCTGGCACCTCCTGGGAGCACAATTCTATAGCCATAGTCTTCAAGGTCCCCATAAAGGATGGACCAGTGACAAGAGTCTTTGAATTCAAGGACACACTGAATGGCCTAGAACCAGATATGACTATGTCTCTCTGCCCATTTTTAACCACAAATCATTTTTATCATAAGCAATGATGCTGAAACATAGTTGACATTCTTCCTAGGTCAGGTTCCATGGAGAACAAGATACAAAGTGAAGGTCAGATCCTCATGCAAAATAGATCAGAATTTCCATCCCCACTCAGACAAGCACACAGGCATTAAGGGGTAAAGTGGAGCTGAATTTGCTGCTGGTGTTTCCAGAGCCCTTGATCATCAGATTTCAGAACTCAAAGGTATCCTGGGTTTCTCCCCATCCTAGCCTCCCTCAGCCGGTATCCCCACAGATGCAAAAGGTTGGGTTCAGTGTGGCCTCCTCAACAACACAGAGCCACAGTAGGCTAACAAATGCCATAGGTTACCCAAAGTTACAACTTCCAGGTTAATGGTTGTCACATAAGAAAACATCCTACAGGGCACCAGAGATATGGCTAGACAGTGGGTAAAGGTACCTGCCATCAGGTCTGAGTACCCAAGTTCCATTCCTGGGACCCACCTGATAGAAGGAGAGGGTCTACTCTTGAAAGTTGTCCTCTGACCTCCACAAACATATGACCACACACACACACACACACACACACACACACACACACACACACAAATAATAAATATATAGAGTGTTCAGTTGACATCCAATCGGCATCTTATTAGAAAGTAAACCCAACTAACTTCAACCACACACCCAGACACTTGGAATTCCACTTGGAATTCCATTCCTGAGTCAAAAGAGTCATCAAAAGGCAAGGTCCTGAGAAGTGGTGTGGGCTGGAATGTTGAAGAGAACAGGGAGAGGGAAAAAAAAAAAAAAAAAAAAAAAAAAAAAAACCAGCCTCCTGGCCTCTTCTCACCTCACGCCTCACCCTATTCCTGCCCTTCCTGCTCATTCTTCAGCCTCCTGGCCTAGCCTGACCCTGCCAAAGCCAAGTGAACCTTGGCTTCAAGTGAAACAGCTGTTCTCAGCATGGGTCCCCAGCTGGGATGAACAAGGCAGGCAGAATTCAAGTAAAGAGAGACATTATCCAACTGAAGGAGAGCAAAAAACAAAACAACAACAACCCCACCTCAGTATTAGCATCTTTCGGGGGAACAGTCCTGAGCACCCTGACCCAGCCTCACCTGGGCTGAGCTGGGGATCAGTGGGTCAGAGACCATGTATAATGCCCAACTGCACCCCAGAGGTTGCTGCTTCAGGGGCTCTGGAAATGAGCTCCCATAATCTGTGTGAGCAAACCTTCCAGATGATTCTAACCCTGCTGGGGCTGGAAATACTTAGTTAGAGAGTGGTTTACCAATAACTTCTCCCAAACCCAGCTGGACAACCAGGGTAAAGATGAAGGAGGGCAGGAGGAGGGTTGGAAGGCCATCTGACTGTCCCATGCTCTACACATCGGCCCCAGAGAAGTCAGCAGCTGATGTGTGCATTCCTGAATCAGTCTTTAGATGCCCTTCCCGACATCGTCAAGCATTGCCAGACAAGTCAGACAGCATAAGTCCACCCCTATGTGCAGCCCAAAAGGTTGAGCACCTCACACCCAAGAGCAGGAAGAGCAGGAATGAAAGGCGGGCTCTGTTCTGAGGCCGAGGCACCTCCTTCACAAACCCAGGGGACTGTCTGATACTCAGTTCCCATCGCTACTGCGAGGTAAGCCCTTATGAGCTCAGTGCAGAGACAGTGTGACCACCCTGGGAGCCTGCCATGCTGACCGCCACACCACTGGGAAGATAGACATGCAGGTCCTGAGGAGGAGACAGCCACATGTGACAGGCCTCACTGGGAGTCCCTTCCATTATGAAGGCTAGTTTTTCCCCAAAACTATTTTAGGGACCACTTAAAAGTTCAAAAATGAAGCTAGGTGGTGGTGGTGCATGCCCGGAGGCAGAGGCAGGGGGATCTCTGTGAGTTTGAGGCTAGCCTGGTTTACAAAGTCAGTCGCGGGGCTACAAAAAGAGCCCCGGCCTCAAAAGAAAACAAAACGTTCAACATTGCATTCTTTTAAACCAGAATCTCCTAAAATGGAGCTCAAGAACCTGCATTTTAAAAAAAAAAGGAAGAAAGAAAGAAAGAAAGAAAGAAAGAAAGAAAGAAAGAAAGAAAGAGGAAAGAAAGAAGGGAAGGAGGAGAGGAAGAGATAGGTAGGGAGGGAAGGAGAGAGGGAGGCAGAGAGTCAGAGAAAGAGAGTCAGAGAGAGAGAGTCAGAGAGAGAGAGTCAGAGAGAGAGAGTCAGAGAGAGAGAGTCAGAGAGAGAGAGAGAGAGAGAGAGAGAGAGAGAGAGAGAGAGAGAGAGAGAGAGAGTCAGAGAGAGAGAGAGAGAGAGAGAGAGAAAATACTAGGTATTTCCTAAAACTAGAGTTTGGCTTCAGGCATACAGAGGGTGAAAGACCAGACCAAGACTCCCAGGTGGTGGGGTTTACACGGAAGAGGAACCCCAAGACCACGAGGTCAACCCTTCCTTCCCACAGCTTCTTCAGAAATTCTCAACTCTGCTGCAAGTCGGAATTGCCCAGAATGTGCACAAAGGGCGAGCCTTCACCTGTGCTGCCTGAATCTAAGTTTCCAGGAGAGAACCATGGAAAACGTTTAATCAAGTATGCCATTGGATTGCATCCTTGGGGAAGCTTGCTGTGCTAACTGGCTTTGTGTCACCATGGGTGACATCTGGGTCTGGTAGTTTGACTGTAATTGGAGGTGCGGCTTTGTTGGGGTGGGTATGGCCTTGTTAGAGGAACTGTGTCACTGTGGAGGCGGGCTTTGAGGTTTCTTTGGCTCAGGTTGCTACCCAGTGTGTCTCAATGGACTTCCTGATACTTGCAAGATGCAGGACTCTCAGCTACCTCTCCAGTACCGCCACACCGCCATGCTCCCCACTATGATGATAATGAACTGAACCGCTGAAACTGTAAAAAACCATACCATATATAAACTTTTTCATTTATAAGAGTTGCCATGGCCATGGTGTCTCTTTGTAGCAAGAAAAAGAAAGAAAGAAAGAAAGAAAGAAAGAAAGAAAGAAAGAAAGAAAGAAAGAAGGAAGGAAGGAAGGAAGGAAGGAAGGAAGGAAGGAAAGAAAGAAAGAAAGAAAGAAAGAAAGAAAGAAAGAAAGAAAGAAAGAAAGAAAAGAAAAACCACTGGGGTAATCAACTTTTAGGAGAGAAAGGTTTCTTTTTGGCTCAAGTTTTCTGAGTCAGCCCCACTGTTTTGGGCCTGTGGCAGGCAGTGCCCATCATGGTGGGGGATCTACACTGGATCAAAGTTCCTCACCTCATGATAGACAGGACGCTAAAAAGGACAGGAAGGGGCCAGAGTCCCGATATTCCTTTCAGAAGCATGCCCACAATCATCCTGAACCCCAGTTCCAGGGCTTTCAACAGGAATGCATGTGATATATGTGTATACATTCACCCATATATAAGATTAAAAAAAACTAAATCCTTAAAAATTACAGTTTCTTAAAAGACTACTGGAATTAGAAGCATGCACTACCACACCCAATCCTCATGCTCCTCTTCTTCTCTTTTTTATAAGATTTATTTTTAGCTGGGCTTGATGGCACATGCCCTTAATCCCAACTCTCAGGAGGCAGTGGCAGAGGCAGGTAGATCTCTGAGTTCAAGGACTGGTGTACAAAGCAAATTCCAGAACAGTCAAGGCTATACAGAGAAACCCAGTGTCAAAAACAAAATTATTTTTATGTGTGTGCATGTTTTGCCTGCATGTATGTTTGTGCACCATATGCATGCATGCCAGGCACCCTTAGAGAGCTGCGGGGAGACCTGCTGTAACAGAGGAGGGCATTGGATCCCCTGGAACTGGAGTTATGAGCCACCATGTGGGAGCCAGGAGCCAAACCCAGGTTCTCTGCGAGAGCAACGAGTGTTCTTAACCACTGAGCCATCTCTTTAGCTCCATCAATGCTTTTTTTTTTTTTTTAATTAAGTAAATCAATCACATACAAAGTAATGGATTTCATGGTGGCATTTGCAGACACATATGTCATTGTACTTTGTTAAACCCCTTGTAAGCTAGATCTTACAGGCACTCCGAGATCCCTCTCTTGGTCCCGCCCTCAAGGCAGAAGAAGGGTAAGATAGTGGAGAACCCCAAGGAAAGGGAACCTCAAGCAGAGGCTCCCAGACCAAATGTCAGACACCTGGGACAGTGGTCTAGCTCCTACTTGCAGGCAGGTGTGGGAATAGCATGAAAAAGCATTCCGCCTATGACCATGGCAGCTGTTACACTGTATAAGACATTAACAGAGACCACAAGAGAGCAGATTCCTGAAACTTCATTCATTGTTGTCATGTTTTGGTGACACAAAGCCCACTGTTCCTACTGCTACTCAGCTTTTTTTTTTTTTTTTTTTTTTTTTTCTGAGACAGGATTTCTTTTCATAGCCCCTGGCTGTCCTGGAAATCACTCTGTAAACCAGTCCAGCCTCGAACTCAGAGATCTGAACATCCAAGGCCGGCCTTGACATCCAAATGTGTCTGCCTCTGAGTGCTGGGATTAAAGGCCCGTTCCACCACTTCCCTGCTCAGTCATTTTTCTTGACTAAATACTACCTTCAATGTGACAAGAGCTATTAGAAGTCCTAGGGGGTGCTGGTGGTGACGGCCACTCTTGCTGGTTTCCTCATTGCTGCTTAGACAAGCAGGTTCCCTAAGATCCTTGTCACCTCATAAGAGTGCTTCCCTTGGGCTGAAGAATGTAGCTCAGCTCTCAGAGTGCTTGCCCGCCATGAACTAAGTCATAAAATCGATCCCCAAAACCACATAAAACAGACATACACAGTGGCACATGTCTGTAATCCCAACACTCGGGGTGTACTGGCGAGAGAACCACACATTTAAAATCATCCTCAGTCATTCTAAGGCAGTCTGGGACTCGCAAGGTCCTGCCCTAAAATAAAATGAAACAAATTGCATACGAAAAGTATTTTCCTTATTGCCTATATTATCATTTAACTAAGTAGATGAGGAAGAGTACCCAGATTGTACCTAGAGTACAGGATGAACATTTGTAATTCTGGAATACAAGCCACCAGCCATAGGAAAGACAAGTTGCTTTGTACCCCACAGTGTGACCCAGAGTTGGTTCCCCAATAACCAAGAACACTATCCTCAATAACTTCAAGGTGTTTCATCCTTTTACAGGTCAGTGACCTGGCCCTGCCACTCACAGCCTCCAGCACCGAGGACCACAGCTCTACAGTGCATCATTGCCCAACAGGCACCACTAGCATCATCTTCAGCCACAGAAAACACTTAAGCACTTACTCTCCCCCAGAGCCACAGAGTAGGCTTCCCTCCAATACCCAGATGCAGTCATGTTCACAGCAGTCAGAGGGATGTACTCAAGACAGGGTGAAAAGTAAAAGTTCTCAGAGTTAGGAAATCCTGAGCCTGAAAGGGAACCCAAAGGCATCCAGTTTCACTGTATGTCCAAAGCCTAACATTCCTGACAGAGCTCCTCACCAAGGGCTTGGTCCCATATGCCTGTACACTGCCCAGTGATTGGGCAGCTCATAACTGCGTTAGTTGGGCATGTCTAGAGGTTGGAGACTTTACTGTGGATGAATGCAGAGGCTTACTTAGAAATGAGAAACTGAGGGAAATGAGGGATGGAGAACAAGATTCCAGAGGCTAACAGGGGCCTCTAGAGAGGTCTAAGGTGATAACCAGCTTTGATGGGAGAAACATACTATTTTTCCACGAGGCTAATGGTCTCTGACCCAGTACCTCAACAGATGAGGACTCTGAGATAGAGGGCACTGATAAACCTATTCTGCAGTTGTTTAACTTTTACTTATTGTTTTATGTGTATGGAAATTTTGTCTGTGAGTACCTCTGCACCACATACATGCCTATTGCCTGGGGAGGTCAGAAGAGGGAGTCAAATCACCTAGGGCTGGAGTTACAGATGGTTATGAGATACAATGTGAGTTCTAGGAATTGAACCCAGGTCCTCTGAAAGAGCAGTCAATATTCTTAGCTGCTGAGCCATGTCTCCAGCTCTCCTGGCAGGCAATTTTAAGCACAGATGTGGAAGGAAATATAAGGGCAACTGTGGAATATGAAAGCAAATGCTGGCTTTGGATGTGATGAAAAATGCCTGTAGTTCCAGCTACTGAGGAGGCTGACCCAGGAGGATCACTTAACTTTCCCCAAAGCCTGGGTTATGTAACACGAGAGAAAATGCAGACTTTCAAGGTTTAACAAACTTGTGTTTGGATCTGATTCTGCCGCTTGCAGTGCATGACCTTAGTCTAAATACCTAGTCTCTCTGAGTTTCAGATTCTTTCTCTGTTAAGTGGGGACAATTACAGTATTGACCTCATATGGTGTGGTTGGTGGTTTGAATAGGAATGGCCTCCAGAGACTCATGCATTTGAATGCTTGACCTATAGGGAGTGGCACTGTTAGGAGGTGTGGCCTTGTTGGAGGAAGTGTATCAGGGGCAGGCTTTGAGTTCTCATATATGCTGAAGCTACGCCCAGTGTAGTACACTGTTCACTTCCTGTTGCCTTTGAACCAAGGCGTAGAACTCTCAGCTCCTTCTCTGTCACCGTGCTACCTTGTTTCTTACTGTGATGGTAATGTATTAAACCTCTGAAACTGTAAGCCAGCCCCAAGTAAATGTTTTCCTTTATAAGAATTGCCATGGTCATGGTGTTTCTTCACAGCAAAAGAAACACTAACCAAGACACATGGGTACAGTAGGAATTAACTCAAAGCTGATGGTGGTGGTGTTATGAAACAATGACTTGTGAATTCATAGAAAACATGAAGTCATGGATGGCCAATAGTCTCACTTTAGTTTGTCTTGTCCAACCAACCTCATGTCTTTGTTTCACGGGTTACTGAGAGTGTTACACACTAGACTTGCTTTTAACTTTATCCAGTGGTTGAATGGTCAAGTGTAGGCACTTGGGAAGAACTACAACTTCTTGGACTAAGAGTGCCCATTCACAGACCAGTATCCATAAAGGATGGGTATTTTAAATGCTATGACCTTGTTCTTTATTTTGTGTTTTCAAGACAGGGTTTCCCTCTGTAGCCCTGGCTGCCCTGAAACTCACTCTGTAGATGAAGCTGGCCTTGAACTCAGAGATCTGCCTGCCTTTGTCTCCTAAGTGCTGGGGTTAAAAGTGTACACAACCACACTCAGCCGGCAAGACTAATTTACAGATTTATTCATTCAATCACTCACCCATCCACTACTGTCACTCATCCATCCATCACCTCTGGAGTATCCAATGTTTACTATGGAGGAACTATACAGATGAAAAGGCAGCAATCCATTCACTGAATTCAGAGTAGTGGGAAGCTGAATTGAGAGATATGATTTTAAATCCTAAGTATTACAGTGTTAACGAGAGAAGGAAACATCATCTACAACTGTTGCAGAGAAGGGATACGGAGATCCACAAGCATTTGTCAGAACCTGCATGAAAAGGAATGGTTTTTCTAGGGTGGACATCTGCAGAGGCCCCAAGGTCGACCCTAAACAACTTTACATGCATATTTGGACTTGGGAAGAGTAAGAAACACAGACAGATCATGCTAGTTCTGGCCACTCCTGGACACCTGTGCAGCTTACCGTAGGTGATGACCAGCAACACAAAGTTGAGGTTTTTGAAGAGCCGGACAATGGAACTTAAGTATGAAGCATCAGTGGACGCCAAGGCATAGCTCAAGGACTGGGCCCTGCTGGGAGGGTACTTGGGCTTCTCCTTGAATACTGAAAGGAAAGTAATAGAGATAAAGGGAAGGTCCTGTGGTCCCACCCCAGCAGTACCAGCTCCACACAGACACAGGCAGGATCCACCATCCCAGGAGGGATTGAAACTCTAAAGGAAATAACAATTTCCAGAGAAATCTTCCCAGTCCCTTTCCTAAAGTTATTTCTCGATGTCTGAGGCTTCGCAATGGAGTTCTTTAATTGTTTTTTTCTTTTTTCTCTTTTGCAGTAGAGGGAGTGGAACCCAGGGCCTCAAGCATGCAAAGCAAGCATTTTATCTCTGAGCTATTTTCTCTAGCACTGTCATTTTTTTAAATTAACCTTTCTTTAATTGCCTCGTTGAGCCTTCCAGGCAGTGTTCAAAGATCAAGGCAGCTCATAACTAACAAATAACTTAACACAAAGTAAGGGAGGGACACACAGGTGAAAAGAGGTGAGAGCTAAACTTGGGGAAGTTAGTGAACCCTGGGAATGACTGAGCGCCAGTGCTCCTTCCAAGGGAGATGGGACATGTGACTACAGAGTCACATAGTCTGGAGCATGGCAGCCATAGGCTGTTCCTGAGTCAAAGAAAATTACAGTAGCAAACGTTGAGAGTGTGGTTCCTAGTTTCTCCAGTGCCGAATCAGACACGCCTTATGAAGGAGACAAGGTCCAGATGGCCTACTCTGTGGCTGAAGAGTGACTGTGGAGAAACTGCTCCATTTAGAGTCTAACTCCACGAAGCCAGAGTCATTCAATCCCACTGAGTGCCATTTGGCTCTCCGTAGGGCAGGTGTGTTATTTAACTAGTTATTTGACTAAATTGGGTCCCCCACATGGTCTGAGCAAGCACTTCATGGCCTCTGGCAAGTCCCAAGAGACCTCTGCTGGAAGGTGAGGCAGCCTACCTCCAGAGGAAGTTCTGGAAATGAGATTGGTTCTCCCTGCAGATCAAAGTGCTGCACCCCCCCCCATTCCAGCTTTGACCTCAGAGCCCTGCCTCTTCCTTCTCCAATAATAGCTCTGGCTAAATTCTCCCACTGGAATGTGCCATCCATTGTCTTGGCTGCTCAGCTCCCCTTCCATCAGAAGAAAGTAATGGGATTTAGCTCCTCAACACTGGGTGTTGTCTCAAGGATTTGGCAACCATGGACCAGGACTCACATAAGACTCTTTTTTTCTTTTTGCATCTTTCATGCAGGCAACTGCTATCTAATTAAATACCCCCAAATATCAATGTCCTATACCTAGGTCTGCAGATGCAAAGATCCAGGACCTCACTGACTGTGAGCACAAGCATTTGGAGGCATTGCACTTGGAAACTTCCGCAGAATCAAGAGGCCCTTGCTGCCACTCAGAGCTCCCAGTTGCTAGCCCTAGGAACCACTGTCTTCTGTCTAAGCCACCAGGAATGAAATGACATAGAGAATGGTGGTAGGAAATGCACATCTAACCACCTGACTCTGCACGTGAGCCAGCACACAGGATAACCCTTTAATACCTGAGATAGGACTTTAGGGCAGAGGGCAGAGACCTTTAGATGGATGACTAACAGGGAAGAAAAGTCTACCTGCAAGTCTCTGACCTTATCCCTGGAATATCAGCTATATGAAAACAATAAGTGTTTCTCTTTTACTACTTTTGTGGGTTTATTGTTTTGTTTGTTTGTTTGTTTTGTTTTTTTTTTTTGAGACAGGTTCTTCCTATGTAGCATAGATTGTCCTTGAATTAGACGTCCTCCTGCCTCAGCCCCCAGAGTTCAAGGATCATAGGGTCTGGCCAGGAAACAGAAATAATCAAATACTTGGATAAGTAATTGGACATTTATGTGTAATGTTAATTGCAGTTACCTGAGTTTCCTTGTTGGGTTAAAGTTTTTCAAGGATAAATTAACGGTCTTTCCTTTCTTTAGACTTTTATTTTTAGATTATTCCACAGTGCATATATTACTATTATAATCAATATTAATGATGAAGAAATTTGGTCCCCAAGTATTCCCAGGTTAACCCTAGATCCTTAGTATTCATGGAGCAATTTCAGTTTATAATTAAGAATTTATTATTATTATAATTTATAATTTAGTCTTAGCTTCCTTGTTGGGTTGCTGGGAATTAGACAAAATCAGACATTCTTCACACAATGCCTATGACACTGGAGGTCCTCCCTGGGGTCTCATCAAAGCAACAGAAGTCTACCTAATTCTTCCAGTGAGGTGGGAGTGGAGACTGGTCAACTACAAGTAAACCTCTCCTGGGTTGCTAACAAAGTAAATAGCACTGTCTTAGGGACAATTACTCAGGCTAAAACATCCAAAGACTAGAAGAAGCCCAACATCCAGTATCTCTAAGTATCTGTGGTATTTAGAACCATGTTCAAAGGGCACCACCAGAGCTGATGTAACTTCCTCATCCCCTACCCACCAGCAACCTAATGATCTTACCGATGATGACAAAGATGAAGAGGAGAGTGGCCACACCTCCTATTATGTAGAACATGATGCTGATATGGTAGGCAAGCTTTTCCTGGTCTTTGATGTTGGGTACCAGAATAGGAGGGACCAAAAACCCAATTGCAATTCCAAGCTATAGAAGACAGACACATCAATCAGTTATCAAATAGTCAATGCTAAGAGGCAAATTTAGACTGCTATTAGAAAACATAATTTCTCAGGCTGAGGACATGGCTCACTTGGTAAAGTGCCTGGCACGAAAGCGTGTGGACCTGAGCCCACATACCTAGCACCTACATAAAAACTGGGTGTGGTTGCATGTGACTACCACTGAAGCATTGGGAGGACAGAGACAGACAGATCCCTGAAGTTCACTGGCTGGGCAGCCGCACAGAATAAAATAAACTCCTGTCTCAAAAATAAATAAATAAATACATAAATAAATAAATAAATAAATAAATAAATAAATAAATACCAAAGGCAAAGAACAATAGAGAAAGACACCCAGTGTAAATTGTAGTCAGATCTTTCTTTGGGCCTCTACCTCACAAACAATGTCATGCATTAATTATGAAAGCTTGGCCTTAGCTTAGGCTTGTCCCACTAGCTCTTATAACTTAAATTAACCCATTTATTTTAATCTACATTCTGTCATGTGGCTCGATACCTCATCTCTCTGTACTGCCCATGCTGCTTCCTCTGTGCTTTGCTGGTGACTCTGCCTTCTTAAGTTCCTCCTACACCTCCTGCCATTCAGTTTTTATTACACCGATCACAAAAAACCATTTTCACACAGTGTATGAAAATCCCACAACAGTCAACCTCATGTGAACAAGAGCACAAACCTTCATGAACACATACTTATACTACACACACACACACACACACACACACACACACACACAAATATAATTACCAACTTCCATTCCTTCCTCACACACAAATAGGAATTATTTCCCCATCAAGACTCCTTTGATGGACAACTTGACTCATACACAATTCTGACCCAAAAACTATGGAAAAATAATCACACAGCAGGCTGGCTCTCTCTGGTGAAAATTAATGGGTAATGGTTTCCATAGTCCCGTCTCTGGGATACAGTGATACAATGTTGATTTTTTTTTTCTCTTGTGCTATTGAAATGATCAGTTTCACTGAATCTGTTAGCCCATTGCTAAGAGATCAGCTGAAAAGCTTTTTAAACCTTTAGCCCCAGAACTTGCCTTCAGTGAGAGCTGGAAGTCGTCAGACGATTTATTAAGTGTAAATGCTTCAGTTCACTGAGTAATAATTTAGCAACATTCAATGTTTTTGTACCATGAGGTCGGTCACACACAACTACAAAATGGTTACACACATGAACACACATGCATAGACTCAAGTGCAAATAAAAACACCTTGTGTTGGTGTCAGAGTGCAAAAATCTCAGAACCTAGCAGATAACATAACTTGGGTGTTCCTGATATCAGAAATACTGTGACTCAGCAGTAACTAATTAACACACAGCTCCTTGTTGTTGGGAGCCAGGGAAGCCCAGTGTTTTCCCTGAGGCCTGGATGTATGGAGAAGGACCATAGTGTCTTGCTAAAACCAGGGACATACTTAGTAAGGTCAGTAATGGCCTGGGGCCAGGGCCTTGGGGAGGCTGCAGTGTTGGATCCTGGGAGCCCACTTTGCCTCCATTTGAAAGCCTGTGGTTATCAGCTCTGAGGCCACTGAGTGCCCAGTCTGTGGTACATTGAGGTAGCCTGTGTTCCCTCTGTGCGACATCACTTTAACTTGAGTCCATTCCATTGTATGATAGCTCGACAGCATCTGACTGCTTTGTCCCATTTTGCCCTGATAACAGTATGTACGATGTTGCCTTCTTAATAAACTTGCTTGCTTGAGCCATTAACTCATGAAAAACCTCCAATTTTCCTATCTTCCTCATTTTTCTCATCCCTGGCCCTCCTTCTCAGACATCTGTCACTGGAGAATGGCCTGTTGGTCCAGGTCGCATAATATCAAGGCAGAAACTGGAGAGAGTTCATCAGCTCAGCAGGCCTCCTAGTCCACAAGCACAGGTCGGACTGGACTCAAAGCACATTTGCTCTGTTGTACCGGAAGGAGCAGCAGACAGAGAAACAGCTCTTCCTCCTCACTGTCATGCCCTTCAGCTGCCAAGTGAGCGTCCACTCACTTTCTGCATGGGTGTTTCCTCCGTCAGTTACTGTCAATCAAATGGCCCCCAGTGGTTCCTAGCTCTGGAGTATGCAAAGGGCTGTGTGAAGGGACTAAGTTAAGAGCACACTTGCTATTCTTCCAGAGGACCCAAGCTCTGTTAGCGGCACACACACAAGGGACTCAAGACCACTTGCAGCTAGTGGTTGAATCTGATGCCCTCTCTGGCCTCTTTGAATACCTGCATATACATCACACTCACACACACACACACACACACACACACACACACACACAGAGAGAGAGAGAGAGAGAGAGAGAGAGAGAGAGAGAGAGAGAGAGAGAGAGAGAGAGAGGAACAGGGGCACAAATGCTAAACAAATAAATGTAAAAAGCATGGTAAAAACATGTGACAAACAAAAAGCTGGTGAGGCAGAACATAGGAAATAAAAGTCAAGACTGTTGGTGTGTCCTTTCTGTAACTTCAAGGAAGACATCACCATGCTTTGGCAATGTCGATGGTCAAGGATATTTCCAGGGCATAGTTAAAAACATGTCTTGTGTAGCCTGAGGTCTTTGAGTAGCAGGAAAAGGACATAGTTTGTGTGACCCTGTCACTTGTTCTCTTGGCTCATGCATTAGAGGAGCAAAAATAAACCAGCAAACCATCAGGGCTGGCACGTAGCTTAGTGGCAGTGTTTGCCTAATGTAAGCAAGGCCTTGGGTTTATCCAAAGCAATGCCTCCCACTAGATTCACACATCCCACTTACTATGAAAGGCAACATATGCTATGTCATCTCTGAGGTCCACAGGACCTCTGTCCCAACACCATCCATATAATCTGGACCTGCAAATCCCTGTGTGAGTCACAATTCAATCAGAGCCCTAGCACAGTGCTGTTCTTCCCAGTCCTGGCTGGTCTTGGGGTCCGTTATTGACCAGACCATACAAGACTCTGGGATAAAAAAAGTCAGGAAACTTCGTGCCCACACATTAATGAAGCTTTGGGTCCCATGGGACAGGGAACAACTGGTCCTCATCCGAGCATTTGGTAAGGTCCTGGGCGTTTCATATTCCTGACACAAGCTGTTGGCAAGATGGACCCTGCTCTTCTCCATCAAGAGACAAAAACCTGAGTTTTACTGACCCAAACTCATGTGTCCTTTGGCTACTCAGGCATCCTGGGCTATTCCTAGAAAGATAAACTCACTCCAAGCCCTAGGCCTGGGCTCCAGTGGGCTTGTTCCCTTCCCTAGACACAGTCTCCAGAATGAGCCAAGTGCATTCCTCTGAACTGAGAGCTTCCGGAACTAGCTCTCTATGGCCAGATCAAAGGTGTCCTTTCACTGGGCCCCAGTACCTCCCCCCACAGAAAAGCTGATGACAGGGGATGTCTGTCTACAGCCCTCTGGCTCTGAGGGCTGCCATCAAGTCTAGTCTCCAGTGATTTAATCTGAGCTTTCTTTGCTCCTTGAGGAGCTCATGCCCTGCTGTGTTATTTTTCATCAAAACCTTCACCTCTCCTACTGTTTACCTCAGCACGTGCTGAACACATCACACTGCACAGTAGTAAAGGGACATGCTCTGAGACCAAAGATGTGAGTTCAATCCCGGCTCCACCAGTTAAAACTTGATTTCCAATATCTGTAGGTGAACTCACCCACAGCAGTTACCTCCTCCTCAAAAGAGAAGACAACCTCCAGCTCACGGGGGTGGGCTCATCAGTTATCTGCACCTCCAGCTCTTCTACTTCTCATCCTCAGTGGTCTCAGGCAGTGGACCCGGTAGACTCACACACATGCCTGGTTTATTAAAGACTCTCCATCTCCGTCCTCCCCTGGCTCTCTCTCCATCTCCGTCCTCCCCTGGCTCTCTCTCCATCACTGTCCTCCCCTGGCTCTCTCTCCATCACCGTCCTCCCCTGGTTCTCCATCTCCATCCTCCCATGACTCTCTCTCCATCACCGTCCTCCCCTGGCTCTCTCTCCACCACCATCCTCCCCTGGCTCTCTCTCCATCACCGTCCTCCCCTGACTCTCCATCACTGTCCTCCCCTGGCTCTCTCTCCACCACCGTCCTCCCCTGGCTCTCTCTCCATCACCGTCCTCCCCTGGCTCTCTCTTCATTTCCATCCTCCCCTGGCTCTCTCTCCATCACCGTCCTCCCCTGGCTCTCTCTCCATCACCATCCTCCCCTGGCTCTCTCTCTATCACCGTCCTCCCGTGGCTCTCTCTCCATCACTGTCCTCCCCTGGCTCTCTCTCCATCACCGTCCTCCCCTGACTCTCCATCACTGTCCTCCCCTGGCTCTCTCTCTCCACTGTCCTCTCTGGCTTCTCCTGTATGTTCTTTCTCCATTCCTTCAGTCATCTTTCACAACATCTCTCTGTCCCCTTCAAATCCTTCCCTCCCCGTTCACCCTTTTTATCTGCCTTTCAGGCAAATGCAATCTCTCCTCCATCCAGCCTGCCAACATTCATGGTTCTCAAAGCCCGTGGGCCATACTGCCCTGCTCCAAAGCCTTCAAGGCGCTGCACCCACCCCACACACACACACACAACCCAGAAGAAAGGAAATCAATTCAGCACTGACCTCCCTTCCCCAGCATGCTGCTCTGGCTTTTCTTGCCACTTCCAATCACCTTCCAGTCCCATCTTGTCCTGTGTCACTGCAGATCCCATCCTCCCATCCAGGCTGGACAGATCATGATGCCAACCCTCTAGTTTGCACCTTTATTGAAAATTCTCTGACTATTCCAATGCCATCTCAGCAGAAGTCTCTTCACAGTGCTTTCCTTGATTTCCCCAGGCAGCCATGATCTCCTGGCCATAACCTCCTCTCTGCGCTGGTTTCCACCATCTTTCTGTTGGCTATTCTCTGGTGCCTGAGTCAACAGGCCCCACTCTTCCTTAATAGACAGAGGTCAGTGAACGAGCGAGCTGTAGTCAACGGTGGTTTGGGAGGATCCCACTTCAAGAGCCAATTTGTCCACGAGCCCAGACTACTGACAAGATGGTTTTGGAAACCAAAAATCTGGACAAGGTTCTTAGAGAACGTTGACTATTTTTAAAAGCATGTTTGGCCTAGCAGACAGTTCAGCAAATAAGGGTGTGTGCCACCAAGCCTGACAACCTGAATTCCAACTGCATTCAACCCCCAGGGCCCACATGGATGGGGCAGAGAACTGATTTCTGCAAGCTGTTCTCTGACCTGCATATTTGTGCCATGACACTCATATGCATGAACACACACACAGAAACATGTGCAATAAACAATCAAATAAATATAAAAGGCATGGTTAAGGGTCTTTTTAAAAATCAGAGCTCTACCCAAAAATGAAACTCAATCAAGACTTCCATACACCAGATTGCTTTAAGTTTGCAGGTGTATCTGTATGAGGACATTGGATCCTCTGGAACAGGAGTTACATACAGTTGTGAGCTGCCATGTAGGTGCTGGGAATTGAACCGGGTACTCTGGAAGAGCAGCCAGTGCTCTTAACCACTAAGCCATCTCTCCAGCCCCCACATGAGCAATCTTAAAGCATGCAGAACAATGCTCCTCTCCCAAGAACATTCCCCATAATGAGATGACCCAGTAAATACGGGTTACTATGTAGTTCTATGTATATTAGCAAAGGTCTTACAGTCAAAAGATTAATCTGAAGCTAAACTCACAGACTGGACAGTTCAGGCAAACTTGAACTGCATAGGTAAACATTAGAAAAATTATCACATGTATGGACCTTTACAATGTGCTCAAATATAGTATGTCCAATATTTATTCCATACAAAACCGTACCAAGCGCTCCTGGAGAACACAGGCTAGGCAGGCCCTGGTCTCTCAGGCAAGCAGAGAGACACCACTACTGAAGTGCCATCGAAAATCAACCCAAGTTAGCAACTACGTGAAGGTGACCTTCCACATTCTGCTTCCTGTGCCCTCACAGTGGCATGTGTGCTGAAACACCACGAAGACGGTGTTATGCAAGTCGGAACTCTAATACAGAATCCTGGGGCTGTTAATGTGGGAGGCTGGCGAGATAGCTCAGCAGGTAAAGGCACTTCCTGCCAGCCAAGCCTAGTGAGCCAAGTTTAACCCCTTGACCCCACATGGTAGAAGATAGGAAAGTTATCTCCTGACTTCCACACATACTTGCACCACCACCACCCCTCTCCACCATCCCCTGTGCACGTGCAGAATCAATGTACCATACCCCTTGGCACATCAGCACTTAAATCTGCAGTGACCTGTACAAATGGACCATAATGGGGGCTCCAGGGGCCCAAATCATGCAATGGAGGTCGGGTTTGTACCTGTGCAGGGGATGTAGCATGGAGCCCTGGGACAGAGCCTGTGGATACCCACACCCAAAACAACAAGGGGAGATGGGCTGCTTCTGGGCCCCTGACCCACTGCAGAACTGAGAGCACAGGGCTGGAGCTTAATCATGAGGACGCGCTCCCAGCCACCCGAGGATAAGCCATGGTGGGCAGCAATGGTCACACATGCAAAGCCTGCTCAGGTGACTGTATCTGAAATCCCCAAATCCAAGCCCTTGCTTTCTTTTGAAAAGGCCAAGTTGGGATTAAGGAAGTAACAGGTCTTAGTGAGCAAAACTGACCCCACTGATTTATGGGAAATCATTCATGAAAGGGGTTTTTGGATCTGAAGGCAGAGCTTAAGTGCGGTAGAACCACGGAAGTAAGGCCACAGCTGGTCAAATCCAGACTTCCTTAGAGCTCCACCAAATCACCAGATTTGTCCTCAGAGCTAGGATTATTCTGGTGGCTTACACTGCGGGGCCATTCTTGGGTTCCCTGGGTCCCTGAGATGGAGGGCAAGAAGTTAGGGGACTGTGGGGGCTGGGCAGCTGTGGAAATGAGAGTAGCCCACAGTTCTTGATTCCTACAGAAGGCAATAATAAATAACAAGGACGGTGAGTGCAGCGCCAGTGACAGGTGCTGAATCAATCCCCATCCCAAAGCCGGCTGAGGAAGCTAGCCTCTACTGGTGTAGCTTGCCCAGTGTCTACTACAGTAAGTGATGAACCTGGACTTCAGCTCAGGTATTCAAATCCATCCAGCTAAGTGTAGCAACAGTTAGCTGTTATCCAGAATAGAATGGAGCACAGGATGGTTGGTGCCCGCCTATGTCCCGGCACTTGGGAAACTGAGGCAGGATTGTGAGTTAGAGGCTTGTCAGAACCACAAAGTGAATTTCAGGCTATTCTGGGCTAAGATGCTGTCCCGGTAAAGACAGAAGATACAAAACACAAACAAGAAGGGATGAGCCTAATATGTACTACACACCTGTGTGCTAGACAGCACCCTGAAGGACTTTCACACACTGTTATTTAAGCCCTCATATCTACACCCCCTGCCCCTGAATTCAATAACATCATCGTTAGGTTTTTACAGATGAGAAAACCTTTGGAACTGACTTCCCAGCTCCTAATGGCTAAGATTCAATCCCATAGCTATTTAACTACAAAGCCCTTGGTGTGAGAGGCAAATGCTACAGAACAATGATGCCCTAGAAACTTGACATTGCTTTGGGCTGACAGGCTCTAATCTGTAGTTAGAGCTGTTGAAAAGCAATGGCAAGAATCATTTCCAGCCATAACCACACAGGGACACCCCATGGTATTGCATGAGTGTGTGTGTGTGTGTGTGTGTGTGTGTGTGTGTGTGTGTGTGTGTGTGTGTGTATGTGCATGCACGTGTGTGTGTGCACGTGTGCACACGCTCTCACATGCATGTGTGCACATGTGCACTATTTGTTTTTTAATGCAGGGTCTGCCATTGGCCTTGAGATCCTTGAGAAGTTTAGGCTGTCAGGCCACTGAGTCCCAGAGATGCACCTGTCTCTGCCTCCCCAGGACTAGGATTATACATGCCTGTCACTGTACCCAGCTTTTTGACATAGGTTCTGGGTATTAATTTTAGGTCCCTGTACTGAGCAACCTCCTAGCCCATTAAACATGTAGCCTAGATTTGCCTCAAACTCATGACCATCCAACCCCATGTCTTGTCAGCATTTGTTTACCAGTGTGCACCACTACAAACAGAAGGGGTGTTTGCCTATGGGATATTTAGCTTCGTTTAGCTTCTTTGTTAACATATTGAAGACAAGAACATTGACTATAAGTTCCTTGTGTGATCTCTCCTCAGTAAACAAACACACACTAAATAAATACGTGAAAACTTAAAGACCATAGTTCTAATTGCCAATTCATGTAAGCTAAAATCACTGTCAGGGAAAGTCTCAATGAGGGACTGTGGAGATCAGGTTGAGCTGTGGGCATGTCCTCGGGGATTGCCTTGATTGCCATAACTGCGATAAGAAGAGCCTAATGTGGGCAGTATCATTGCCAAGTATTGGGCCCTGGACTGCACAGGAGTAGAGGAAGCAAGCTGAGCATGAGGCGCTTGTGCCTTTATTTCCTCTGCTCTTGGATGTGACGGAACCAGCAGCCTCAAGGTCCCACTGGCCTTTCCTGGAATAGTGGGCTATGACCTAGAATTGTGAGCCAAATAAACCCTATGTCCTCTGCTTATTATTATTATTATTATTATTATTATTATTATTATTATTATTATTAATGGTGGGCTTTTTGTTGTTTGTTTGTTTTTGTTTTTGTCATTGTTTTGGGGACAGGGCCTCTCTGTGTAGCTTTGGAGCCTTTCCTGGAACTCACTCTGTAGACCAGGCTGGCCTGCCTCTGCCTTCCAGTGCTGGGATTAAAGGCATGCACCATCAGCACCAGGCTTATTCATGGTGTTTTACCACAGCCACAGAAATGAAACTAGGATGGGACTGACGTTGTCCAAGAGCTTTTTGTTTCTTTCTTTTTTTTTTTTTTTTTTTTGACCGAGCCTGGTACTTATGTCTGCTGTTAATCATCCCCAACTCTGAAGCCTCTTCTTATACACATCCCTTCTTTCCACGGCTGGGTGTTCCCCCAACATTGTTCTTGTGATAAATCCTGCAGAGGGCGGGGTGGATCCAGTTCTCCAGAGAGATGAAGTGAGGGCTCCTCTTTCACAAGAGCACAGAAGACTGCTGGCTGCATGCTCGCTGGTCTCTCTGGCTGGCCCTGCTGACCACCAGCTGACACAGCCTCACAGAACTTCCCTTTCATTCAGGGAGAGGAGACAAGAGTGGGCGTTTCTGGAACTGCCCAGCCAGCCAGGGTTGCAGCATGCAAACCACACTTTTGAAGAGGCAAGGGGGCAAAGTTCTACCTTGGTGCCACTGGAGTCTGGAGTCTTCACCCTGTGTGTGCCCATTCAACTTAACCACTTCCTGCCCTCTGGCAGATAAATTGGCCCAAAGGAGAGGAATGGTTGCCTTTGCCTGTGGCACTGTCAGTCTAAACCAGTGTCCAATGGTGGTCAATCTCAATCTTGCTTATCTCTCCAGCTTTCTAACCCTGCACAGACTTTTCCCAGCCACTCCCGTTCTTTCCTTTAAATGTAAATACTCTGGGCTTTCTGTTTTTAAGCATTCTCTCTCCTCTCTCTCTCTCTCTCTCTCTCTCTCTCTCTCTCTCTCTCTCTCTCTCTCTCTCTCTCTCTCTGTGTGTGTGTGTGTGTGTATACTATAGTGCAGGTGTGGCCAGAAGGTAACTTTGGGAGGTTCTCTCTTTCTACTATGTGGGTCCCAGGGATCAGGGATTGAATTCAGATTGTCAGGCTTGGCGGCAAGTGCCTTTGCCCAGTGGCTCTCTTGAGCTGCAAGGCGCTAACTTCCGTGTCAATTTCAAGTGGTCAACACCTGCTGCTTTACTGACTACCATGAACAAGACTCAGTTCTTCTTCCTAGAGTGTGTACCTCAAGACATAGTGAGGGTGGGCCTGGTGGAGCATTTTTCTAGCAAGCTGACCTACCCTGCCTCATGACCCCAGAGCGAAAATCTGGAAAGAAAAAGAAACCTAAATCTTACACCAGGCAAACTATTAGCCACACATGTCTACCATCACCCCAAGAGCACAGCAATAGCAACATAACCCTGTTATTTGAGGGGTTACTCAGTGGCCACCATACCCCAAAACATATCCCAGTGTCAGGACTGAAATCATTTCCCTTCCTTCTTACACGACCCAACATTTTTATCACTGGTCCCTGTGACTGGTTTATGGTCTAAAACCAGCCGTGACTGAGCCATGTAGGGCCATGGGCTACATGTACCAAAATAGCTATGGATGAGGCAGAACATGAAATCACAAACTTACTTAAAACAGAACGAGATATTTTATTTTCTGTAGCTCTATTGCATAGCAGTATGTCAGCAGCTTGTGACCATCTGCCTTCACTTTGTGTAAACCCAACAGGTCAGGTGCAGAGGCCTGCCTGTTCTCATTCACACAGCATTCCCAAGCTCCAATGGCTTGGCATGCAACAGACACTCCACAGTTGTTCAATAAATAAAATGACAGCTCTGTTGCCTTGTCTCCTAAAGTCACATGGTCGGCCAAGGGACAATGGCCTGCATCCACTGGCTTTCACCTGTCACTTGGCCTGCTGTCAAATGGGAAGACACAGGAACAGCAGGTAGAATTTGTACAGATAAGAGAGAAGGGAGAAAGACTGGACAAGGCTGTGGGGATCAATTGAGTAAGTAGAAGTCCAGCCCAAGATGACAGGAAGCGCATGAGATTCTGGATAGCATAAGAACACATGGCTAGCCACACCCAGGGCAGACAGTGGAGGGAAGAGACCTATGATGTGAGCAGGGCCCTAGACCTTAGTAGACACCCAGACCTTAGCACAACTGACTCCATGATGGAAATATGACCTTTCAGGCTATAACATTCAGCATATAGACAGCACCACCCAACCAAAAACAAAACAAAGACCCAATCCATCAAAGTTCATAGTTCTGTAAAAGTCTCTAATGATTAGCCTTGCTTTTCTTGTATTTAAAAGCTCGCCTTGGGAAAGGCATGATGCTACACTGGGATCCTAAACACCGGGTGTAGTCGCCAGCTGGCTAATAAAGATTTTCTATTGGCTTAAATCCATCTCCAAGCAGTCTTTTCTGGTGGATACCCCACAATACATGAAGATAACATTTCCAAATAGCTCTGACTTCACTCGAGTTGTCCTGTCCCACCAAGCTCCATTCATTCCCAGGAGGAACTTGCCCCTACCAAGCTCCATGTTCTGAGGGTGGAAGCTAAGACAGTTTTGGATTGAGCCTTGTATCTCTCACAGAAGACAGAAGAACCTTGCGGGGCACAGTTTTTGGCAGGCAGCTCTCTGTGGCCATCTGTGTCCTTCCTAGCATCCAAAGGCAATAGAAGGCTCTGAAGGATGTCTGGAACTATAGACTGCCCAGCCAGCAAGGATGCAGGGCAGCCTCCTCTTGGGAACCCAGAAGCTCCAAGAGGTCCCTACAACCAGAATGATCAGAACTGACTTGGGACAAGCTGACCCTAAAGGATACAGTGCTGGACCTGCCATATGGAGGGCATAGCCCCTAGTCCAAGGTTGCATGCACTTCGCAAGACAGACAAGTCATGAAATGCGTGCAAAGTAGACTTTTCTTTCCTGTCAAAGGCAAACCTGGAGTCTTCAAATTTTTTTGTTTGTTTGGGTTCAAGAAAGAGCACCCAAAGTCAACATCTGTAGAATATTTCATTATTTTTAAAACATCTGCACATCCTGAATATTATTTGGGCCTCAGATAACCCCGTGAAACCCACAGCAGGTGGCCCAATATGCAGATGGGGCAGCAGAGCCCCAGGAAGACTCTGCTTCCATGTCATATTGGAATTTAAACAACATGTTGGAGTCACAGGGTCAATCAGGTTAAGTTCAACATCTAAGACCTCTCAGATTCCTTTTCCAGGTCTATGCCTTTCCTATGGAAGCTGCTCAACTCCAGTGAGACAGTAGAAAGCAGCATCAAATCCAAGGAAGACATGGGGGAGATCCCTGATATCCCAAGTGCAGAACGTGCTATGCTGATCTTTGGGATGTCTGGATCATCACACACAGATAACACTGACTGTGGGCCTCTTACTGACATTCTCTCCACGGACAATCAGAGGGTGGTTTTGAGAGGAGACAACATTAGCATCTCTCCAGAAGCTACAGAGTTTTCCAGACCCTGAGATACATATTTTCCCCCAACAAGTCTTCAAAGAAGCAAGTATCAGCATGGAGGGAAGTCCTCCTTATGACACAGGAGGCCTGTCCCAGTGCCACATGGCAGGCAGGCAGGATGTCTCCTGGGGCAGGGGCAGGATGGAGCAGACACAGAAACAAAGGACTGTGAGATGTGGTAGCTGGTGAGAGGAGAGGAAGTGTGCTAGGGAACCCTGGGACCAACACAGAGCCCTGAGTCTTCCCAGGCCCCACCCCACCCCAGCTCCTCCTACCTGGAAGCTGCAAGGGGCTTGACCACCTGTGGCTCTTCCAGGACCCACTTCAAAGGCTTTAGAAATCAAGGAAATGATTTTCTCAAGGTGGGGGTGGGTTTCTGCTACACATAAATATGAGGAAGACTAGTAAGAGGCACACACACACACACACACACACACACACACACACACACACACACACACACACACACACACCAACCCCCTGTTCCTCCTTGGGTCTTGTTAAATAGCTGTCTCAAACAATGCTCTGAAGTTCTCTTTCTGTACTGAGGAGACAAACAAGAAGCAGCATCCTTGGGTAGCACAGCACCCGTGACTGGTAGAGAGGACCATGCACTCTACCCCGCCAGCGTCCTCCAGCATCAGCCAGGCACCGCTTCTTCAGACCCAGGTCCCAGAGCCCCAGCTGCTATGAAGCAGAGCTCTATCTAGATGTGTGACACACTGACCTCACCCTCCCACCTACTCCACACCGATAGTGAGGGGGTAGGGCATGGCAGCTTCCCTTGCTAACTTCTGCCCTCAGCTTCCCAACTTCTGACACCAGACAGGGAAGGAACTATCCGTAAGAGTTTCTAGGAGAGTAGCTGAAATTTTCTGAGCAATTCAAGCCAGACTAGTAGAAGGAAGTCTTCGGAACAGAGAGGTTAAGGCCAGAGATGGATGAAGAAGAAGACAATGTTTACTGAAAAGTTTCTGCACCCCAATAAGCCTCTCCACCAATGAAACAATCCAAATTAGACCAAATCAAACATAACTAGAAAAAGCTCAGGTTTAATGGATAAAATGCTCCCTGCTGATTTTCTGGCCCCCCAGAGAGGAGACAGGAAGAGAGACCGAAAAACCACATGTCTGTTTTCTGGGAGGCCCTTTAAATACCCTGTGGGAGTGGTCTTGAGCATCTCTTGGGGAGGGGTCATCATTTGGTGGGCTTTCTGAGATGCAGCAGGGTTTGGAGAGAGATAGGAGAAGGGGCTTGAGGTGGAACTTCCACCAGAACATTCCAGACTCTTTGGTGTATGGATGCCAGGGGCTGGGGTGGAGCTTCCACCAAAACATTTACCGAAGATGCATTTGGTCCCAGGAGTTTCCAAAGACATTGCCTCACTCATGACAACTCTGAGTCCAGCATTCCTGCTCCAGATAATGAAACTGGTGCCCAGAGGGGACAAGTGTCCTGCTGGAGGCCTCAGACTCAGTGGCCAATTTCTTGGGTCTCTTCCTGTAACTAGGAATCTGTTTTTAACAAACCCTAAGGTAGTTTTGGTCCTAGAGGCTCACGGGCCACCTTTAGAGAGGCTCTACAGCCTCAAGGAAGGAAACCACAAGGCAACCCTCAACTGCTGGTTTCCCCAGTGTCCCAGGCAGAGAAGGCAAGTGCTCCTCCAACCTCTTCAGATCAAACAGTTCGCCCAGTCCACTAAATCCAGCTCTGTAAACATGCCCAGGACAAAGGTCTGGGGAGCTCTGGATTGCTCAATGGACAGAGACTATCCTCAAACAAACATCTCCATAGTAATGGACCTGCTAAACATGGCTGTCTCAGAGCTGCTCATTCCCTACAATTTACAGGAAAGATGGCCACACAAATAGTTTCACGTACAATGGGCTGGCTACCCATAGAAGACCTAGCCACACCAGCCTAAACATTTCACACAGAAATCAGGAATTTCTAGGATAGGGCTCAAAGTGCAAAAATGTAGCCCATCCCACAATCCCCCACTTTGCTAATCTCTGTGCTCCTTCCCCCAGGGTCCTGAGTGCTATTGATCTAATGTAGCTCCTGAAACTGAAAGGGGCTTGTGCTGGCTCAGGAAGGACAGAAGACAGACTGGGAGGTCAAAGAAGCACACACATACACACTGGGATCTAGCCTGCATTTCCCACAGCCTGAGAACCAAACTTCAACACAATAGATAAAACCAGATACATCTACAGGACTAACTGCACTGTGCTGGGTTACATAAAGGCATCTCACACAAGGTTGTTCAAAGCAACAATAGACCCCATAAACCACCTTACAATTTCACCCACAAAAGGAATTTCTTTAAGATGAGCAGGTAAACCAGTCCAGGTAGTCTCAACTTAATTTTTAACCTTTGTTTAATCTTCAAACTTCAATATAAATTACATACTCCCATGACAAATAACTTAAATAGCCATAAATTTTCATATGTATGTGTTATACATATGTATAGGTTATATACACACACACACATACATACATACATACATACATATAACACACACACACACACACACACACACACACACACACACACGTATCCTGCTGGGCAGTGGTGGCACACACCTTTACTCCCAGCACTCAGGAGGCAGAAACAGGAAGATCTCTGAGTTCAAGGGCAGCATGGTCTGCAGAGTGAGTTCCAAGACAGCCAGGGTTACACAGAGAAACTCTGTCCCACTAAACCGTGTGTGTGTGTGTGTGTGTGTGTGTGTGTGTGTGTAATCTACTAGGTCTTAGGCTGTCATTATAGCCAGCTGACTGACATGGGTAGATGGAAGCAGTTAAGTCAAGGAAAACACTTCTGGAAACACATCAAGGATCTTCAGGCCAAGGAAAGCAGCTGTTGCAGAGACTGGGGTTTGTGAGAGTATAATCTCCATGTGGCATTGGTGTATATAGAAATGCATACATGTGTGTATACATGTATTTATATGGATGTATATCTGCAGTCACAGGGAAGACAGGGAAAAAGCATATTTCTTCTTAAGACATCCATACTCACACCCATATTCTGCCCTCTTCTGAGGTGCCTCTATTTTCTTTTTATTTTTAGACAGGGTCTCATCTATAGCCCAGACTGACCTGGAATTCACTCTGCAGTGTAGGCTTACCTCAAACATGCAACACGATCCTCCTGCCTCGGCTTCCCTACTGCCAGGATTATACATATGAACCCTAACACCTAGTTTGTCTGTGTAAATACTTACTAAGCTTGTTAACTTTGGTTTCATCTAAGTCATCCTGAAATCCTCTATGGCATGGTCAGGATCTGGCTTTATTAACAGATGTCCCTGAGCACCCCTCAGGCTCCTGGCAGCACTGCTGGGCTTGCATCTCCCCACCTCCACTGACATTCACCTTCTCTCTCGAGATGGAATCCGATGGAAGCCAACGTGAAAGGACACATCATAAGGCTCTGACAGACTGTCCAACCTGAGGTTGGTAAGGAAGTAAAATCCAGTCCACTCCCATCCGCCCCCCTCTACAAACGGTCAGCCTGCATCTTGAACCATGAGTGAAGAGAAGCTGAGTTCGGAAAGCTGGAGCACCAGAATCTGTGACATCACACACCTTCACTGCTGAATGATTCACCAAAGAAAAGGGGGTGGTGGCTCGTTCCACGGGGTCAAGGAAAGAAAGATGCTCTTCTGAGTTTGGGGAATGATACTAAGCATGAAGACGGGAGACAGAGCATAAACAGGAGGAAGCAGCAGCTTTCACCTTGACTTCATGGTTCCTTATCACTCCCGAAGGGGTTGAACCCTTTATCCTGCAATCCACCCAGCGCTGGCTGATGGGGGTAGATGGGGCAGTTACATACCCCAAGGGAAGAGCATCTGTTAGAAGTGCTTCTAGACACAGATTGAGAGTCAGGCAACAGAAAGTAGCTGTGTGCCTCTGATAAGCCTGGAAGCCTCCCTTCAGCAGGGTCTTGGGTTTGTGAAAGAGGCTGTCATGTGGCATGGAGGTGACCCAGTATCTGTGTCTTTCCAGAGACCCCAACGTCATATCACAAAAAGTTCTTGTCATCACAGTCTGAGAAAATGAAACTTTGTCCTTGCGCCTCATGCTGCCTATAGCTTCAGAAGCTCTGTGGGGACATGGGGACACTGCTAAGAAGCTTTCTAGGATAGCTCAGTCTCCCTTCTGATCTAGCTTTTAGCCATTTTGTTCATTAAGAATCAATTCTAAGGCTAGACGTTCGTGACACACACCTTTAATCCCAGCACTCAGGAGGCAGAGGCAGGTGGATGTCTGTGAGTTCGGTTGAGGCCAGCCTGGTCTACAGAGCTAGTTCCAGGACAGACCCCAAAGCTACACAGAGAAACCCTGACTCGGGGAAAAAAAAAAAAAAAGAATCAATGAATCAATTCTAGAAACTGGAAAGATAGTTAGGCAGTTAAGAGCATTTGCAGTTCTTGCAGAGGACCTGAGTTAGGTTCCCTGCACCCACATCAGGAAGTTCACAACCATTTGGGATGAGTTCCAGGGATTCTGACCCCTATTCTGGCCCCCACAAGCACCTACATTCCTATTCACAAACACACAAAATTTAAAGCCAATTGTTTTCCTTTGAGAATCAACTCAAATTTCAGCTTCTTAGAAAAGCTGTCTGCTTGCATCTCATTGTGCTAGTACTTGTACCCCCCACCCCCATTTCAACCAGGATGAAGGAAATAAGATGAGCACGGATCTTCCTCTGGTATTTCAGTGCAGGGGATTGAACCTAGGACCTTGTGCATGCTGAGATACACCCCCAGTCTCTTTCTGGCTCTTCCTATCTAATAATATCTGCTCTTTACACAGCATCCCATCCAATTCTTCTCCACTTCTTTTGCCTTGGCCAGTATGATCTCAGGTTTATAAAAGAATCTGAGCCTCACAGCGGTTACGGGTCTGGCTATAGGGTAAATGGCTACACTAAAGACACTGTGCAGTGCCTCAAAGATAGGAAGTACACTAACCAGGCCTCTTAGAGATTCCCTAAATGTTTGTTCACCAGGATTGCCCATTAGGCTTAATTCCCACAACAAAAGAGACAACCCTGACTTACAACCAGCCATTAGGTTGTAAGAACCCATTTCTCTACCAGAGAACAGGCCTTTTTCTCTTAGGGGCAGCTTAGGGAGGTAGCGCAGAGTGACAGCCATCATTAAGACCTAGGTTCCATTAAATCCCAGGTTCTCTTCTTAAGACACTGCATGATTCAGCTGAGTGGATCTCTGAGTTCAAGGCCAACCTGGTTCTCGAACAGCCAGGGCTACACAGGAGAAGCCCTGTCTCAAAAGACCGAAAAACAAAAAAGAAATAAACACAGTTTAGCCAGGAGGGCTAGATGGTCACAGTAGCAGCTATTGGAAAAGCACAACACTAACACTGATGCACTTAAAAATAACTCTGACCACATTTTTGTTGTGTAAATCTCCCATCTGCCTTAGTGGCCAGACTTTCAGTCTCCTGTGTCTGTTTAAATCGTTTCAATGTGTAACCTGGGGGCAGAACTAAAAAGAGGGTTAAAGATGATGGTTTACACGAAATATATAAGCCTATGGTTAGTATATATGTCAGTAAAATTTTCTGTTCAGGGCTGGTTCCCTTTTGTACATTACCAGGCACTCTGTATTATTAAAGAGTGTTTCCCTTTGTCAGTCTATAAGTATCTCTCACTAGGAAGGCATATTCATTCAGAACTGAACTGAAAAAACAGTTCAGCAGGAGCAGTTTTTTTTTCCCCCTCTATAAGTTCCCTTATGAGCCAAAATTACCCTGGACTATTAATAGTCATTTATCATCAACCTGTGTATCTGAGCAAACATCCTTTTGGCTTATTTTCTTAGAGCAAAACCTTTGGAAGTATTGGTTTAGGGTATCATTTCTTTTTATCAACCCCAAAGCTAAGAATGTCAACAGATTACATCAAAAGTGACCCGGTTTTGCTGTAATCAAGCTACCTGATGTCCCCATCAGTGACTTTAGTAAATACATTGGTTTATGGATGTCTTGTTTTGTGATTATAAAAGCTCATGTAAAGTCTTCGCAGTGGAACATGTTGTTCAGGGCAACCTAAACCTGTGTCCCTGGGCCATCATCACTCATGTTTGGGTCAGAATGAGCTGTTTCTTGTTCCCTTTGGTTTGCATGGACATCTCCAGTGACTTGAACCTTCCAACGCTCACTAATTCATCATCTTGATTTCTTTCGGGAAGTAAAATCCTACTGAGTACTGTACTCAGTGGCAGGCAACTGTTTCATGCCCAAAGCCCTGCTCCTGTCAATCAGGTCTGGGCCCTTGGGCAATTTCCCACTTGGTGATATAAGAGGGGGAGCAGAAGAGCACATCAGGACAGTTCATAGCAAACAGAGGTCAGTAGGATGAAGGCCAGGGACTGCGGTCCTCGGGCCAGGGATGTGACAGAAGTCTAGGGCATGGAGGCTAAGGCTCCTGCCTCCCCTCTTCTGGATAAGAGCCCCTTTAATGCAAGCACTCAGGAGGAGAGACAGACAAGATCTCTGTGAGTTCCAAAATGGCTGCGGCTACATATATGGAGAACCCCCCCAACACACACACACACACACCATTCATTTGAGGGAGCATTAATCACCTCTCTAATGAGATAATGTTGGCAGCAGCTGGCCTCAGTGACACCTGTCCACTGGGCAGCACCATCATGCCTGTCATGCCGTTTACCTGCTTTCCAGTCCCAACTCAGAGAGACCTAACTTTCCCTTTTCCTTCTTCTCTGTCTCTTTCTTTCAGATAATGACTGATGGCCTGAGTGTGCTTTCTCTGGTGCTTCCGGCCTTCTCACTCATCCCTAATGCTCTACCCTTACCCCACTGCTTGCAGCCTCCATTGTAACAGACAGGACGGCTTTTCCCTCTCCCGCCTCCCTATTCCCATAAGCTCCTGAGATTTGCACTTTACTTGTTCTTTTTTAAAAAACAAAAACAAACAAAAAAAAATCTCTAAAACTAATAGCATTGTTTTCAAGCTTCCTTCTGAGTTTATTTCTAAATGGTTTCAGTAATAAGAGCCTACAAAAAGAGCTGGCGTAGTGGTGCACTAATCCCAACGCTCAGGCAGAGGCGAATGCTCTCTGTAAATTCGAGGCCAGTCTGGTCTACAGAGCTAGTTCCAAGACAAGCAGGGATACACAGAGAAACCCTGTCACAAAAGAACAAAAATAATCCCAACTTACCCAGAAAGGTTTTCAGCTGGAAACGAATAGGTGTGGAATATTTTCCCCCTAATAGTGGTAGTTAAATATGCAGTTTAAATTTTTAATTTTCGAGTGAGGGTTTAGCTCAATAGTAGATGCAGGCGGCCCTGAATTCTATCTCCAACATCAAGGGGCAAAAGGCACCTTAACCATTTTGAGCAGGTAGACCAGTTCCATTGCATTAAGCACTGGTTTTATTGTGCAACAGTCACATGATCCAACTCTTCTCAAACTGAAACAGCACCAGTAAGTGTTCCCATTGCCCCTTCTCCCAGATCCTTAGCAACCGCCATCCTAACTCTCTAGTTGTTGTTGTTGTGTTTTTTAATTTGACTAGTCTATGCACCTTTAGCATAATACAAATTGTACTTATATTTATATTATTTGGCTTTGTCCCAGTTCCTGGTTCAGACCTCCAAAACTCTCTGGAATGACCTGAATGACAGACACATCTTTTTGTTTTTCTTAAAGAGTCTATGGCAGTTTGAATGGAATTGACCCCATAAACTCAAAGGGAGTGGCACTATTAGGAGCAGTGGTTTTGTTGGAGTAGGTGTGGCCTTGTTGAAGGAAGTGTGTCACTGTCGGGGCAGGCTTTGAGATCTCTTTTGCTTAAGCTTCTCTTGGGGTCACAGACCATTTCCTGTTGCCCTCTGATCAAGATGTAGCCAGCACCATGTCTGCCTGGATGCCACCATACTTCCTGGCCATGATGATAATGGATTAAACCTCTGAACTGTAAGCCATCACACCTCGATTAAATGTTTTCCTTTATAAGAGTTGCCATGGTCATGCTGTCTCTTCACAGCAACAGAAGCCCTAACTAAGACAGAGTCCCTCCCAAAAAGGCCTGAGTTTATGCTAATGATTTAACAGGTTAAGGCCCTCTAGACAGTGAGTGGGGTGTGGGTACAATTAGCTTTACTGAGAACAGCAATCACTGGAAAATGGGATCACCTGTTCCACCTTCCCTCTATTCCAAGGAGAAGCACTCAAGACTGTCTGGATAAAAACTCTAGAGTCTAGAGATAGGATTCTAGAGTCTAGAATGTTGGGTCATAGGGAGTTTCCAGGATGGGAACACACAGAGGGCTGGGAGGTTGGCTTGCAAGGACCAGGAATAGCTCCACATACTTTCTCTTCCCATGGCCTGCCCTGAACGTCTCTAACGTTTCCGGAATTGCATCCTTTACAAACTGGTAAGTTTTAAGTCAGGTATTCTCCCCAGCCTGTGAGCTGTTGCAGCATATTAAATCTTTTGGGAACTTCCAGCTGGTAATCCGGTTGGTCAGAAGTAAGAGGAGTCCCTGGGAGTCATTCACTACACCCGTGAAAAATGGGGTGGTCTTGTGAGACTGCTCAGTCTGCCAAGTCCAGTTTGCCATTAGTGAGTGGCGGACACCCAGCTTTGCACTTCTAGCTTCACCTGTTTTGATGATCAGTGTTAGCAGTGCCCTGGCTGAGCCGCAGACTCCTGTTAGCTTTGCCATGGCTGCTATCACTTACTTTGCTTTTCAGGAACTTGGTAATGCAAGCCATTTAAAACCGCTGACCCTTCACTTGGGATTGTGCAAGTGCCCAAGAGTGACCTTTTGAGCACGTAAGCAGCATCTGCGAAGCACACTAACAAGGCCGTTTTCCTAACACTCACTCCTTCAGTTCTGCTCGACTCAGACCACCCTGCTTTCTTTAACACCAAACCCGCCTCAGCTATGGCCTGTGAGGAGTTCATTTGAAACTCGGCGCTCTTCTCTCCTCACCTCAAGCACCTTGTGATTCAACTTGATTTGTTTGAAAAGTTCTTTGCAGTGATTGGCAAACTGCCTGCAAAGCCAAAGGGGAGTGACTGAGTAACAGGTAAATAATGTGTAAATAATGTGTAAATATCTTCTTCCATTCTGTGGGCTATCTTTTTACTCTGTTGAAAAAAGTTCTTTGATTCACAAACGTTTTCAAATTTTGATATAACCCAATTTATCTTTTTTTTCTTTTAATGTCTATTTTGGGCATCATTGTCTAAGAAATCATTGTCAAATTCCATACATTATTTCTTTCCACTATATTGTCTTGAAAGCATTTTATGCATTTAGTTTCTGTGTTTGTCTTTGGCCCATTTTGAATGGTTTCATTTTCTCATATGTGCCAATGCAGTTTCCTATTGTTATTTGTTAAAAGACAATCTCCTTTACTGAAGACCTTGACTCCCTTGTAAATAATCCCTTGAGCACTGGGCTGATGAGACGGCTCATTGCATAAGGTCCCTTGACATTGAGACTGAGAAGCCTAAATTCAGTTTCTGGAACTCAGGTGGTAGAAGGAGAGAAATGACTTCTGGGAGTTGTCCTCTGACTTTCACACAAGTATGTGCTGAACTTTACACACACACACACACACACACACACACACACACACACACACACGACTAAACGTTGAAAAAAAACCAGAAAGGAAGAGATGGCTCAGCATTTAAAAGATCTTGGTGCTCTGGCAAAGAGCACAAGTTGGTTCCCAGCACCCACATTGTAGCTCATTATCTCTAACTGTAGGTCCAGGGGATCTAACACTCTCTTCTGGCCTTAGCAGGCATCTGCATATAGGTAGTGCCCATACTTAAAAATAAAACAACTTTTGATCATAAATATGAGGGTTTACCACTGAGTTCTTTTCAGAATTTTATTGATCTGTATATGTGTCTTTCTGTCAAGGCCATTCTGTCTCCATTGCCACAGCTGTGTAGCAGGCATTGAGACTCTGACTCTATTCTTGTTCTCTGTCACTGCTCTAGCTACTTTGGACCCTTTAAGCTTTTCCCTATGAATTTTAGGGTAATTTCTTTGATTTTTGCAAGATAGATCACTTGGCTTTGGAGGGTGACTGCACTGACTCTGCCAGCCACCTTGGGCTGTAGCCATCTTAGCATTATGACATTGGCAACTGACAAAGCAGAGTGACTTTCTGTTTATATGTCTTCTTTACCTTTAGCAACAGTTTATAGTTCTCGGTGTGTATATTTTTCACTTCCTAAGCTTATTCCTGAGTTCGTTATTTTCACTATTATTATTATTTTGGTTTTTCAAGAGAGGGTTTACCTCTGTGTATCCCTGGCTGTCCTAGAACTCACTCTGTAGACTAGGTTGGCCTCAAACTCAGAGATCTGCTTGCCTCTGTCTCCTCAGTGCCACCACACCCCTGGCTGTTAATGAATTGTTTTCTTAAGTTTCTTGCTGGATTGTTCATTGTTGTATTAAAAACACGCTATGCTGCTGCTAACTCAGTGTACACTCTGCAAGCAAAACTAACTAGAGGAGGCTGGAGCTGTTCTGGGAAGGATCCAGAATAGGAACACAAAGCCATGACCTTTCCTACTGCTTGAACACTGCGTTTTCTTAGTTGCTGTAGATCTCTGACACATTTGCAAAGGTCATATCAAGAAGTTGTTTTGGCTAGTTCCTAGCTGTTTATGTAATGTCTCTCCAGAAAAGAAAGGACCTAGAACCATCCTGCTGATGTAGAACTAAAATTCAATTCTATGCCAACATCTCCCTAAGCCTCAGACTAGCAATTTTACTTAACCCATGGTTTTAAAATAGAAAATTTAACACATGTGCACACGTGCGCGCACATATACACACGTGTGCGCGTGCACACACACACACACACACACACAGTGGGGAAGGGACTTTAAGCCTGGTGGAACAGCCCTACAAACCTGGTTCTAGGAAGCTGCAGAAAGAAAATCTCAAGTTTGAGACCAGCTATATATCAATACCAACAAAGCCCACCAAAAATAAAACCTTTGAATTAGATATTGACCTTTAAAAACTAATTTCAGGAGCTGGAGAGATAGCCCAGAGGTTAAGAGCTCTGGCTGCTCTTCCAGAAGACCCGTGTTCAACTTTGGCACCCACATGACAGATCACAACTGGCTATAACCTGGTTCCAGGGGATCTGATGTCCCTTTCTGACCTCCTCAAGCACTAGACATGCATGTGTATTCACAGTCATACACACAGACAAAACATCCATGCAGATAAACTTAAAAAGAAAACCAGGCCAATTTCATAAGCCAGACAGGGAATTCCATTTACATTAGCACCCAGAACAGGCAAATTCAGATGCAAAGAGATACCAAGTAGAATAGTAGTTCCCAGGGGCTGGAGGGGAGAAGAGGGGAATAATTCATGTTTGATGATGAGTTTTGTTGGGGTTGACGGGTGGTAACAGTGACTGTAGTTCATTCTTCTGAACTGACAACTTACTAGCCCTTCATGATAAATGTTACATTTGTTTCATGATGACTTAAAAATAAACAAACAAACAAACATATTTCAAGCCAGATGTGGCAACATATGCTGTAACTCTAGCCCACAGGAGGCTAAAGCAGGGGGATCAACTGCAGTTCAGGTCTCTCACCTGGGCAACGAGACAAGTCCCAGTTTCAACTCCCACTGCTGTTCCAAAAACGTTTCATGTGAAAACGTATATGTATAGTTTCTCTTTAAATAAATAAGAGAGGAAAGACGGTAGGAAGATACCTCTATGGACATCAGGTTACAATTTTTGTAGCAACAATTGGTCTTCATGCTTGGTGGGGCCACACCCCATTCCAATATTACCATTGTAGGCTAGCCTCACTCACTTGTTTGACATGCCTTGTAGGCTAGCCTCACTCACTTGTTTGACATGCCTTGTAGGCTAGCCTCACTTACTTGTCTGACACACCTGCCTCCATCAGAAGGAGCAGTCCTGAACCTCTCAGTCACCATCAGGCTCACCTCTTACCCCCTTTCTATTCTGGTATTCTATTGCATTTCTGGAAGCCAGAGAACAGCCAGGTATGAGAGTACATATGGCAGGCCACTGCAATGGCCATCATCGGATAATCAAGGGTTCTCCATCTCAGACTTTGACCGGCCTCTGAGCTCAGGAGATCCAAGGATAAGAGATAGTGATAAGCCAGGATCGCCTGACCTACAGCTTTAGCATATCTAAGCAGCCACAATTTTGAAATAAGACTAAGCTGACCTCACCTTAGAACTCTGCTTCCTGAGTCACCCTCAGCCTCCTCAGCCTCTCTGGTGATAGCACAGGCTTAGCCAGTCAAGCAAGCACAGCCTCCTTGAGGCTGGAGTCCATCTTTATCTCCTACAATATGTTTTCCACAGCTGTTCACCAGCATGTCAACCCAGCTGTGGAGCAAGGACTACTCAGAACTTATGGGGAAACACATATGGACACCTGTAAATTTCTCAAGACTTAGCAATGAAGAGGATGTGAAGGCTAGGCGTGTAGCTCAATGGTAGAGCATTTGCCCAGAACAATGAAGCCTTCAGTTGGATCCCTAGCACCACGGTGTGTGGGGAGGGGGGATGTAAAATATCATACTAGCAGTAATTGTGTTCGATTGACAACATGTTTAAATAATATGGGGGAAGTGGTGAGCTAAATAAAATCTAGCACTAAAACCAACATTGTGTTTACATTTTAAACATGGAGACAAGGAAATGTAGTTCTGTATGGGGCTTGCACATGCTCTAATGTTGTATGTAGTTCCATGATCCGGTGTTATTGTATATGGCCAACTAACACTTCTGTGGGATTCAAACTGACAGTATGGTGTTTACTGTTCCCTTTCCTTCTTTGTGCTTGCAGGCCAGCTCCCCTCATCTAGAGCTGAAGCTGACCTTGAAGATCCTTCCTATCTCCCAACATTTAGCTCATCCTGGGCCACCCTGTTCTCATATTTCCTTCTGAGTGAAAAAAAAAAAAAAAAGAAAGAAAAAGAAAAAGAAAAAAAAAAGAAATAAAAAAGGAAGGACATGACTTCATGACTGCTTATAGGTATGGTTTATTTTAGATATGAGAGAAAGCATAGCCAGGGTCCAGGGCGAACAAGACCACCCTGAGCCCTGCCACGGGAGGAAGTGGGAGGAGAGAGGGGAGAGCCAGGAGACCAAGAGGCCAGGAGTAGCCCAAAAGGCTGAATTATGAAGGGAAGAACTGCAGGGGGATGGGCAGCCAGCCGCTGGGCTGGAGAGTTCCAGGGAGAGGGAGGGGGATACCAGCCATACCCTGTAACAGGTAGGGACAAGGGATGCTGGGAGAACCTGGCGGATGTTACATAGTTACTTCAGTTAGCTCTATGGCCCAGGTTTGAGACCTAATACCTTTTACATCTTGTACAGTAACAATGTGTCTATGTCACCCAGATCCCCACTGCAGATAGTTTTCACTTGAAACAATGCTGAGTAATGCTCAAAAATTACCCAGCTTTTACTAGCAGCAGATCTGAGTCCACCAGAAAAAGAACAGAGCTTTAAGTTTCAGTCTTAAGTTGCCTGTCTTCCCTGACCCCAGGAAATCTGACCCTTGCACCCGGCTTTTCTCTTGCAGACTCTAGCCCACTTTCCTGGCTATGTCCAGAATCTGTGCTAGGTTAAAAGAGATGCCAGAGCTTCAATCTCAGCACTTGGGAGGCAGGTGAGTTCAAGGCTAGTCCATGGTCTACATATTGAGTTCCAGGTCAGACAAGACTATATAGTGAGACAATATCTCAAACAAACAAACAAAAAAAACACCCCCCCACAAGGAAACAGAAATGCCCTCACCCAAGAAGGCAATCACCAAAAATCCTTGAGACACAGAATGGAATTAGAATCTCAGATTCTCACGTGTGTGTGTGTGTGTGTGTGTGTGTGTGTGTGTGTGTGTGTGTGTACATGTTTGGGACCAAACCTAGAACCTAGTATACATGCTAGTCAGACAGACACTGTGTACCTCAGCTATTCATTCATTCATTCATTCATTCATTCATTCATTCATTCCTCCTTTTAAAAAAATATGGAATGCTTCATAAATTTTTGTGTCATCTTTGAGCAGGGGCAATGCTAATCTTCTCTGTATCGTTCCATTTTTTTTTTTTTTTTTTTTAAGTATATGTGGTGCCGAAGCAGACACTCTTTCTGTCTTTGGTTTTTTGAAGTGATCTCTCTGTGTAGCACTGGCTGTCCCATAACTCACTCTGTAAACTAGGCTGGCCTTGAACTCAAGAGATCTGCCATCTCTGCCTCCCAAGTGCTAGGATTAAAGGATTAGATGTGCCACCGCTGCCTGGCATTTGATAGTTTTGGTTTGGTTTATTGTTTTGTTTAATATCGGCTTTCCCCCATGAAGAGGCAGTGTGTGCCTACTCACAACAGAGCCGGTTCAGTCTCCTGCTACCACTCAGCCGCTACAGGAATGTGATTAAGGCCACTCTTTATACCACTCTCAGATTCCTCACCTGGAATCACAGGGACAATTCTACCTACCTCACAAGAGTTGCTGAAATGAATTTGATTAAACAGATGAAAAAGTACTTCGCGTTATTTTGCATTAGTTTAGGTGTTTTGTAGACATTAACTTCTTTACCCTTTCCTATAGCCAGTAAGCCTAAAAACACACAAAGGAGGTAGGAGAACCTCAGTGAGTTCAAAGCTAGTCTAATCTACACAGCCAGGTCCAGGCCAGCCACTGTTCCAGTGAGAGCCCATCTCAAAACAAACAAGCAAGCAAGCAAATAAACAAACAAAAACCAAAATAAAACCTAAGTACGCAACAAACCTAAGTAAGGGTTATGAATGGAAATATTTATGTCTTATGGAAATGATTACAAGAGCTTCTGTTAGACCCTGACCTTACAGAGACCATTACATACTTCTGTGGAGCCCGGATCAAACCCAGGATCTGGCATAAGCTAAACATGCACTCTACTATTGAGCTACATCCCAATACCAGTACCAGCGTGGCATCACACACACACACACACACACACACACACACACACACACACACACACACACACACAAAACAGTTCGAGAAGGATATTTCCCTAGTGTCTGTCTATTCAGCCTCAGACTCACACTACTGTATCCAGAGACTGTTATTTCAAAATATCTGATACAATCCTCTTCATTTGAGTCTTTTAAAACTCCACCTTGGGCCAGCAAGATGGTGGATAAAGGCACCTGCCAACAAGCCTCAGAACCTGGGTTCGATCCCCAGGACCTACATGGTGGAAAGTGAGAATTCTTGCAAAATTGTTCTCCGACCTCTATTTATGCACATGCACACACTTTTACATACGAAATAAATAAAATGTAAAATTTAAAACCTCTCCCTTGCCTCAACCTGTTTGCATATGTGGACAGATTCCCATGGCATATACATTACCATTTCAATATCCTGCTACTGACAAATACCAGCACTCTTTGGAGAATCTCTTCCTCTGGCCCCACCCCCTGCCCCCCTGGATGAAACACATCTAGGGTTTGAGGTGATTTACACAGGCAAGGCTAAAGTGAAGTTTGCAGGTCATGAGGAATGAAGTCTGCAGAATGTTTGCTCAGCCAGCTCTGTGGAGGCAAAGCACAGGGACTCTGCAAGCATTTCTTTCCACACAGCAGAGCGTTACCTGGGAAAAGGCTATATATAGCACAGAGAAACAAGCAAACCCATCTCTTCAAGAGGAAGCCTGAAGAACTTTTCATAATGTTGAATTTAGCATAGAGAATCGACCCTAAATATTCAAAAGAAACAGCTATTTCCCTGAGTCAAACATACTTCAACAGCATGGATTTTAATTAAAAAACAAATGCATCTACCTACCTACCTACCTACCTACCTACCTACCTACCTACCTACCTACCTACCCACCCATCTATCTGGGAGTGTAGGGGAAACAGGCATGGCACAGCAGCGTGAAGAGGTCAGAGAACAGCTTGCAGGGGTCGATTCTCTCCTTCCACCATGTGAGTCCAGGAGATGTAACTCCAGGTTATAAGTTTGTTAGTAGGCTTGGTAGCAGCTGCCCTACCTACTGAACCATTTCACCAGCCCCAGGGTACTTTTAGATGTAAAATTCTTAGCATTTCTTGATCTTGTTGGGAGAGTAGGGTAGAATGAGAAATGAATAACTATTCCTCTTAAATTTTAACAACATATCTAGTATTTTGTCCTTCAGAGTTGTCAACGGGTGACATTGTACCTTAGGATTAATAATAACAACAGAAGCGTTAGAAATCCCATTTCGGTGGCCCCAGGTAAACAGGAGTTGGGGGGTGGGGAGTGGGGGGATTCCTCTAGCTCCTCTTAAATGGTAGGGCTGGATTATACCACCTTGTATGAACCTTATTCTACTCATAGAACAAGTACCTTCTGGAAGATAAATTCTTCACTCCTTCCTCAGCCTTAGCTCCCAATAATGAACAAATCTACCTCCCAGGCTAGAGACATTAAAACCCACAGTCATATTATTTTAAGGACTGAGGATTGACAAATATATATGTTTGTTTAGTTTTTGAGATAGAGTTTCTCTGTGTAGCCCTGGCCATCCTGGAACTCGCTTTGTACACCAGGCTGGACTTGAACTCACAGAGATCCACCTGCCTCTTGTCTTCTGAGATCAAGAGACTACAGCACTACCACCAGGCTTTTGGAATAAACTTTGAGCAAAGCCACTCATTATGTAGCCCAGAATGATTTTTTCTTTCTTTCTTTCTTTCTTTTTTTTTTTTTTTTCTTTTCTTTTTTTCTTTTTTGGTTTTTCAAGACAGGGTTTCTCTGTATTGCCTTGGTCCTGTCCTGGACCTAGCTCTATAGACCAGGTTGCTCTCGAACTCACAGAAATCCACCTGCGGTTGACTCCAAGTGCTGGTATTAAAGGCGTGCACCACCAATGCCTGGCTGCCTAGGATGATCTTGAATGTCTGATGCTCTTCTCTGCCTCCCAAGTGCTAGGGTTATGGACAAGCACTGCTACACTCAGTTCAATATTTACCTTTTTAAAGTCTATTTTAAAGGTTTATTATTGTTAATTGTGTCTATGGGTACACAAATGTTAAGTGCTGGTGCCCTTATGAAGGCAGATGCATCGTTTCCTCCTTAGCTGGAGTTACAAGTAGTTGTGAGTCAGCCAGTATGGGTGCTGGACTCTGACTCTGGTTCTCTGGAGGAGGGGTAAGTGCCCACATTTCTAGGGGACCTGCATTCTAGGAAAGCTGGCTGGTTCAGCTAAAAGCATCTGCCAAATTCCAAAGATACCTAAACAGCCAGGTGTCAAGGCCTGCCACTAGAGAATGACTAGCATTGCTAAAGGAGAAACTGGTGGACTGACACAGGAGAAACAACATCAGTGGATGAAAGAAAAAGTCCTTTGCTTGTGACACACCCCCATTGATATTACAATGTCACTGATAGTCATACCCTACTACATTGTCAGCCACATCCAACCACAAAGCTACCAGAGTCATAAAGGCTGTGAACCAGCAAACTGCAGCTTCCCACATAGAGGGTTAAAGTCAGATACCTGCTAACATACTCAACCCCATCATGGTGAAATGCTTTGGAACACGCACGCACGCACGCACGCACGCACACACACACACACACACACACACCACATCCCCCCACACCCCTCTACTCACCTGATTACCAAACACAGCCACGGAGCAAGCTGTTGAGACTTCATCAGCCCCGAACCAGACCGAAGCAATGCGTGAAGGCATGCCCAGGATGAAGACCTGTGCCACCGAGCAAATGACCTGACCCACCACTGTGACTGGGAAGAGGTGAGGCTCCAGACTGCCTAGCTTCACCCAGGCCCCCAAGCAGTTGAGAGCTGAGCCAGTGATAGCGATGGCGCGAAGACCAAATTTCTCCAGCATCCAGGCCACGGGCAGGAGCAGAGGGATGTAAGTCAGCATGTAACACATGGACAGCCAGTCGATGGCGAAGGCGCTGACGCCATAGAAAGTCATAAAGATGTTATTGATGGAGCCATACTGGATCCACTGGAAGGCGTTGCACAAAGAGTAGCAACTGAACACCAGGACCACGGCCCAGCGGCGCTTGCTCACCTTGATCATGCTGCCTTCCGGACCTGTGCTACTGGGATGGGTCACGCCGCTGGGCTGAGCAAAGGTACTTGCGGGTGCTGAACTGCTGGGACGGACAGAGACACTGGGGTCAATGGAGACGCTAGGATGGATGGAGACGCTGGGGTGGATGGAGACGCTGGGATGGCCTGAGACGCTGGGATGGATGGAGACGCTGGGATGGCCTGAGACGCTGGGATGGATGGAGACGCTGGGATGGCCTGAGACGCTAGGATGGATGGAAACGCTGGGATGGGTGGAGTAGCTGGTGTCCGTCTGGAGTTCTGACTCGGGCGGCGCAGGGTTGTCATTGCTCTCCTCCTGGTTGAGACTTTCATTCACCATGACCACAGCTTGCTCCTGAGCCCCGGACACGAGCTGACCCCTACAGTTTTACGGGCCAGTGGCCTTTTGACTGTCCCTCTAGAGCTGAGTGGACACTTGTCCAGGAGCGAATCTCTGTTGACGGAGAAGCCAAGACCTCAGCTGCTTAGGGGCAGCGAATGGGTTTCCCGCGCTCACTCCCAAACTCTTCTTGCTGGTCCTTGGGAGTCCTTGTTCCCTCCCTCGCAAACTGTTGTTCCCAAGTCGACCACAGACGCCTAGCCACGCGCTTCAGGCTGTTCTTGCCTAGAGTTCTCAGATGAAGTGTGGACCGTCCTGGAAAAAGTTTGCTCGCTAAACTGCTGCTGGGCCGGCTCGGTTCGCTCCCGGGCAGGCTGGGGCCTCGCCCCCTCGGGCGCACGTGACCGCCCCGCCCCCGGCCTGCCCGGCTCCCCACGCCCCGCAACCCCTCCCACCCAGGCTCCCGTGTCTTCTTGAGCAGGGCTCGCAGGACACCGCGCTTGTTTCGCCATAGCTTGGGGTGCATTCCTCCACCACGTCCCGGGCACCATGGAAACCGCCCGGTTAGCCCCCACCCCTTACACTGCCCCTAAATTCATTTGTCCCCCCACTCCCAGAGGACTCTCCTGGACGATCCCGCCTGTCCTTCCGCGGTCAGAGTCTTCTCGGGGCCAGCGCGCGTGCACCGAGGCCCGGGGTTCCTAAAGCGCTCAGGGGGGGATCCGAGACAGATTCTGGATTTTCTTCCTCTTGCCTGGGCTCCCTGCTTCTGGCTGAGCTCTCCAGATGACAGTTAGGCGTTCCTGATGAAAGGGGGCTGAGGAAAGCAAGCTTTTTTCGAGGCTCTCCTACCGGACAAGGTCTTATCTTGGTGAACTGGTATATGAACTTGAAGGGCTGAAAAGTCTCTGACGGGTCCCTGATGCCTCCCACGAGGCACCCCCGCGAGCTGAGCACAGCCCAGAGTAGAAGCTGTCGGAAGTGCAGCTGGCTGCTCTGGCTCTGGGCATGGTGTTATGAGGTTCTGGCAGTCCGCGGCTGCCACCTGCTGATCCCCTGGGAGTCACCACTTCGCCACCTTGAAGCAAGACCTGCTAGGATGGCCTGCTGACTTGAGCTAGTCCCTACCAACCAATCTCATGAATGATAGTGATAAAGAACCCAAGAGTATAGGTCACTGCACACCAATTCCGCACCCCAGTTTCTTCTACAAAATGTGGGTGGTGAAATAATCGCCCTTGGGAAAATCCCTTGCTGATAATTCATTCCACAAATGATGGCTATCCTGACAAAACGCTAGCATTTGTTGTACTGGGGCAAACATGTTTAATGCCTTACTTCATGTGTGGGCACCCTGGAAATTCTATGATATAGTTACTATTGCTCCCCGTGTGTGTGTCTGTATTTGTTTACGTATGTGACTTATGTGCATGCTCACCAGGCTTTGAAACAAACCACCGAGCTAAGCCCTCAGTTCTCTTACCTAATTTTACAGACAAGAAAACAGAGCCTCTTAGAAGAGAGTTCATTTCTTAAGGTCCCAGCTAGCCTGAAGAGCCATACTTCTCATCATTCAATCTACCACACAGCTGAGCGGTCTGGACAGCAGCCTGGGTGGCGCCTAAGAACCAGGTGGTACTTTTGTTTTGTTTGAGACAGGGTTGCTCATTGTAGCCTAGGGTGACCTTCAACGCCAGGTCCTCTTGCTCCACAAATGTCGGGATTACAGGTAGGTGTATGCCACCATGCCTGGCCCCTGAGAGCTTGTTAGAAGGGAAGATCCCAGATTCCCAGGCTCACCCTATACTTCCTATGTTAGAAACTGCATCTTAACAAAATCTCCATTGTCTTTTGCACTGGACATTGCTGTTGCCTTGCCCTCCCTACCCCCTCTTTTTCGAAGTTCTGGGGTGGTGTTTACAACATGAGTTGCACATTAGAATCAAGAATGAGAGGTGATGGGGCTGGAGAGATGGCTCAGTGGTTAAGAGCACTGGTTGTTCTTCCAAAAGACCTGGTTTCAATTCCTAGCACCCACATAGTGGCTCACAACCATCTGTAGTGGAATCTGATGCCTTCTTCTGGCATGCACAAAGGAAGAACACTCATGTACATAAAATACATAAATAAATCTCATTTAAAAATGAGCGGTGGTGAAGATTTAAAAGGGCTTAAGGGTTTAAGAGGGCTTGCTGCCTTCCCAGAGGACCTAGGTTCAGTCCCCAGAACACACACCGAGTTCCTCACAACCATGTGTAACTCCAGCTTCAGGGAATCCTATACTCTCTTCCAACTTCAGGCACTAACGCACATGTGAGCACATATACACAAATATAAATGAAATAATAAGCTTTTAAAAATAGAATCAATGGGAATGTGTGGTGTTGTAGGGTGTCCACCAACCAGAGAAGGCTGCTGGAATATGGGTTTTAAGCCAACAAAGTCTTGATTTGCCAGCTGAAGGCTACACTGGGTATTCAGGATCCCAGGGTAGCACTGAGTCTTTCTCAGGGTAAGCTTTTAAGCACAAAAACTGTTTGCTGGGATGGCACACTTCATTTAGCAAGACAAGTTAGCTAGAAGCAGAACCACAGAAACCAAAATGCAGGGTTAGTAGACTTGAGACTTTCCCAGAACTATGGACTTCGAAGGATTTGGTCTTTATTTTCATTTCTCCAGGTGGTGCTGTCTACATGGCGAATTTTATGGCCTGAATGGTCACACTTCCATCATGGTGTCAGTTGTGCTAATGTCTGGAATTGTATTACAGGTGCAAAATCCTTAGCATCCTAGATGTGCAGGCTGACCCCCCAAATCGGTCACCTAAGGACTGCTGGGAGCCACTTAAGGGTTAATCCTAACACATAGCTGAATTTGTGAGCCTCCAGGGGAGACTTACTACTGGCTCCCAGGAGAGAAGACCAGCTTTGCTAGTTCTGTTGGGTGGATAAAATAATGCTTCCAGGAAGCACCCACATTTTTTTTTGGTAGAAATTATGGAGGCTTCCATTGTATTATGGGATATTTGTAGAAAGAATTTACACCCATTGAAGAGTTTCCATACTCACCATCCCATGCTCTTCCAGTGCCCTCCTCCTTTTCCATAGAATATAGAACACCTGCTTCCCTAAAAGCCTCTGAAACCTTCCTTAGGTGATCATGGCCCCTTGTCAAATTCGTAGACCACGTATATATTTAAGACAGGGTCTCATGTAGTCCACATTGGCCTCTGACTCTTTATGCCTCCTGCTTTTTACCTCCCAAGTGCTGGGGTTGCAAGTGTGGGCCACCACATGTGGTATATTCGGTGCTGCGGATCAATCCCAGAGCCTGTGCATGCTCAGCAAGTGTTGTATCAACTGAGCCACATTGCTGACCCTTACACTATATTCTCCATTTGTCAGATAAGGAAACTGAGGCATTCCCCCCCCTCTCTCTCTCTCTGTGTGTGTGTGTGTGTGTGAGAGAGAGAGAGAGAGAGAGAGAGAGAGAGAGAGAGAGAGAGAGAGAGACAGACAGACAGACAGACAGACAGACAGGCAGAGGCAGAGAGAGAGAGGGAGAGGGAGAGGGAGAGAGGGGAGAGAGAGAGAGACTTGTTCCTTAGATTTCCATGTTAATCAGCATCAGAATAAACAACCCTGAGACAGGTTGCTCTTCCACGTGGCTCTTCCCCTGTACTCAAGAGCAGTGCTGAAGTCTAGACCTAACCCCAGGCTCTAACCTGAGGTTCAAGCAAGATTTGAAATGGTTTGTGTTGTGGAGTGGGTCAGGTTTGTTGTGAGCTCTGGGTTGGGTCTACTTAGATTAGAAGTACTGATTCAGTAAGGCATGGTGGTGCATGCCTTTAATCCCAGTACTTAGAGGCAGAGGCAGGTGGATCTCTAAGAGTTTGAGATAAGCCTGGTCTATGTAGTGAGTTCCAGGTCAGGGTTCACTTGGAGATTCTGTCTCAAAACCAAACAAACAAACAAAAATACACCACTCTAGACTTTCAGAATCATACATACATGCATACATACATACATACATACATGTATGTTTGTATATATAAATGTCTTTCAGTAGTAAAAAATAATGCTATTCAGGCGGTCACTAGAGTAGTGTGTATTCCTGCTTGACTTCCACCAGGGGGCAGACAGCACTATAAAAATTAGGTAGATATTAAATAGAGATGCTCTTTATTCATCCATAATAAAGACACGTATTGAGTAGCATCCTATATTTCTCTTTGTTTTTTTATTTTTTTCCCCAGACAGGGTTTCTCTGTGTAGCCCTAGCTGTCCTGGAACTCGCTCTGTAGACCAGGCTGGCCTCAAACTCAAGACATCTGCCTGCCTGTGCCTCGTGGGTGCTGGGATTAGAGACCTACCCACAGGCACACCTTGAAGGAAATGGGCCTACACATCTCAGGGGTTTCTTTCTGATGAAGAGCTCTGGTTTGGGAATGAAGGAACTCTGTGACTGTGAATTCCAGCTTTCCTACCTCCTGTGTGGTTAATAGCGAAGTTTGTTCCCTGGTAGTTAAGAGCAGCTTGACAGAGTGACAAAAATTGAAGTGAAAAATGTCAGCCTCCACCAGTTAAACAAGAGCGTGGGCACGGGAGACAAGGAGTTCATTGGAATAGAGTTGGCTCTATTTCCAACCAAATGAATTAGATTGAGTCCCCCAGAATTTTTCCCAGTGCTTGAAACTTGTAATGCTGTTCTTGAGTCATTTTTGAGGAACTTAGATGTGTAACACTGCCTGCTGGCTAATATTCTGTTTGCCTTACCTCCTTCCTCACACTTCTCACAAATTCTAAGAACTTGTGTCTATCTTTGTCTACTCTGGAACATTTAGTGAGAGAAACTATATTGCATGCATCCTCAATTCAAGTCTATAGACTCAGCGTGGGGTTTCAGAAAACTGGAGACAAAGAGATCTGACATGTCAGAGAGACTGGGGGAGGGGGAGCAAACCCCCACTGGTTTCCTAAGAGCTATTCTATTCCTAAGAGCTGGGGAGATGGTTAGTGGTTAACAAGGACACAGTCTGCTGTTTCAATGGACTCCGGTGTTTCCTAGCTCTATTCAGACTGGCCAACAACTCCACAAGCCTCCAACTCTAGGGGATCTGATGTTCTCTTCTGGCCTCCATGGGCAATCGGCCACACAAGTGGCAAACGCACATCCGTTCAGGCAAAACACGCAGACAAAAATAAATAAAATCAAGATAAAATTTTAAAAAAATTAATTTTGGTTGATATAAACTGATTGGGGAGAGCGGGACCAGAAAGTAAGCATATGTGTATAACCGGGGTGGGCATGGGGCACGTGGAGTTAAACTGCCGTCTACAGAACAGAAAGGAGCAGCAAGTATCACTATATCCACGTGATTTAGAGCTTGACTGTAAATAACAAAGGCATCATCTGAGGTTAAAATAATTGCCTTAGGAAAGCCAGGAAGAACAGCCAAGCAAATGTTTTAGATAAGAAGTATTTGATTCCTTAAGCCATGTAGAACTTCCATTAAAGAAAGAAAGAAAGGAAGGAAGAAAGAAAGAAAGAGAGAAAGAAGAAAGAAATAAAGTGCCCACCCCCAAATGTAAAGTTGAATCTGGGCTGGGGAAGTGTCTCTTGGAGAAGTGATCGCTGGGCAGACATGAGGATGTGAATTTGGATCACGAGCACATGAGTGAAAAGCTGGGCGTGGCTGTGCTTGTCTGTGATCACAACTCGGGGAAGGTGGAGACAGGAGGGCTCGTGGGCTTGGTGGGTAGCTGGTTTGCTGAACAGGTTCAGTGAGAGACCTTGCCTCAAAAAGTAAGGTGGGAAGCAACTGAGGAAGACGCTCAACATCGACCTCTGGCCTTCACACACACACACACACACACACACACACACACACACACACACACACACACATGCATACACACAAACATGCACATGCACATAAACCACATAAATAAATAGGTTACATTGAATCAAGTTTAATAGAGATAGAGCTATTTTGCAAGGACCCTCAGGTGGTACCCAGGTTGTGGTCACCTCTGGGTTTGACAATGTTAGTGCTAAGATGGACATTTGAGATTCCAAACCCCTGGGCTCAGTGGAGATAAATGCCTTCTCAGCTAAGCTGTATTCTCCGAAGATGTATCAGACGGCCTCCTCAGCAACACTGGCTGTGGAGTCAGAGGCCCATTTACCCACTCCCTGTTACCCACTCATGAATCTTGTTTATTCTTTCTGACCTTTCTGATTGTCCCCCCCCACCCCACCCCCAGAACAATGCCAAGGTCAACCCCTCTGGGATCCCACGGGTGAATAGCAGTGCCAGCCCCATAGAAACCCAGAGCCTGAGAACTGCTGAGAACTCTCTCCTCGTCTCTCAAAGGCTCACTCGCTAACCTCCTCCTCTCCTTTGCCATTGCTGCCTTCTTGGTTTGGACTCTCTAGGTCTCTCAATAGTTCTTAACCCCTCTAGCTTACCACCAGACCACTTCCTGGGTTTTCCTTCCACTCTCCGGTCATTCCCCAGCCTCAGATTTTACAGTGACTACCTGTAACACTCCTCAGCCTACCACACAAGGCCTTTGTGACATCATTTAGGCCACAACACTGTCCACTCTACCACTCCACACACCTGGAAACACCTGCAGCTCCCACCGGCATTATAAACCCAGCATGCATTGCATGTGCTGTGCTTTTCAATGCAGGGCAAGTATTGGCCCATCAGGAAGCCTTCCCCCACACCCTGGTGGGACATAGAGGCTTTGACCCACCCTACATGTGCGTCTTGATAATAAATCCTGTCATCTTCTCTTGGAAAGTTTTATTGACTTCTTCAAGTCATCTACTTCTGTGAGTCCTTCAAGTTTCTGGATCATGTCCTGTTCATCTCCAAACCCCAACCTTGGCCCCCATGAGGACTAGGGACTGACTTCTTGCCTCGTTACTAGAGGAGTCCCACCTGAGGTGGCTTCAAAGATTAATCTAGGTTAAGTGTTCCTTGATAAATAAAAAGCAAATATGACCCTTCAGGAAATGAGATGTAACTGAAATACAGGCCAAAGGGGAAAGATTTTTTTTTTGCATAATCTGTAGAAAGCCCAGAGATGAGAGGCCCTCTTTGCATAGTGGAATAGGGGAAGTGTATGCAGAGAGCTTTGCAGATAGCCAGGGCAACAGTAAAAAGGCATGTGGGGTGACAAAGCAGAGGGGTGCTGACTGGGTAGGTCGCTGTGGTACTGGAGCCAGAGTGGTGGAGAACATGCAGACAGAACTGTTAGGTTCTGCCCTGACATTTGTGGGGGTAAAACTTGGGTCCAGAAAACTAGGAGTTTTTTATTCATTCATTCATTCATTCATTCATTCATTCATTCACTGCTGCAATCTCCCACAGGTCAGGCCCTGGGTACAGAGAAAAGTCAACAAAAATGGGCTTCTTGCTTTCTAAATAGCCACACGGTAGTGATGGGACAGACTGTCTCAGGGTGTTAGAGTGCACACAATGGAAGAAGGCCATGCTGGGTCACTCAAAGCCAGGAGCCAGGGGGCTTTTCAGAGAGTTGTTTGGTTAGAGTCCTGACACTTTGTCAAGGCATAGCCTTGGGAGTAGGAGCTGAGGGCCCATTGAGCAAAACAGATGTGGCTCTTCCCTGCCTTCCAGGAGTTTATAGTCATGGTGATAGGGTACATGTCAATCAAGTACTCCCATGTGCCCATAGATTTTGTTGTTGTTAGAGTCGTCTCTATGGGTTTGTAAAGATGTGCTACAGAAAGACAGTCTAGTCAGAGCGGACAAATGCATAAGGGCCCTGAACTCAGCAGGAGAAATTTGTTTCTTTGTTTTGTTTTTTTGTTTGTTTTTAAATTAATCTAGCTAGTATAGCTGGGGGACAGAGAAGAAAGGGCAGGAGTGAGAGGCAGAGGAGGGGTGGGAGAGGAAAGATGGGCAGAAAGAGGAAACAGGATAGAGAAAGCAAAGGAAGGATGGAGGGAAGGAGGAAAAGTGAGGGAGGAAGAGGCTGGGTCCCAAGATGTCATGGGGAGATTTAAAGCATCCTTGACACTGGGAGAGACAGCTCTGATTGCTTTGAAGAGAATTCAGCCATGCTGGGGCAGAGGAACCTCACAGGAGGATGCTGTGGTCACCCAGGTGAGAAAGGATTTCGTGTGCTGAGCAGAGCTGGCAGGATGGGGAAAAGTAGGCAGGTGGCAGGGGGAGGAGGCTGGATTTGGACTGTGGGGTGCGGGTGGTGAGGATGAAGTAAGGATAATGTCCTGATTGGGTTTTCAGGGGACCTGGGTGGATGGGTGGTGAGATCAATAACTTCAATTCTGAAATGTTGCATTGTGGGAAGTGAAGAGGTCTAACAAAAGTGTCTGGAGATGATTGACCTGCTTCTGTCACCGACCACCCCACCACAAGGGAGGGTTTAAAAAAAAGATGTGGTGGTGTGCTCCTTTAATCCCGCACTCATGAAGCAGAGGCAGGCAGTTCTCTGAGTTCGAGGCCAGTCTGATTTACAGAGCTAGTTCCAGGACAGCCGGAGCTACACAGAAAAACAGTCTCAACAACCCCCAAAGGTGTGAGGTGTGTGTGTGTGTGTGTGTGTGTGTGTGTGTGTGTGTGTGTATTATGTATATATGTATGTATGCAGTTTCATAGGCAGGGTTTCATGCAGCCAGACTCTCTTACCTCTAACTCCCCCCCCCACTTCTCTGCCCAGTCCTGGGATGACAAACGTGCTACTAGGCCACCCTCCAGAGAACCTACTTTAAATACAGAATATGAATTCCCTTGAAAACCCAACATCCAAATGGTATGAAAATCAGTGAGACCTGGGTCTCATCTTTCCCTGCTGGCATCAAACCTCCTCAAGTTGCCACCAAATCAAGCCACCTGTGCTTTCCAATCCCTGGTAAGCCTTGTGATCCACGCATGTTGACTTGGCCCAGCCCCCCCCCCCCCAGCCTCCTTCCTTCATAAGAACCATTCCTGTGATCAGAGTGTGACATTTGAGCTACCCACACCTTAGTCTCCCATTACAGTGGTCTGTGTGATTCTGCAGATGACATTAGAATCTAGGTATGGCTTCACTTATTTTCACTGTATGTGTATATGTATGTACGGATGCATCTGTTTGATAGCTTCTTTTCTGGCCTTACCCGACTCCTTTCCCGCTCTTTGATTTTTTAAAATTATTTTATGTGAATGATGTTTTGCCTGCATGTATATCTGTGCACCATGTGTGTGCAGTGGTCCCTGAGGACCAGAACTGGGTGTTGGATTATCTAGGAAGTAGGACTGTGTTACGTGCAGGTTTTTCCCTGTCGGCCTGGGCCCACCACCATGCTAGCCCCCAATAACACACAGAGACTCTGTATTTGATATAATGCTGTTGGCCAGTTACTATTTTCTTATCGGCTAGCTCTGTCTTAATGATTAACCCATTTCTATTAATCTAAGTATTTCCATGTGGTCTCATCTTACTAGAGAGCGAGCCTGGATCTCTGTTCTCTCTGGTCTCTACATGTGGACTCCTCCTTACTACTTTCTCTTTTCTCCTTGTCTCCTAGTCCCTCCTGTCTCTCTTTCCCATTGGCCAACAGTGCTTTATTCATTAACCAATACAAGAAACGTATTTACAGAATGACATCTCCCATCATCGGTTTTAGTGTAAGCCATCCTGTGGGAGGTGGGTAATATGAGCAATTTTCCTGCCAGCCTGGTCCCACAGCCATGTCAGCCCTAAATAACACACAGAGACATTGCATTAGATAAAAAGCTGGTGGCCCGTTACTAGCATTTCTTATTGACTAGCTCTGTCTTACATATTAACTCATTTTCTATTAATCTAAGTGTTTCCACGTGGTCTTTTCTTACCGGAGAGAGGGTCTGGACTTCTCTCAAGTCCCTACATCTTGACCCTCCCTACTACATCTCCCCAAATCCTCCTTGTCTCCTAGTCCCACCTATCTTGCTTTCCTATTGGCCAACAGGGCTTTATCCATTAACCAATAAGAGAAACATATTTACAGAATGACATCTCCTATCAGGTGGGGTTTGAACCCATGTCCTCTGGAAGAGCAGCAAGTGGTCTTAATTGCTGAGCCATCTCTCCAGCCACCTCCATCCTCTCTTTGAGATGGGGGTCTCACTATGTGTCCCTAGGTGGCCTGAACTATGTAGACCAGGGTGGCTTCAAACTCACAGAGATCCTCCAGTCTCTGCTTCCTGAGAGGTAGGACTAAAAGCATGGACCACCACACCTGGCACCCCCTTTTCATTAAAAAAACAAATAACAACAAAAGACGATTACATTTGTATGTGTATGTACACTGACAGTGAGACACAGTATACACACTAACTGTGCACACACACAGTGTACACACACACACAGTATATACTCAGTTCATATACACACTGTACACATATACACAGTGTACACTCAGTTCATACACAGAATGTGTATAGCCGCACACACAATATACAAGCATGCCTAATGCAGACACACATTATACACACAGCATACACACTCACAAGCATATACACACATGCAGTATATACATACACACCTCTGAAAAAGCAGCACCTCTTAGTGGAAAGCATAGGAATAATTTAGTAACATAAAATCACACTCCAGAATACAATGTCACATATCACACTTTAGGATGCACTTGTGGCAAGAACAGAGACTAATACTTTGATAGACACAATTTGTTCTTTAAAAAAAAAAAAGGTTTGTTTTTATTTTTTTGAGTGTTTATCTGCATGCATGTAGATAACATGGTTCCATGGGGGACAGAAAAGGGAACAGAATCATGGATCATAAGCCACCCCATGTGGAAACTGACCTTGAGCTTCTGCAAGAGCAGCGAGTGCTCTCGACCTCTTTGCTATCTCTCCAGCCCTCCGCAATTCATTCTTGAAGAAACTACTCAACCAACTGAACTGCCATGGAAATCAAGACCAGTTTCTCTAGAAGACACAGTACACTCAATTTGGTTTTGGTTCCACCCTCCCATCTCCCCTTCTCAAAACCTTTCTTCAGTCCTTAGGTGTTTTTATTCCTCTGTCCTGTGAATCCAAAACGACATTTGGAGGAGGAGCAAGCAAAAATCTTTCAATAGCATAATTGACTGATACGACAAAGTGTTTTCCTTGCTGGAAACATTTGCATTTTATTTTAATATACACCTAATGTCAAAGAAATTAAGTTCTAAGAATAAGGTTTCAGACAGCAGGTAAAATCATGAAAAGGACTGTTTTTAGGAAAGTGTGTGTGTGTGTGTGTGTGTGTGTGTGTGTGTGTGGTGTATGTGGTGTGTATGTGTGTATGTGTGTGTGTGTTGTGTGGTGTGGTGTGTGTGTGTGTGTGTGTGGTGTATGTGGTGTGTATGTGTGTGTGTGTGTGTGTGGTGTGTGTGTGTGTGGATGGTGTGTATGTGTATATGTGTGTGTGTGTGTGTGTGTGGTGTGTGTGTGGGGGGGTGTGGTGTGTATGTGTGTGTGTGTGTGTGTGGTGTGTGTGTGTGGTATGGTGTGTATGTGTATATGTGTGTGGTGTGTGTGTGTGTGTGTGTGTGTGTGTGTGTGCGCTTGGGCTTCTGTTCCATGTACCACCAGCCATCCCTGTAAGGTCTGATCATTCTGTCACTGGAAATTTGACTTGAACACTTTAGCACAGGAACAATTTATCAAAAAGACACTTTAGTATATTAATGCATCATTTAAAAACCAATTATGCTTCCAAGTTTTAATTATTTTCAAATGTACATCAGGTAACCATCATCTGTTCCTTTCCTCATTGCACCCTTCATCCCTGCTTCTTCCTGCCCATCACTGATGATTTGTGTCAGAGCTGAAAAGCTGCCTTGGTCCCAAGTCATAGGTCCTGCTTCATGTCAAGTGGCTTCTTCTGCAGCCCAGCTTACCCCACTGCAATGGCCACAACACGAGTGCTGTGTACCTTGTGCTCAGCTTTCTGTCAGCAACTGCGTTCCTTGAGACTTGGGAGACTGCTCTGTTCACAGATGGACAGTTTGTACCTTGAGGTCCAAGAATGTTTTGGGAGTCTATGAATGCCTGGAATCCTATTGCCAAAATCTGGCAAGTTCACATGGTAAGGGAAGTAGGGATCTGTAGTTTACAAGAAACCTTCAAAGAGGTCCAGTGACCCCAAAGGTAAGAAATTGCTGGCTTTAGTGGCTGATCTGTGTATTTCAAGTATCTAAAAAACAAAATTACTATGGGGCATATCACCGGATATTTGCTGTTACTGTCAACACCATGTTTATTTTGTCACTATGGCAACCAGTTTATGTAGTTGTATAGTCAGGGTTTATTAGTGTGTGTGTGTGTGTGTGTGTGTGTGTGTGTGTGAGAGAGAGAGAGAGAGAGAGGGGGGGGTGTGAGGGGGGGAGAGGTTAGGGGACTTATTAGAACGGCTGATAGACTATGGTCTTGCTAATCCAACAATGGCTGTCTACCAATGGAAAGTCCAAGAATCCAGGAATTGTTCACTCCCAAGAACACATATTAATAAGACATCAAAATATAAAACATTTTACAAACTTAAGTCCCACAGCCTTACAAATTCAAACACTTTAAATGTTGTCTCTTTAAAAAAAATATCCAGTCTCTTTTAAAATATCAAGTCTCCATAAAACTCCAAAATTTTCTCTCTTCTTTTGGTTTTTCAATGCAGGGTTTCTCTGTGTAGTCCTAGCTGTCCAGGAACTGGCTCAGTGAACCAGGCTGGCCTCGAATTCACAAAGATCCACCTGCCCCTGCCTCCCGAGTGCTGGGGGGGGGGTTAAAAGTGTGCACCACACCACAAGCAGCCTAAATCTCCTTTTTACACATTCAAAGTCTCTCAACTTTAAGCTCTTGTAAAATAAAATATAGTGTTTTTCTTACTTCAAGAGGGAAGAACCAATGCATAGTCATAATCTGAACAAAGCAAACTCAAACTTCAACAGTGCACACGACTCAATGTCCAATGTCTGGGATCCACTCATGATTTTCTGGGCTCCTTCAAGAGGCTTGGGTCACCTTGGCTCCATCCCCTGCAGAACACAAAGCTTGACTCCTAGGCTCAGACTGGCTCCGCCCCACCAATGATGCTGTCTTGGTGGTCATCCCATGGTACTGGCATCTCCAAAATGCTAGGGTCTTCAGCAACCGGGCTGCACTTTCACCAATAGCCTCCTCATGGTGCCAAGCCTCAGTTGCTCTTCATGGCTCTATTCTGAACCTTCAGCTACTACTGAGGCTGCACCTTCACCAATGGCCTCTCCTGGCCTCTCACAGTGCCAAGCCTCACCTGCCCCTCATGACCTCTTCATGCCTTCAAACCCAGTATTACCTAGTGACTTTGGCTACAGGCTCAAGGCACAACCTTGGCCGCCTCTGGAACACAGCTTCTGTGCTGACTCTCAGGAAACACGTCCCCGAAGACTTCACCTCAGTGAAACTGGCCCTCTTAATCATCACTAGTTCTCAGTTCTAGCTAACCAGCATCAATTGTCCCAGTAAAGCAAAGGTTTCACTTCAGTGGTGCTGGCCTCTTGTTAATCATGGCTGACTCTTTAGTCCCAACTGACAAGAACCACAGACTCTTAATTCAAGATAGCAAAATATGCAGCTGGGTGGTGGTGGCACACGTCTTTAATCCCAGCACTTGGGAGGAGGAGGCAGGCGGATCTCCGTGAGTCTGAGGGCAGCCTGGTCTACAGAGAGAATTCCAGGACAGCCAGGGCTACACAGAGAAACCCAGTCTCTGTACGAAACAGCCATGAGAGTCTTTATGTAAGTCTCTCCTCCTCTTTGAACTTTACAAGACAGGATTCCATCTACATTTCTCTCAACACGTGTCTTCCAGGTTCTCACAGAACAGCTCACCAAAAGTTTGAACACTCAATTATTTTTTTTAACCCAAAGTTCCAAAGTAATTCCACAGTTCTCCCAAAAAACAACATAGTCTTGCCTACCACAGTAATGTCCCATGATCAAGGTACCAGTTTCTGTGATGAGACACCATGACCAAAATTTGACTTACACTTCCATATCACTGTTAATCACTGAAGGAAGTCAGGACAGGAACTCAAACAGGGAAGGAACCCGGAGGCAGGAGCTGATGCAGAGGCCATGGACAGGTGCTGCCTACTGGCTTGCTCCTCATGTCTTGCTCAGCCTGCTTGCTTATAGAACCCAGGACCACCAGCCCAGCGATGGCACCACACACAATGGACTGAGCCCTCCCCCATCAGTCACTAATTGAGAAAGTGCCTTACAGGCTTGACTGCAGCCTCATCTTATGGAGACATTTTTCCAACTGAGGCTCCCTCCTCTCTGATGACTCCAGCTTGCATCAAGGTGACATAAAACTAGCCAGAATGGTAGCACATAATCTAGCATGGATGTTGCAATACAAATTTTACATGTTGGAGGCAACTTTTGAGAACTAGACCAAGAAGCTACTGGGTTCATTTTGGTCAGAGCTAGGTGCACATTAATTGAGACGGCCTTTCTTCTGCAACAAGATTCTGAGGCTCATGTCTGCAAGGAAAAAGGAGCTCTGGCTTCCATGGTTCAGGTGTCATGGACCTGGGAAAAGAGAAAAGACTCAGAAAAGAGCTATGGAGTATGTAGGGAGTAGAAATGGGAATATTCTTCTGTTTATCTATCTACTCATGGTTTACACTCGTCCATATTTCAGTTGAGACAGGAATCACTAGACAGCCACACATTTCAGACTGAAGTAACTCCTCATGCCATGAAGGTCAAGAGAGCCAATCTGCTGACAACCCCCCTCCCCCACCTTGAGTCATTGTGTCTGAATGACTAGGCTGACATAAACAGGTCTTACCAGGTGAATCCAACCAACAAGTGGGGCACAGGGCAGCCTGAAAGAGCAGAGACACTTGAGTCCAAGGCACAGGGTTCAAGTTCCTGCCTTGTGAGCTCAAGACAGGGCTAGCTTGTGCCTGATGACTGGATCCCAACAGGAGAGTCACAGAAAGCAGAGGTCTTGGCACAGAGGGTATGGGATTAACTTTGACCCTAATATTGAATGTCTTCAGAGATGATATGTGGAGATCAGGTAGAACTCCAAAACTGTAGAGAACTACCTGTCATTCACTTATGCGTCCCTTTAGATTGCACTCTGGGCTGCCCAGGGAGGTAGCAGCTTACATCCAGAGGTCACAGCTGTGCGCCCCACTCCTGGCAGAGGAAGGTGTGACTGCCTTGACCAGAGATCTCCATCCCTCAGTTCAGGAACCAAAATTTGGCATGTGCAGTTCTCCATCTTGTCACTAGGTGGCAGCACCATACGTGGTTCTGTAATTCTTGGGGCTGAAGGGTCTTCCCCAGATGCTCAAGCCTGGCCCAGAACCCCAGCTTTGGAGGCAGCACAGGCCAGCCTGAGTGCAGAGTCCGCACTTAACCTTGGCAAACCAGCCAACCTCTTTTGAGGCTGTTACTGGTGAGGATTACAACAGTTCCTGGAAAAGGCGCGAACAGAAAATGAGGCCCCAAATGAGGTCGTAGGCAATCTCTGCCATCCCACGGAGCCTTCCTTACCCAAGATATTGCCATTATTTTCATCTTTTTCTCTCTCACACCTACTCCGATTAAGCTTGTTGGGCTAGGGGAGGGAGAAGGCAGGAAGGTCCCAAATGCGATTTTTCTGGGGCAGCCCCGATTCTCTCATCTCGTCCTTTTTCTTCACTTTTCCTCTTCTCTCCTGGGGGTTTAACTTATGAATCATGTGAATACCCTACCCTACGCAAAGGGATGCCCTGGACAGTGCCTCTTCCCCCAGGGCATTGACAATCATTCCTCTGATGCTGATACCCAGGCAGGATGTATGAAATGCAACCGTACTGGTTGCTAGGACAACAAAACATTTCCACTCTAACTGGTTAACAGCTTCTGTCTGGATACCTCCCCCTGGGTGATACAGAAACAAGACGGTCCTCGCCTCAGTGTGCTCTGATTGGTCTGTGGCCAGATGGAAGCTTGAATACGGCCTTTGGGCCGATGAACTGGTGTGTTGGTCAGTTTGGCATTGCTATGACCAAGTATCTGAGAGAGGCTACCTATGGAGTGAAGGGATGCATTTAGCTCATACTTGGGAGAATTCAAATCCAGGGGACTCATGTCCGTTCAGACCCCTGGTGGGTGGCAAACAGGGTGGTTACCTTGCAGATTAGGAGGGGAAAGGAGAGGAAGGAGGGAAGGAGGGTGGGAGAGGGGGAGGTTTGAATAAGAAGGCCCCCCTTAGGATCAGATAGTTGAACCTGGTCCCTAGCTGATGTGGTACAGTTGAGAAGGCTTAGCAGGTGCTGGAGGAAGCCTGTCCCTTGTCACTTTGGGTGGGTGGGCTTTGAGGTTTCAAAGCCTTGCTTGAGCCATTCTCAGATTGCTCTCTGCTTCCTGCTTGCTACTTAAGCTACAAAGTCTGAACTTGATGCTCCAGCCACTGTGCCTTCCTGCTGTCATGCTTCTTTGTTATGACAATAGTGGACTCTCATCACTCTGGAACCATAGGTCCAAATAAATCCTTTCCCTACTGGCTGCCTTGTCATTATGCTTCATAACGGCAATAGAAAAGTAACTAATACAGAGCAGGGGAGAGGAAGGGAGGGGAAGCAGAGGGGAGAAGAAGAAGGGACAGAGGGGATAGGATGATAAAGGACAGCAGGAGTTCCAGGATTTTTTGGTTTTTCAAGACAGGGTCTCTCCGTGTAGCTCTAGCTATCCTGGAATCACTTTGCAGACCAGGCTGGCCTCGAACTCACAGAGTTCTACCTGCCTCCACCTCCCGAGTGCTGGGATTAAAGGCGAGTGCCAACACCACTTGTTGAGGTGTCTGATTTTAGTTGGGTATGTTAATTAGGTGAGCCACAGTGGGGTTTTGATTTCTGACCTTCAGTACTTTGGTAGCTAGGCCTTGGTAATCAGCCTCAGGAGGAGGAAGTGTCCAAGTAAGGAATGGACCTTGGGACTAGCTTTAAAACATACTCTAACAGTTTTTAGCCATTCCGCAGGTGAGGGGTGGTCGTGGAGAAGGACAAGGCCTGAGAGGCAAATGCTGGAGTGTCCCTTCAGAGAGAAAGGCAGGGACCTGGACAGCTACACTAGGATCCTCTGGTTGGGCCTCTGAGCTGTGACAATGGAAGGGTTACAGTCATCTCTGAGGTCTTCAAGAGACCGATTCCCAGGAGAAGTTCTAACTGATCCAGCCTGTGTCACATGATTGCACCTTGGCCAGAAAAGTCAAGGTCTCTTGAATGACAAGCTAGAAAGAGGCAATTATTTTTTAAAGTTTACTAACATACCAGTTATATATAATGAGTTTTATTATGACATTTTCATGTTTGCATGTAATCTATTTGGATAATTACCCACTGGTACCATCTTTTGTCTCCCCCCCACCCACTGGTCACTTTCCTCATCCTGACTAGTCTTTACTTATAGATAGGTCTTTGGTGACCTAATGGATTGCTTACAGGAGCATGAGTGGCTCGAGGGTTAGATACAGCAACACAAGGCCCTTACCAGTGGTAACACCACTGAACAAAATGTCCCTCCCTTGCCAAAATCACAAACTCCTCAGGGAGGGTGGGGCTTCTTGAGCTCCTCCCAGCTCCATGGCAGGATGCTGACAGGCCAATCTTATTCAGGTCTTATTGGGGGGGGGGATCACAGCTGTCGTGAGTTGGAGAGTGCAATGTGTTATGTCCAGAAGATAGCATTTCCCAACACTTCACCCCTTCCTCTGGCTTTGAGGTGACTTAGCTGTTCCATTTATTATTGAGCAGTCAATATTTATTCTCATCACTTTGCCCAGTTGTGGGGCTCTGTTGTTACCACTGCTCACTGTATAAATCATCTTCTCTGGCCATAGCTGAAAACGTTACTGTTCCACAGACATAAATGTTTTTTAACAGGCAATGTGACAGACACATTATTTCCATTTTGCAAAACAACAGTAGTTGCTCCCCCACTAGGGCCCATGCCATCCCAGCCCTTGGCTTTTAAATGGGTTAATAGGGACCAGTTCTCTCTGTGGATCTGGTCTCAAATTCAATCAGAAAATGCTTGGTTATGTCTGTAAAAGACTTGCCACTATTGTACTGGTGGGCACATCTTTCCTGGAAGGTTGGTAATGTAGCATGTAGGGTTCATCCGAGTAAGATTCTAGGTGACACACTCTTTTCTCAGCAGCCTATATAGCACCTTCGAGGGCTCTGATCTACGGCCTACAATGAGGAAGTATCTGGTGACTTTGGGCTAATTGAATTTTCTGTGTCCTGTGACTAGAACACCCGGTCTTCAGCATTAATGTCTTAATATTCTGGTGGGTACCCAAGGTTAAGTACAGTTTTAAAAAGGTATTTTATTTTATTGTAATTATTTTAAATTATGTGAATACATGTGTATGGATGTGTGTATAAGAGTGTAGGTGTCTGAAGAGTCCAGAAGAGGGTATCAGATTCTCCCATAACTTGAATTACAGATGGTTGTGAGCTGCCTGAGGTGGATGCTGGGAATCAAACTCTGGCCAGATCTCTGTAAGAGCAGTATGCATTCTTAACCACTGAATCATCTCACCAGCCCCCAAAGAGGCAATTCTTGAAAGGGAAATCGGGAAAAAAAGTCACTTTAATCACTTACATTCCAGCTTTGGGTCGCACTTCAGTGACACCCTGTCTGCTGCATCCAGGTATTAGCCTCAGCCAGCACTAGGTCCATACTCTCATCTCCAGGCCCTAGGCAGTCAGCCCTCCATAGTTAGTCATAGGACAAGCTCAACATGTTCATACTGAAGTAGACAAGCCTTGGGAATGTAAGAGTGATGGACGTCCCACGCTTATCAGTCTTTAAATAATTTATCAAGTGTAGAAGCAAATGTTAAGTGCTTGCTCTGTTAGACACTAGGGATAGGACAGTGAAAAAGACAGCCATAGTCTCCATCCACACTTTCTGGAGGTCTGGAGGGTTAGCAATAACCCATGTAGACAGATGGATGCTTTTTTGCCTAACACTGGCCACCTCTGGGTGGTTTTGCAATGTTATGGATGGATTTTATTTTAAGAGTCTCGCTATGTATTCCCAGTTGTCCTGCGACTCACTTATAGACTAGGCTAGCCTCAAACTCAGAGATCCACCTGTGTCTGCCTCCCAAGTACTGAAATTAAAGGCATGCACCACTATGCCTGCTCTACTTTTCCCATTTTTTAAAGATTTATGTGCTTGAGTGTTTTGCCTGTACATACATGCATGTGTGTAACTGTTGCTTGTGGAATCAGAAGAGGGCTGGAGTGATAGATGGCTGTGGGCTGCCCTGTGTGTGCAGGAAAATTGAACCCAGGTTCTCTACAATAACAGCACTGCACTTAACTAGAGAGCCTTCTCTAGCCCATGGGTAGAATTTTTAAATATATCATCATCATCATCATCATCATCATCATCATCATCATTTCAAGAAGCCCAGGCTGGCCTCCAACTCATACTACGTAGTCAAGAATGACCTTGAACTTCTGATCCTCCTGTCTTTCTGTCCTAGGGTAGTAGGATTATAGGTATGCACCACCATGCCCAGTTGATTTGATGCTAGGGATGTGTGAGGGAGATGCCTGAATTGCCTTGGAGAGCCCAAGATGTTAGAGATGCCAGAGCCATGGGATGCCTGTCAAGGAAAGCTACTAAAAGGGAAATGGAACCAGCCCAAGAGAAAGAAGTGTGTTTCAGTCAACAGAGATGAAAGGAGCTAGAGATATGAAGAGTGTTTTGACATCAGACGTGGAGATGCAGAGTTTGGAGTTTGCCCAGCAGATTTTAGGTCTTGCTTTGGTCCAATATTTCCCCCCTATGCTCCCTTTCTACATTTTGGAATGGTAATGCATATCCTGTACTATTATATGGAAGTATGTGATCTGTTTTTTGATTTTGATTTTATAGGGGATTGCAGTTAAGAGATTGTATGAATCTCAGAAGAGACTTTGAACTTCAGACTGTTAAATGTTGTTGAGACTGTGATAAGACTATGGGGACTTTTGAAGTTGGACTAAATGCATTTTGCATTTTGATATTGTTACAAGCTTATGGGGGCCAGGGACTGGATTGTGGTGGTTTGAATGGAACTGGCCCCCATGAGTGTAGCGCCCGCTCTACAATCTGTTCCACTAATTGGGCGAAGGTTTAAATAAAAGACAAGACAGCAGGTCATTCATGCAACAGGAATGTCAGAGTGCCGAATGCCATTTATTGAGGGGAAGGAGCTGGCTTATAGACTGATTCACAGCACAGTGGAAAACAATCAAGGGTCAAGCGTGCAAGTTCTCTGCCTTAGCTCCTCCCCAGCAGGTGTGTGTTAGCAAATCAAGAAAAGTACCAAGAACTACTCTGGTGCAAGATGTTCCAGCCAACAGCTTCAGGCTTGGTCAAGGTACCTTGGGGGTCCATGCAGGGCCCTAGACATAAGCTCATAGAGAGTAGCACTATTAGGGGGCATGGTTTTGTTGGAGGAGGTATATCACTGTGGGGGTGGGCTTTGAGGTCTATAGTGAGATAATCACTTTGTCCACACCTGTGGCACTGACCACACTCATTGGGGGTGGAGACAGGGCGGATGTTACCTGGGGGAACTAGGTCTGAGGAGGGGCCCCAGGAGTGCTCTCTTGCTTGCAGCACAGGGACAGGAGAACATCCAGAGGCACCCTTGGGACCAGGAACCTGCTGGTGTTCATCTGTCTATGTTGTTAAGTTATTTCTCCCTGAATAAACATCTATTCAGCCTATTTGTTTCTCCTGATCTTTATTAAACCTCAATGCCAACCAATTAGAATAAGTGTTTTGGGGCCCAGCCAGTGCATGATGGAGTTTGTTTCCAATAGTGAAAGGACGCAGAAGTTCTCAATGTGTGGGTCATGACCCCTTTGCGGGTCAAGTGAGCCTTTCACCTGAGACCTAAGCTAAGTCTGAGCATTTATATTAATGAGTTTCCGTGTCTTTTTTTGGGAGCTGGTTGGTGGCCCAAAAGAAAATTCCAACTGCAAACAAGTGCTCTGACCACGGACCCATCTCTTCAGACAGCTTCACTTTTTAAAAGAGCCTCCTTATAAGTCCTACCTGTATAAAGCTCATGGTCTGAACTGTGCCACATGGTCAGGTCCAGCAGCAAGGTAGCCTGGAAGATGCAACTGTACTATCTTACTGCCACCCTGCTGACCATGGTTGCTATGCAAAATGACAAAGTCAGCAGTGTCTCTGCAGGAGTCTTCCAGGGAGACCCTCTGAACCGCAGTGGATCCATCTGTGGATCCAGTTTTCCTGCTAAATTCCTCTTAGGACTTCTTAGCTCTGTTTACCAGTAGATTATTCAAGCCAGTATAAAGATTTTGTTTATCTTCTTAGAAGGGAGTTAACTTGGATCATTTCCCAATTATATAAAAACAAGAAGGTGGGGGAGGCTTGAGAGACACTTCAGTTGGCAAAATACTTCCCAGGCAAACATGAGGGCCTGAGTTCAGAGTCCCAGCACCCACTTTAAAAGCTAGTTGCTGAAGAGACCTAACTTAACATGAGTGCAGCCATGACAGGCTACAAGCTATCAATACTGATACTAGGCCTCACCCTTACAATAACCATGAAAAACCACAAACTATACCCTGCAAGGAACCAATCGGCATTGAGACAAACAGGTACTAGATGCTGCAGAACACTAAGAATAGCGTACCTAACTTGTGTATAGGTTGCTGATTTCCTTTACCAATCCCTGTTGGACAAAACGTGTTACCTCACTGCTGCCTGATCAGGAGTTCAACCCCCATCTGAATTCAGAACTCTCCTATCCCCTCATCCTTTACTCCTTAAAACCCTGCCTCAACTAAGCTCAGGACTCCCTGATCCAACCTTTGTGTCAGAATGGATGAACAGCCCAAGCTTGAGCTTGCAATAAAGGCTCTTTGCTTTTGCAAATGCTTCGCTTTGCTCTTGGACTCCTGATGGCCTTGTGGGGGCTCATGAAGTGGGCATAACAGTTTTTGCAACAGCAGGCATCTATAGTCCCAGTGCTGGGCAGGCTAAAACAGATGGATTATCTAACTAATCAAGGAGCTCCAGGTTCAATGAGAGACCTTGTTTCAAAAGTAATATGAGAAGCAGTACAGAAAGATACCAAAGTTGACCTCTGGCCCATACACATGTGTTCTTGCTGCACACACACTCACACACAGGAAGAGAGAGGGAGAGAGAGAGAGAGAGAGGAGAGAGAGAGGAGAGAGGAGAGACACTGTGTTGGCTAGTTTTCTGAGAGGAGGGAACTTGTACTGAGAAATGCCTTCATAAGATCAGGCTGTAGGGCGGTCTGTTGGGCATTTTCTTAAGTAGTGATTGATGGGGGAGGGCTGAGCGCATTGTGAGTGATGCCATCCCTGGTCTGGTGGTCCTGGGTTCTATAAGAAAGATGCTGAGCAATTCATAAGCAGCAGGCCAGTAAGCAGCGCCCTCCATGGCCTCTAGATCAGCTCCTGTCTTGGGTTCCTGTCCTGACTTCCCTCAGTGATGAAGTATGAGATGAATAAGCCCTTCCCTCCCCATGTTGATTTTGGTCACAGTGTTCATCGCAGCAATAGTGACCCTACTACATATCTCTCTTCCCTTTCTACCCATATCTTGCACTCTTAGTGTGGTACCCACCTAAGGCCAGGGCAGACACTGATCATCTCCATGGCAAGAACTCCATGACTGTTGATCTAAAATGTCACTCAACGTCAAGAGCTCACAACTCTGAGGCAAGCACTATCCCTTGGTAGGTCTGAAGGTGTTAATCCATTCTATTCTTATAATGCCGACACTCAGGAGGCGGAGGCAGGAGGATTTCAAGTTTGAGGCCAGCCAAAATACATAGAAAAGAAATTCTCAGTGTCTAAAAATAAATAAACCGAACAAAGCAGAGCATAGACCCATTTAGTACATTAATGTTGGTCTTGGTTCCCTGGCCCCTTTCTTTGCTAGGACATCCCTTGGGATGCTGAAGTTAGTAGGGAATCGAGGGTTAGAGGCAGCCTACCTGTCCTCCAAATAAGTGGGGCACCTGTATCACAAAACCACAGCAGCAACTGACACGGGCTGGGAGTGTTAATAATATACACTGCTGGTAAGTTGTGGTCCAGCAGACGGCAACCCTGTGAACTTTGAGTTAACTCGGCTCCCTTTCTCTCCCCACCCACACTCCTCAACCAGAGGACTGAAGTTCTACCGTAATTCATCCATGCCGGTACTGCTAGTAAGAGGTAAACAGAGGCCCACAGGTGGGGAAGCAAGTGTTCTGGGGTGGGGGGAGGTCAAGGCAACCTGCAGCGCCAATGCCGTTTCACACCCATTGCATGCCTTCTGGTACCTGGACTTCCCCAGGAGATGTTGTTGACCCAGATGAGGAAGAAAAGGTCAAACCTCAGAAATCCCACCCTAGACTCATCCAGGAAAGCTCCCTGCTCTGGACTCCCCACATTACAGGGACCAGCGGAACCCTGCCTCCTACTGTCCTCCTTCAGGTGGGGGAAGGGGTCCTCAGGATGAAAGAGACATGCTTCCTCAGAGCCCCCAGTGCCCCGTGTGACAAGGACACCAGGATTCACTGAGTCAGTGCTCCTTCCAGGGCTGCAGCTCTGAATTATTCTTCCTGGGGCTGGAGTGTGGACAAATCAGATGCTGTGGGTAGGAGTCAAGGGGGATGGAATCCCACCTTCATTAATGTTCATTAATCCCACCGGTGGAAAGTAAGACCACTATCACAGTTGAAAGCCAAATTTGAAGCAAGTGTTAATTAAATATTGGCCAGGTGGATGGACTCTGGCCAGGTCCATCTCTGGGTTTCCAGAAAATGGTCCCGAGTCACATTTTGCAGGAGCTTAAGAAGGCCAAATCCACAATTCACATTTCCCACCAGATCCAATCAGGGGCAAGCATAAATCCACGTATTTCCTACCTATGCACCTCCCGCCCACACGTGATCATGCACGTCTGGTGCAGACGGGTCAAACAAACTTGTTTAGGGGAGTGAAAATTTGTGACTTGTTATCTCCCATAAACAGCCTCCAGCATTTCAGGAACTATCTGTCCTGGGGTGAGGGGCTTACAGATCAGAGGCATTTTGGTGTCATGGATCTCTGAGGCATAGTAATTAAAACTTAAAATATAACTTTGGCTCTCACAAAAGAGCAGATCAGCTGCAGCTGGAGGTCTGTCTCCCCCACTCCACGGCTGTATCGATATAAAATTCCAGGGTGTCTAAAAAGCCTAAATTTGAAGCTGGAATTTCTGGGGCGTAGGCAGTGTGAAGTCATCTTTGCCAGGGAAAAGGAGAATAGTGTTTAAATATTTAAACATATAGCATGTGACCTTTTTACTTTGTCCCAGGCCATGCAGACGTTAGGGGCAAATGTAACCCATCATTGTAATTTGTTGGTCCCCAGAGACTTTTAAAAATTGGAGCAGGGCACGACAGAACACATTTGTGATTCCAGCACCCAAAAGGTTGAGGCAAAAGAATTGCTTCCAGTTCAATGCCACCCTGGGCTATTTAGTGCCAGGCCAACAAAGGCTACGTAGCAAGATCCTGCCTCAAAATAATCAGCCAGACTCATAATCCTAAAAATTGCATTTGGATGCTGAGGTGATACTCGGTGGCAGAGAATTTGCCTGCCATGTGGGAGGGTCTGGGGTCCCATCCTCAGTACTGGAAGTGGGAAAAACACACACATAGAAAGGAAAAAGAAACTCCTGTGTGAATTCTGACTTTAGCTTTTCTTACAAATTGAGAGGGGCGGCAATAACTGTGCCTGAATTCCAACATGGCCCTACTGGGCAGAACTACAGAGACATGACATACCCTTTCAGCTTGTCACACCCTTCAATGCGCTGCATTTAGAGTCTGTGTGAGCCTAAGAATAGTTAAGCATGAATCAACTGATCCAGCCTGGGGTGGGGTTGGGGTGGGGGGACACTCCTGTCATGTGCTGGGATGAGCTGGTCAACATCAAAGTTTTGGGAGTTCAAGTCTGTACTCAACAGCTGCCCGTGTCGAGTCCCTGTCCCCAGCCTCAGCCTTCTGCTCTTTTACCAGAGAAAGGAGAAGTGGAGCCACCCATGGTCATTAGAAAGTGGAGAATGAAAGGGGAACAGACGTCCTTGCTGAGAGATAGGAGTGGCACACGTGAGTTCAAATTTCTAGTTCTGGCCCCAAGTCTCAGGAGATGCCCGGGTCAGTCATGTGCCTTGTGCGGGGTTTCTGGGGGGAAAACACCACGCTATAGCAGGGGTTGGGAGAGACACCTCTGACTGGAAAGAAGCCTGACTGTGAAAGACCAAGATGTGGTCTGCTGCAAAGAAGACTGGACCCAAAGTTCTGGGTCTCAAGACTGTGACAGAGAGATAACACATGAGATGAGACACCTGGAAGGTGTGGCTTCTTGGAGGGGCCTGCTCTTGGAGGGGCGGGAAGGAGAGGACCAGAGCTCCCAAGTGTCCCGTCCTGTAGGGAGCTGGAGAGAGGGGGCAGCGGAACTCTTCATCACATGCCCCAGGCCACATGGAGTGTCTGCTCTGGAAGAAGAGACCCAATTTGCCATTTTGTTGGGAGACCAAAGGTTAGGACTCCAGATCCAGCATTGGAGGGAAAAACAAATGCTCAGTGGCAGCAGCTCTGGGTCGTTTCCCCAAACTCAGGGAGGCTCAGCCTAGCCCTACTCTGGGGTGTGCAGGCACCAAGGCTTTGAAGATGAGAGCCTCCCTGTGCCCCCACTCCAGTGACTGCCGTGAGAGCCTCTCGTGGATCAGTCACCAGGAAGTCACAGGCAGGTTTGTCAAGCCTCAATGGAGTTTAACGTTCACCTCTGCCCAACACTGCCCACATGCCAGAGGGTAGGAGACACGTGGGCAGAAGTCATCAAATGAGGCCTCAAATGGGCCATAGCCACTAGCCAATGGGTTAGGACTTGCTGACAAGCAAGTGGTTGGCTCCTCCCTCCCCTTCACCGCAGCATGGGTGTCTTTAGGAAACAGGAATTGACTATTCTGAGAGACTACAGGTTGGGCCTGCAAGAGCAGCCTGGCCCTGTGCTACCCGCCCCGTTGGTGCCCAGCCATTCAGCAGAGACTATGGAGATGGACAGTTTCCACAGAAGCCTTAGTGGAGACATCTGTTCTTGCTCCTGGGCAGTGCTGTGGGAAATGATGTAACATAAAGACCAGCAGACATGTGGCCTGGGGACTTCTGAGAAACAGGTGGTCATCAGAGGGAGAATGAAGCAACACTGGCTCCAGCCAGATGTGCAAACTGAACACTACCCCCCACTACTCAACCTTGGGACACTCAAGGCGCACAGGCTGCAACCACCTATTTTCTAAGGGCATCTTTGACAGGGTGTGGCAGAAGGTTACCCACTGCCTTGAATGTGAGGAGCTGTCTTTGTGCTACTCAGATCCCCAGCATGGAACCTAATCCATGGCATCCTGGGGATGACTGAAGCAGCTGTCTGGGAAGGTGTGCAGGTGGGAGGAGCTGACATCTCCCTGACTCCATCTCTCCAGATGGCATCTTGTGCCGAGGCCCTTTCTCTAACTGCAGAGTGAGCTAGCTGCGCCACTGTCTAGAGAAATCACAGGGTAAGAGGCAAGGCTGGGGAGCTCACCCTGAGCAGATCTGGGGAAGAGGGTGCAGGCGATGCCTAGAGGTTGAAGATGATTTAAAAAGAGGCCAGCTTCCCAAACAGGTGAGGGAAACATGGGAAGGAGATACGAGTCCCTAGAGTCTGGATGAGCTTCCTGAAGCCTGGGAGAAAAGCCAGGTCCCAAACCAAAAGAAAGTCATTTGTAGAATGGGGGAAACGGAAGCTGCTTTTCAGGGCTGATTTCTTAGAAAATATTTATTTAGAAAACTATCCCCTCCCTACCCTCCTCCCTCTGTGCTGTGGGCCTTAGACACCCATGACACTCAGGGCTGCTTCTCCCCCATGTGTCGTCCAGTACATTGGCTATACTCTGCTGGAGACTCCAAGTCCCTCTGGCCACTACAGTTCTTGTGTTCAGTACTTGTCCAGGCCTCTGCCACTGGGTCTCCAGATGGAGGTATGAGGGTAGCCAGGCCTCCGTTTGCATGCCCCTCCGAAGGCCTGTGGGAGTTGCATCAACTGGGGTTCTGTCCTCTTCCTGTCTGGAGGCTCAGGGCTGGAAGCGGGGAGAGCTGATGTGAGGCTGATGGAAGGCGTGGGCGCTGTATACCACCTCGGGAGGTGAGGGGGTGCCGCTGGCCAGCACAGAGCACAGGGGTTCATGGCTGCTCAGCACGGATGTGAAGTACTTCAGCTCCTCTGTGAGTTGTTTGATCTCCTTGCGGAGAGCTGCGTTCTGTTTCTCTAGGTCTTCACTCTCCTGTAAAGGGAAATCACATAATGATGAGTGATGAGCGTCAGGGGAGGTGGGAAGGTTGGTGGAGCAGGAAGGCAGTGTCGTGAAGACTGGAGAAGTTTTCTATCAGCACAACTGAAAATTCATGCCCACACGAGGACGTGTGCACGTGTACACATGTTTGCATGTACACTTATATAAGTATGTGAGTGAGTATAAGTATCAGGTTGGCCCATAAGCAACTGCTGATAATTATTGTTTTGACTAATAAAAATAGCAATTCACAATCTAATCTGCCTCTTCTTATCATTGTAACAAAACACTGGGAGCTGATGGTTTCTCCAGCTCAGAGTTCTGGTGGTTCAAGGATATGGTGACTGAGGGCTGGCTGTGCATTCTGGAAAAGTGGATGGGCAGGTGGAGAGTATGGAAAAGAAGCTCGTGTGTAAGAGAGAGAAGAGGTTCCTGTCTCTCTATAACAATCCACTTGTGGTACCCAACCCCATCCCCCAGAGCGAGAGAGACAAGCTGGGTATGGTGGCACAGATCTGTCATCCTAGCACTCAGCATGTGGAGACAGGAGGATTGGGAGTTGGAGGCCAGCCCAGGCTAGAAAGGAAATAAAATGAGAGCCTGTCACTGAGTCTCTAGATAAATGAGTCTAAAGGGCTGGGGAATACGCCTAGTGTGCATAAGACAATGAAGCCTTAGGTTTAAACGCTGGTGTACTGAAAAGGAAGAAAGGGAGGGAGGGAAGGAGGGTGGAAAGAAGGAAGGAAGAAAAATAGAAAAGAAACTGAGAAAGGCATTAATACCTCTTGGAGACATAATTGCCCCTTGCTGGCACCCCCAGCCTGCTTCACTAGGGACTAAACATACATGTTTGTTGGAGATAAACCAGGAAAACCTTAGGTAGGTAGGTGTGTGTGTGTGTGTGTGTGTGTGTGTGTGTGTGTGTGTATCAGCTCATACTTGTATTGTTATGGGTGTGTATGCAAACATGACTGCATGTGTGCCTCTGGACTGAGTGTGGCAAGCATATGCCAAGAAAAACTGGCAATTGAGCCAGATCCTAAGAAAGTGGAAAGCAGTTTGTAAAACATTTTTGTCAGTTTACTCCACCCCCCACACACGCACACCCCAAGTGCCTTGTGTTTGCCCCTTCACACGGGTTCTAGGATGTTGAGAGCGAGCCTTTCTGAATATTGAGGCTCTGTGGTAGACCTGGCGTTCTAGTCTCCTCCCTCCTGCCTCCCTCCTGCCCACAATTGTTGAGTTTCCCAATCCTGTTCCAAACCATCCCCAAACCTTGGGCAATACCCAGTAGACACTCTGTGTTTCTAAGTGTAAACCTGTGATGAAGTTTATAAACATAGGAAGAGATTATATACCAGCAAATAACTGTGAAACGCAACATTCATGACAATATACTATAATCAGAGTTACTTAAGACTTATCAACTATTTATTTCTGGAACTTTCCATTTAGTATGCTCAGACCACAGGTGACAGTGGATTAACTAAAACCATAGAAAGGGAAGCAACATAAGTCCTATGCTCTCTGTGTCAGTATAGAAATGAGCATTTTTGTCCAGCATCTTTCTGTGTTGGTAGGAGACCACATCATTTACCAGCTGCCATGGCACTCTGGTAGACAGCAATTACTGAGGAGCAATAGCTTCTCCAGACCAAGGGATTCCTGGACCTGAATGAAGATGCCTGCTAGGTACTGGGGTCTCCCCAACTCCCCAGAAAGGCAAGGGTGCCAGAGGGACAAAGGAGTTGCAGCTCAGAAGCCACCTGGCACTAGCAGACAGTTCTTGCTTTTGCAGAGGTTGGATCTGAGAAGAAATCTCTTTTCCATGTGAGTGTTGAGTGCACACATGTACGGGTGCATACATGCAAGAGGGGTGTGTGTGTGTGTGTGTGTGTGTGTGTGTGTGTGTGTGTGTGTGTTTAGGTCGAAGAGGACACCCCGCCCTTGTACCTTCCTGTCACTGTGTTTGAAGGAGGGTCTCTCATTGGCCTGAACTTCCAGCTGGCCCAGAAGCCTGCAGGGATCTGCCTCTGGTCTCACCATCGCAGAGATTCTAGGCATGCGCCCCTCACATGAGAACCAAATCCAGGTCCTCACACTAGTACTTCACCAACTAAGGAATCACCCCGCTCTGAAAACCTGAGCTTTTTAACAGGTGTCTCAGGTCATTTCAATGACCAGACACGTTTGAAAATTGTGGTCAATAAAATACTGGTTAAATATGATGCAAATAATTATAAAATTTGCTTTAATTATTTAAGCATTGTTAAATGGCTGATTAAGTGCCAAATGGACTTAAATGTTTGTTGGCTGACTGGCTGATACCATCAATTGTTGGCATGAGAATGTTGGCTCAAAAGAATAGCGGTTAGCCGATGTAAGATAACTTGACATTTAAAATTTGCCCTAAATGATCCATCAGGAGTGTGCTGTGCTGCAGGCTGATGAGAGATGGGATTTATCACTCACAGAGCCAATCATCTAAACCCAGTACAGTCGGGGTTTCCTTTTTAAGTGGTGGAAGCACAGGACCCTGACCTTGCTCGTCAAGCAGGCTTCCAATTCTTTTGAAGGTCAGATGTAAGCTGCTCAGCCTCAACCCGACGTTCTGAAAGCTTTCTGAGCTAACCAAGGCCCCTAGCTGGATGCAAAGGAACCCCCATTTCCAGAGTGGGGTCAGGGGAGCCAAAATCTGGACAGTGCTCAGTCCCCCCGCTGCTGCTCCTGCAAACTGTGGCCAGCTGGACGTTTCACGGTTCTTTGTTTTTCCTGGCGCATCCCAGAGGGAGGTCCGCAAGACCTTTACCAGTAAGGCATTACCCCTTTACTGAAAGGTGGGCGAAATGAATCTGGGGGGGGTATGCTAAGACGGGAACTGGGGCCCCGAGTCCTGGCCCTTTCCTCGCCCCCTCTGAGAGTTTCCACTGGTGACAGCATTTACTGTAAGTTCAGTGCTCTGAAGAACCTGGGCAAACCCCAAGGCAGCAAGCAGAGACGGACTGGGTGGGCGGGCTCTGATCTTCTCCCCGCCTAGAGGCAAGCCCAGCTTTCGGGAAGTGACTGCAGGGCAAGTCACTAGCGAGCTTGGAGAGCACCCTCCAGCTTTCTCCTCCAGGGCCTGCAGATCCCAGAGCCCAAGCTGGGCAGGCCTGACTAACCACCGCCTGCTGCCTGTAACCGTGGGGTAAAGTTTGTCTTTACCTCGCAAGGCCAGACTGCTTCTTGCAAGAGAAATGTCTGTAAGCTCTGGGCCTTGCCCCCACTGGCCACTCCCTAGAGAAAGGCTTTGGCTTTGACTTCCCTTGCAGGAGGAAGTGGCTGATCTGGGCCCCATCCCTCCACTCTGCGGAGGGCAGCAGGGCCCCCGGAGAGGACTTAGATAACTAAAGGGACAGTTGGGGGCAGCTGTTTATCCACAGGGACAACAACCACACCCCCTAACTTCCAGCGTGGGCAGGGACCAGAACTCAGTGAGAAAGTGGGGTGAGGGGGAGAGGGGAGGACATTTCCTCTACCAGGCGGGCCTCTGGCCACAGTGGGGAGAGCCAGCCCACCTCCTGGCTCCGTATAGCTAGCCCGTTCCTCACTTTTCAGACCGTGGTTAGGCCTGTCAGTGTTCTCACAAAGTCTGCTGTCAGGAGGCCAACTGAGACCTGGAGCAAAACCATACTGCCTAGTTTCCTAAGATGCCCACAGGCTGGTGGCGGCAGCTTGAGGAGAAAGTCCTACAGAGTCCCCTCACACATGTGTCTTCTCAGAAGTGTAGAAGCCTCGAATGTGGAGATCTGCAGGCCTCCACTTGGACTCGCATTTCCCGCCTCTCCTGCATGGAGGACCTCACTGCTGCAGTGAGTTAGGGGCTCCCGGGAGCAAGAAGAAGACCTCAGCCACCACCACCCCACCCCAGACCCTCCAAAGGGACAGCAGTTCTAGTGATCACAACACACATACACTATGACCCCACACATCACATAATACCACATGCTGAGCTGGCCACACCCCTGAAGCCACAGAATTGCCCACTTCCATCCTGCCACCCTGGAAAGGCCCTCCACGGAGGCCAGAACATCCTTCAAAGTGAGCCAGGGAGGGCCTGGCTCCATGACAAGGGGTGGCTGGCCTGGCTCCATGACAGTGAATCCTTGGAGGATTCACTTTCCCTATTGAATACCAGCTGCTTCACCTGTAGACAAGATAATCCCTAACCCTGGCCAGATATTGACTAGCAATGCTGGTAAGAGGGTCTCACTGAGTAGGTCTGGGGTGAGCCTGGGCGTTCCAGTGTTCCAGGCTCACACGACTTCTATGGGGCAGCTAATGCTGAGAGACAGGAGCACAGGTGCCTCTAGTTTCCCCTTGAATTCACCAATATTTCATATTTCAAATTGGCTATCTAAATGTATTAGTAGACTAGAACCTGTAACCCCCAGCCTTGTGTGTGTGTGTGTGTGTGTGTGTGTGTGTGTGTGTGTGTGTGTAGAGATAGAAAGTGAGAGTGAGAGGAGAGAGAGAGGAGAGAGAGAGAGAGACAGAGAGAGAGACAGACAGAGAGAGAGACAGACAGAGAGAGAGAGAGACAGAGAGAGAGAGAGAGAGAGAGAGAGAGAGAGAGAGAGAGAGAGTCTGAGTATGGAGACTATCTGGCATGGATAGACGAAGCTGGCCACAAACTCACAGATCTGCCTGTCTCTGCCTCCTGATTAGTGAGATTAAAGGAGTGTGCCCCTTGCTCTGCCTTTTTAAGTATTTTATAGCCATCATCATGTTTAATCTTTGTAACACCATTGCATAGTATGGAACATCTCCCTTTTACAAAAGGGGAAACTGAGGCCCAGAGAAGTTAAGCAACACATTGGAGGTCAGGCTGCAGCACAAGTACCTGCCTCTTGCCTCCTTGTGCCTGCCCCGGGAAGCTGGTATAACCCGCTGAGCTCTGCTCACTTGCCAACATCACCGTCCCAATTTCCCTGCCCCATGCTAACTAACCCAAATGCTAGCATTCACAGCTCACCGCCTCGCCTCACCTGTGGGGGTCACCTGACGCCACTTCTATCAAAGAGCTGGGGGTGGCTAAGGAGGAGGCTTCCTGAGCATGGGAACACTCTGGGAAACCCCCGTTGGAGGGGCTGAAGAGCAGGTCACTCAGAGCTCCTCAGTGCTGGGGAATCCCCAGGCTGGTCCCTCAGCCCCAGGCAGCTGAGCTACAGGGAGACTGGGAGCAGCTGGCACCTCCTTGCTGAGGTCTGGCCTGAGCTCAGCAGGGACTCCCCAGACACACTCTGCTCTGCTCCTGGCCAGCTCTTGGTGAGTGATTTGACTTTCCCGTATTGTACTTAAAAAATAAATAAATAAATAAATAAAAAGAAAAAGAAATTGTATTTTATGTGCCTGTTTGCCTACATGTATGTGGGTACACCATTATGTGCCCGGTGCCTGTGGAAACCATAGAAGGGTGTCAGATGGCCTGGAACTAGAGTTGCAGATGGTTGTGAACCACTCTCCAGGTGTTCTGGGTCCTCTGGAACAGAAGCCCCTGCTCTTAAGCACTGAGCCATCATTGTTCCTGTCCTGCCATCTTGAATTTACTAATAGCCACTTCCAGAGGTTGAAAATAACCCGGCGTTTTTCCTGCCCAAAGGAGTGAACAACACATCATCGCTGGCATGAGGAGCTTCCAACTCATGCGCATTTGGAGTTGGTGCTGACATGTGCCACACATCAAGGCCACATGGCCGCTGGAGCTGGGATTATGTTTCCCATCCAGAGGTGGGCTGCTCCCCAGGAGAGGGAGGACTAGGCCTCCATCTGTCACCACTGCCTTTTACCTGAGGGCAAGAGTCACCCACTTTGTGGTGGACCTGTTTTCAGCTCCCAGGCACCAGTAGCTGGTCGGCCACACCAGCCGGGCCCTCCATGCCCTGTACCATCATGGGATTGGAAGGCTGTTGCCTGGGTCTTGTTTCCCCTCTGAAATACACTGGAGGTTGTCTCACTCAGCAAACACCCACTGCTTTCAGCTTGAGAGACTCAGATGCCCACCTTCCTTGCATCTGGAGGCAAGTGTACTCGTGTGTGTGTGTGTGTGTGTGTGTGTGTGTGTGTGTGTGTGTGTGAATTATGACTGGTGATATGCAGATAGAAACACAAGGACAGGGATTCTCTTTCTTTTTAACATGCTAGAGGAGAAGCCTGGAGGAGAAGGCTGTGCTGATGTGATACAATGCCTTGGCCAGGAGGGCTTTGTTTTTCTGTCTCTAATCTGGTCTTTCCATTCTGAGCTTCTTGCTACCTGAGAAAAGGGAACTGTGGCTGGCTGATGCCTCCCCTTGATGGCCTATCCACTACTTTAGCTGACTGGACTCCTAGGAAGCCCAGTTTGGAAAAACAGAGAGCAGAGACTCCAGCCTTGAGCCTTGAGGTGCTGGGACGGAGTACTTGGGTGTGCACGCACAGAACTCTACAGCCTCACTCCGCACATCCTGCCACATGCCCCTGACAGCCTCAGTTTATCCCGCTTATTTCTGCCTGTGGCTCTCCGCCCATTTCTGGTGCCTCGGGTTGCTTTGGCCCGGAGTCTCTGCATTGGTTCCTTCCCCCCAGATCATCGAAGCTTCTGCTTTGAGTCATATTTCATCTCCAGCATCAGGGGCTCGGGAAAGTGTCCCTGCATCGCTGCCCTAGCCCTGTCCGGAAGTCTCTTTCCACACTGCACTACATTGTTCTTTTCAAAAGCACCTTTCAAGCCATGTGACTTCAGCACCTCCATCCACATGTCCCTTAGAGGCCCAAATTTCATTGTTCTGCATGGGGCGCAGGCATCTCGATTTCAAAAATACTTCCCCGACAAGCCTGGAGCTTAGCCAAATTGAGACTCATGCTCACTATGGTTTTTAACACCGGTATAATAGCATAACTAATCGTTATTAAATTTATTTCATTAAATATATTTTTCCTTTTTATTGTTTTTCAAGACAGGGTTTCTCCGAGTAGTTCAGGCTGTCTTGGAACTCAGTGATATGCCTGCCTCTGCCTCCCAGGGTGTACCCACCACCACCCAGCAACATAAGACAAAGAATCTTAGAGTTGAATGAAATTTTCTAAGTTGAAATTTCTTCTAAAGCACTTTGTAATTTTAACATAATCTATGGTTAGTGAAAACAATGTCCAGAACAGCTCTTAAAGTGTTAACTTTATTAATTATTGTTATTACCATGTGTGTATGATGTGTGTGTGAGGACGGGCACGCATGAGCCATGGGCAGATATGTGGAGGTCAGAGGTCATGTTCCTGGAGTTCGTTCTATGAGTTCCAGGCTGTGCTGTAAACACATTTACCCCATGAACACCTCCCTGGTCCCTGCACATCTGGTTCTTATGATGAGAAGTCAAGACAAGAGGTGGGACTCTGTGGGAATCTCACGGGCTACAATTTGATCACACTAGTTCCCTTTGGATGGGTGAGCTCCCCCCAGGGCAGAGGGAAGCTGACATTGTCTTCATGGGTTAGTCCTCAGTCATGAGACAGGAGCAGCACGTAGTAAATGCTCACGGTATCATGTTGCTTGCTTGCCAACTTGGAATGTGACCACTGCATGCCCGTGACGGTATGTACTGAGGAGGCCTGTGACGTCCAGGCTATCTGTGAGTGTTTTACCTAACATTCCAGCTTTAACAGCTTCTGCTTTGTGCCTCAGAACAGTTACAAAAGAATCTTAAGAGGTTCCTTTTTCAAAAGGCCTGGCCATGTAGAGAGTAGGAAAAGCCAAGTTACACAGCTCTGCCACCACCTCCACTTTGAATGTAATTTCCCTCACTCGAGCTTGAACCCAAGGAGGTGTAAACAGATACAGTGGAAGGCCCTTGTGGCAAAGCAGCTAACACTCGACAGAAAGGCACAGTTCTCATGTGGGATTTGTGTGTCAAGGTCAGGCTCTGCACTGACTGAGCAGACAAGCCCAAGGCAGATTTCTCCTTCCTTCCAGCTGGAGTTCTACTTTCCTTCCAGACAGAGAACAGGATTCTTACATCGGCTCTCTAATTCCAACTCACATGGCCCGGGAATGCTGCTGCTTCCCATTTGTGATAAGGATTTAGGATCATGGGTTCTAAGGCCCTTAGCTTGGGAGGTGTAGGCCCCAGTCAGGCAACCCTGATACTGCTGTCCTGATAAATAACAAGCTGTCAAACTGCCTTCTTAACAAGGATGTTCACAGCCACAGACCAGTGCTGCCATCAACCTTGGCCATAGACAAGTGTCCGTGTGCTGTGGTCAGCAGTTAACGTAGAGACCCAGCATGGGTCAGAGCACTGAGAGTAAGTGACCATTGAGTGTTCAACCTCTGTTAGGGAGTGTCACAGAAGAAGGAGGGGAGGAAAGAACGGGAGAGCCGGAGGATGGGGAGGACCACTGTGAAATGCTGTCTTCTGGGTGTGATGTGGTCATTAAACTCATGAACTCACTGCAGCTGTCTTTACTGGGCAAGAAATGGAATATATATATATATATATATATATATATATATATATATGAGTCAAGGAGGGAAGGGAACGTGTTGGAGAGATCAAAAGGAGGGTGGAGGGAGGGTGATCGCTACGCATTGTTTAAATATATGAAAAAGAATGAAAAAGATATTCTATTTAAAGAAAGGTTTAAGTGGAGAGCCATCCCCAGCCTGGATTAGGATGATCCTCATATGCTCCACCCTCCCAACCTGGGTCCCCCCACTGCACTTCTGATTTGTCCCGTCACTCTGACTCTGTGGCTCACTGTCCTTTCCTGATGCTTTCTCGTTGCTTTCCACCCCAGTCTCTGCCTTTGGTCCCCTCTCCCCAGACCTTCCCAGCCTCCTCTTTGATTTGCACTAGCTCTCCAGTGTCAGGGCCTGGGGAAAGCACCCTCCCCAACCCCCACAGTCCCGCCCCCAGCCCCATCACTGGCCTAGTCCTGTCCCTAGCGGTGTAGGATTGCATTTTCTTCAAAGCGTTCTTCACAGGGTGTAGTTAATGAGATCCTTTATTTGTCTGGTTTCCTTACCTACAGCTGAATGTGAGACCCATGAAACCGAGACCTCAGGCTTCCTAGCTATAATCTTGGTGCCGAAAGGAACCACACATGCTGGAAACTGGCAAACACTGGCAGAGCAGATGGGTCACTTTGGCTGCTGGGCGCTGGGATGTGGGTCTACCTTTACAGCCTGCTGTAGCTCCTAGCTAACCACCAACACCAGGCATGTTCATGGGCCAGTTGAGTCCTTCTGGGTGCTGGAAATTGCCTTTTAGTCCTAAGGATCTGGGCTGATCTGCTTGGCTTTGAACTTTATCCCACACTTTCTGGGATGGTTCAAGGCCACCTTGGTATGATGTTCACTAGGGTCCTTTTTCAGTCCCCCAAATGCTGCAGGTTGGAGGATAAACTGTAAGGTCACCGACCCAAACTTTACCCAAACTTGACAATGCCACCTCTCTCTCGTTTCCCTTCAGAGTTCTCTCAACTTTAACCACCTTCTTTACAAATAAATAGAAAACATTAAAAAATATACAGTGTGCCTATATTAAAGATGGTAACTAATTAATTTGAGATAAGGTTTCAATGTACCTCTGCTGGCCTGGTCCTCACTATATAGAGTAGGCTGACCTTGAAATCAGACAGACCTATCTGCTATTAATTAGTATCTTGTCTTTTTAAACAAATGCACACACTTCAATAAAATATTAATCCTGGCACAAAGACAATTTGTCTTTTGCATTTTGTCATGGCTGCACTGTCATAACTGCTATTTTTTCATGGCTACTTCATCAAATGCATGATCATCAATTTACTTGAAATAGTTGCCTGGTGTGGGACACTTTGACAGTCATCAAAATGTCCCTGTTGTAAATAACACTAGAAATGACACCTTGATGCCCACAGGACTCTGTCTTTGCTCTCTCCTCTCCAGGGATAAATTTCTCAGACATTAGTGGGGCAAAGGGCATCATCCACGCCCCAGACTCTCCCCCCCCGCCGGTTTTCAGTAGGAAATGTTCAAAGGATCCTGTAAGACAGCATAACCAACAGTGAGGGTCTGTCCCCAGATGACTCAGCCCCTGTGACCTTCCACTGCGGGACCCAGTGCCAACCTGAGCTGGCACAGGGAAACACAGTGTTAGGATTTTTAGAATAAATAATCTTGTCAATAGTTTTGTGAAGATTTCATAATGTCGTCTTACTGATACAAGTTATCAATTTCTAACAAAGGAAAATAAAGCCTTAAATGTCTGTTTCAGTTAAATGGGTGTAAGTCGTTTGACATTTGGCAAATTCTGGACGTCATAGCTTGAGGAAGACAGGTGCAGTGGCATCTAGTTGGTAGAGTTTTACATTTTATAGCACATGGGACAACCATATAGTATTGTCAGAATTATTAGCAGTCCTGGGTGTATGAACCTGCAAACCTACCTGTTTTGGAAACTGAGGCAGAATATTGAAAGTTGAAGGTCTGCCTAGGCTATAAAGTGAGTGTAAGGCCAGCCTGGGTAGCTTCATGATACCTTGTCTCAAAACTTTAAATGAAGAGGGGAAAGGGACTAGGGGTATAGTTCAGTGGCAGAACGTTTGCCCAGCATGTATAACCCTAGGCTCATTCCCTAGTACTAGTGGTGGTGGTGGCGGGGTGGTAATCACCAAATGTCAATCACGCTAAGGTTGAGAAACCCTGCCCCAATATGTATTGTTTTCATCATCGGAGTAGAAAATTAGGTTATTTTCATTTGTCTAGGAAAAATGTGTGTAAGCTTTCTGTGCAGTCTCTGCCCACTTATTAATTGGTGTCTTGTTGTTTTTCTTTCAAAAGATGTTCTTTCTTGGTATACATATTAGATCTTCATGTATTTAATTTAAAGCAGATAATTTCTTCAAAAATATCATCAGCCTTGTGAGTTCCTGCCTTTATATCTTCCAAATAAAGAGGCATGTAAACTCTAGGCCTTACCCACCTGACCACCTTCTAAGGTCTCTTGCTGTTGTTGAGTGTTCTAAAATTAATGAGAGTATTGCTGTGCAAACATCCTGGCCATCAGTCTACTTCATGGCTTACCCTTTTTGAAATGACAGAAGGGAACAGTAAAAACAAACACAAACACCACCACCAACAAACAAAGCTCAGAATGGCACCAAGCAGATGCATGTTGGTAGGGAGGCAGGAATTCAGAGTCCTTTGGTGTCCCTAAGAAAATATACTGATTTCTTCACTGGTAACATAGCAGGTTGATCTAAAGTCCCTAAGTTTCCTTTTTAAATATTTTTGATCCAGTGAACAACACAGTATGGCCACAATTCTTAGCATTTCCTTTACCAGCATATTATGTGGACCCATGATGAGACCCTCTGTGGAAAGACAAACCCAAAGGTCCAGTCCATCGCTGTGGGAAGCAGGGCCCACACTGAGGATGCCCCCCTGAAGATTGCGATTGGACGGGATAGCTGTTTGCTTGTGACCTGGTACCTACAATCCAGTTTAGACAGGCATTCTTCAAGTGTGGGTACCTCCCAGCTCTAACACACCAACCCATCACCCTTGGATAAGCGGTTGGGCTGGTAAATGGCCTTGATATGTTCTTCCTCAACTAAAATAGCTGAATTGCAAAGACTGGAACTATTTCTGATTGCTTACACAGCACATATTCATCATAAAAAAAGAAAAAAAAACCTTCAAAGAATACCAGGACTAAGGAAATTACCCAAGCCCAGTCACCCACAAGTAACCACTATTAGTATTTTGGAGACTATGCTCTACACACTCAAGGCTGGCTTGTTTAACTCAACTCAGTCTCAGAGACATCTAAGTAGATATAGATTTCCACAGTCATGTCTAGTGCCATTCTCAAACTCTATTGTGTAAATGAATCACAATCTACTCAACACCATGTTAACCATCTGCCTATTTTGGTTATTGTTGTTTGTTTGTTTTCTAGACAGGTAGACCAGGCTGGCTTTGAACTCACAGAGCTCTACCTGCCTCTGTCCCCCAAGTGCTGGGATTAAATGCGTGTGCCACCACTGCCCAGCTCCCATCTACCTAAATTTATGGCATCCATAGTGTTTGCTGTTCACAGATACCCATGCTTTAAGCTTCCTCATCTATTATCTTTGCCTGACACTTATATTAAGTGAAGTACAATATCAGCTCAACACAACCTCCTAAAAATGAACACACACACACACACACACACACACACACACACACACACACACACACACACACACGACAGAGGGAGATAGAGAGATCTTTACTTTCTTGATGAAGCCTAAAGATGAGCTGGGAAAAGTAATAATTTTGGAGGGCATTGCTTAAACAGTAAGAAATAAACTCAGCTAGCAACCCAAGGCGGTTAGGAAGGAGGGTTCTGAAATTCAAGCTATGTATGTAACCTTGGGCAGATTACTTAAATGCAAAGTTTTATTTGGGTTTCTTTTGGGTTTTTTTTTTGTTTTGTTTTTTTGTTTTTTCAGATCAAGTGCTATACCGCTAGTAAGGCACCGAACACCCAGAACCTGAGCATGACCGGGTGTTCAACATTTTTAAAAGAAGAAATTCAGAGTGATAGGGACATGAGAGAGGCGTCTGTTTTCCAGAGATGATTCACTGGCTTTAAGTTGATCTTTTAAAAATTAGAACTAGCCAGAACATTCCTGTGTGTTTTATTATTTTACAGATCTTTGAATTCTGTATGCCGATAAACCTTAGGGCACGGTCTCCCAGAGACAAGGAACAATGACAGAAGTCCCCTCAGCAGGCCAAGAGCATGTCTTTGGGAATTTCTCCATTACTTAATTTTCATGGCATTAACTCAGTTTACATGACTTTTCCTGTTTATGTGATATGAAACATTACAGACGTCTCTGTTCCGAACAGAAGCACTGGGTTTCTAGATCTGGCGTTGGCACTCAAGCTACCTTGCTTCGGCTCACCCTCGAGACCAGATCTCACAGGTCAACAACACTCTAGGGTGACCCCGCTGCCCACCTCCCGCCTCCTCTGTTCTGAACCTTCTTGAGATCAATGCATCTAAATTGAGCTCAGTTCTGTTTCCACTGACCCCAGACATTGACTCAAAGTCCCTCATGCTGGAAGGTGCCAGAGAGCCTCCACTGGCGACAGGGTGGCCTGCCACAGGAACATAACTTGCCATACCCTATAGTGTTTCACCTCATACTGTGGACCTCAGGGTCACTCAAATGTCAGTGACAGTTGACCCTCAAAATGCCTGAGATAAAAAGGATTAAAAATGCAAATGATACCCCTCCTGTCTTACAACTTTAGTGTGACTTTTTGGAAATAGATAACATCAAAAGAGCTCGGGTAATCCATTTTAAAATTGCGTGTATACTTATGCTCAAATAGATTTTTAAAAATGTGGTTTGAAGCAAACTAGGTACTCTATTTACACTTTTCTTACTTGAGAGTCTGGGAACTTGGGGCTGGCAAGATGGCTCAGTGGGTAAAGGTGCTTGCTGCCAAGCCTTACGAATTCAGTTCTATCCCCAGGTCCTATACAGTGGAGGAAGATAACTGGCCCCTGCAGGTTGTCCTCTGACCTCCACACATACATGGTGGCATGCGTGCACCTTCCCCCATAATAAACAAACTGAATAAATAACTATAATTTAGAAAGTTTTAAAGAGGAGCTGGGCAGATGGCTCAGTAGTTAAGGGTGTCGACTGTTCCAGCAGAGGCCTGAGTTCAGTTTCCAGCACCTATGGCTCTCAGGTCTATGAGGTCAATATCTCCTCCTTCTGTGGGCACTTGTACTCATGTACTTACACATGCGTGCACATGCACATGCATGCACAAACACACACACGTTAAAAACTTTAAAACTATTTTACAAAAGGAAGTGATAGTATCTCTACATTCGAAGGCAACTCATTTTAACAGTCCCATAATAGTCTATTCAGAGTGGACTAACATTTATCAACCACCATTTCTTAGATAATTTATTTAAGTTTATTTTATGTGCATTGTTGTAAAGGTGTCAGAGTCCCTGGAACTGGAGTTACAGACAGTTGTGAGCTGCCAGGTGGGTGCTGGGAATTGAACCTGGTTCCTCCACAAAAAGAGCCAGTGCTCTTAACTGCTGAGCCATCTCTCCAGCTACCCTTTTACTGATGGATATTTAACAAATATCCAGACATTACAGAGCAGTGATAGAGCATCTGCCCAGCCATGTACAAGTCCCTGGGTTCAGTCCCCAGTACCACCAATCAAAACAAAAACCAAGAGAAAAAACAGAACCCAGCAGAGAATTGCGTCATCAATGGTGTGCTCACGAACAGACTCCTAGACAGCTGGGAGATAGGGAAGCTGCACCTGCCATCTGAGGTGCCTGGTCAAGCTGCCACCTGGGTTACAGCAATTGCTCCTGCTAAGGGAATATGATGCTCACTCTCCCCTCTCCCTTGGCCATTTCCTGTGCCAGTGTCATCTTCCACCCCTGTCAGCCTGGCAAGGAAGTCTCACACTCACTCTAATTGGCATTTTCCTGAGGCCGGCCACATCGTCACATTAAGTATATTGTATCCCTCCCTTTCTGTAAGTTTGTGGTCACTGGTCGTTTCTCTTTGAGATCAGTCATCTTCCTGGCATAGAGCTTTCACATATGCAGTAAACGAGGCTTTTGGCTCTTGAGTTTTATAGATAATTGCCTCCCAGTTTTCTATTTGCCTTTGGTTTTGCATATAGTGTTTTGAGCTACGTAAACTTTTACAAATGCCTTCCCTTTTTTGAGATGGGGGTCTCACTATGTAGATGAAGTGTCTTAAACTCATAGAGATCCACCAGCCTCGGCCTCCCAAGTGCTAAGATTAAATGCATATGCTACCACACCCAGTCAATTTTTAAAATGCTTTGATATATGTATATATTATTTGTATATCAGCATTTTTCTTTATGATTTTCTATTTTACTTGAATTTTTTCATCCATATATATATATATATATATATATAATTTTATTTATTTATTTATTTATTTAATTATTTATTTGGTTTTTCAAGACATGGTTTCTCTATGGCTTTGGAGGCTGTCCTGGAACTAGCTCTTGTAGACCAGGCTGGTCTCAAACTCACAGAGATCTGCCTGTCTCTGCCTCCCAAGTATGGGGATTAAGGCATGCACCACCAATGCCCGGCCCCAAGATACATTTTTAAATCTCATATTTCCCCCTAAGATGTCTTTAGTTTCCTTGAAAAATATTTAATCTGTCTATGTGTTGTAAGGAATGAGGGATTCAGCTTTTGTTTCTCCAAGTGACTAGACAGATATCCCAACTCTATTGAATAATTCAATTTCTCTGACTGGGTGGAAATGTCATACTAATTGTTTTGTGTTTATATCTATGTCTTAGAAGTCATTACATACAGTTCATAATTATGAACAGAGTCACAAATATGTTTCATGTGGAGTGAGTCAATGCTGAGGATTTTGTAACATGGCTGTCTCAGGAGGCTCCTCCCTATCTCTGTTGTTTGAAAAGTAATCAGTGTACCAAGCTTGATGACAGAACAGATATTCAAAATGCTAACTAGTAAGCATCTCATACTCACATAGGAGAGGTCAGACCACTAGGGGCTTTCAGTCAGACACTAGTGCCAACATGCAACATTAAGAAGATACTGGCAGCCTGGCACATATGAGGCTAGGCCCCTAAGATGAACCCTAAGGGATCCCTCACTTGATATATTCCCAGTAATCCATAAACCCTGATTTTCAAATTCTTGGTAGATGAACCCAACGGCTGGAAGAAGGTTCCAGAATCTTGCGCATAGAGAAAGCGTGGAAAGAAATGGAGGCAAACTGAGACTTGGAACTGGACTCACTGGAAGGAACAGGCTTTTGTCTCTGGACCACACGTGTATTTAAGAGGGTGACTGAGAGGGGTGACTGCCAGCAAGAAGACACGCAGAGTTAAACTCTCTGCATGTTGGCTACTGTGTGTTGCTGTCAAAAGCTTCCGCCCGAAGCCACAGAACTTAGGTTATAGTGACAGCAGTAAACGGGCCTGTGGTGCAGCCTCTGAGGCCGCTCACTGGGCAGAATGTGAAGGCACACTGCCGTGCTCCAAAAGCAGGAGCGGGGAAGAGTTTAGATACAGGAAACTAACTGGGTAGCTGCAGGGATTGAGGCTGGGACATGAACATGGCTATGATGACCCCATGGCCCTATGGACATGCAGAACACCAGAGATTACTCTCTGCAGTGGTAACCAGACTCATCAGCTACGTGTCATGGTTCTGCTTCCTTTCCTCCTAAGACAGACAGCCGAGAGGCCGGCCAAGACCACAGGGCTGAACTGATGGGGGGGGGGTAGCCTGAAGCTGAACTGATGGGGGGGAGCCTGAAGCTGGACTGATGGGGGGGTAGCCTGAAGCTGGAGACAGGAAGACTCTCTCTCTCTCTCCCTCTCTCTCTCTCTCTCTCTCTCCCTCTCTCTCTCTCTCTCTCTCTCTCTCTCTCTCTCTCTCTCTCTCTCTCTCTCTCTCTCTCTCTCTCTCTCTCTCTCTCTCTCTCTCTCTCTCTCTCTCTCTCTCTCTCTCTCTCTCTCTCTCTCTCTCTCTCTCTCTCTCTCTCTCTCTCTCTCTCTCTCTCTCTCTCTCTCTCTCTCTCTCTCTCTCTCAAGCTGGAGACAGGAAGACTCTCTCTCTCTCTCTCTCTCTCTCTCTCTCTCTCTCTCTCTCTCTCTCTCTCTCTCTCTCTCTCTCTCTCCCTCCTGCATCAGGAGGGAGGCAGCCCTCTGCTGGTAGAAGGGACCAGGTGTGCACTGGGGACCTTCTGCAGGGAAAGAGAGCACTGTGGAAGATTCTCAGGCATCAAATGTGTATGAGCTTTGTAACTGTTAAGGAGTTTCTCAGCACTGAAATTCTGTGGAGAAAAAGTACATACACTCACACGCACACATACAATGCACAGACACAATATACACACAATACACACACATACAACACACACACACAATACACACATATATAATACACACACAACACACACACAATACACACACATAAATATACACACATACACATACAATACACACATACAACACACACACAATACACACATATATAATACACACACAACACACACACAATACACACACAGTACACATACACATACAATACACACACAATACACACATACAATATACACACATACAATATACACACATACAATACACACATGGTACACATACACAATATACAGACACAATACACACAAATAATACACATATACAATACATATACACAATATGCAGACACTATACATACACATAATACATGCATACAATACACAATACACACATAATATGCACATATATACATACAGGGAAAATACACAAATGCTTTTATGTATAAAAGTATAGATATGTACATAGAAATGCCTGCTCAATATAGTTTTCATACTTCCTGTACTGTTATTATTATGCTGATTGCACTGAATCTTTTGAGTATTTGCTGCAGGCCAGGCACCACACTGAGCTTTTTATCCGCACTCTCTAAAAGCAATTCCTGTCATTTCCAATTCTAGAGCTAAGGGCCTGAGTCCAAGGCCCATGAAGAATGTACATAGGCTCAGTCACACAAATGACAAATGGTAAGGCGGCCATCCAAGCCTGGCCTCTTCTTTCTTTTCCTCCTCCTCCTCCTCCTCCTCCTCCTCCTCCTCCTCCTCCTCCTCCTCCTCCTCCTCCTCCTCCTCCTCCTCCTCCTCCTTTTAAAGCTTGTGGGTGCTTGCCCACCTATTGTAAGTGTGGCTTCTTTGCTTTAAGGACTGTTAAATAAGAACCAGGCTCAGGTGGAAAAAGTCCTCTTAAGCTGGTGCAAGTGCTGTGAGATTTTAAGCCCTAAAGAAATCACTGGAGGTGGATGAGTAGCAGGGATAGAAACTTAACACCCGGACAGTTTATTCATTTTTTTTGTCAGTTTGACACATACTTATCAATTGACAATGATGTTAGCGTGTACTGGAGAATATAAGTACCTATCAAGCAAAACCTAAGCGTGAGGAGAGAGGGCTTAGGACATGCTGTTCTCAGTTTCCTTAAAGCCCTCTTTTTTGTCTTCTAAAACTACGTATTTCTTTTCTTTTGATGGATGTGTATGTGTGTGGTGTGTATGTGTGTTTGCTTGTATGTGGGCATGCATGTGTATGGGTGCACATGCATGTGTGAGGGAGGCCCAAAGTTGATGTCAGTATCTTCTCCAATCACTTTCCAACTTCTGTATTGAGTCAGGGTCTCTTGCTGAACCCAAAGCTGCTTTTTGCTAGTCTGGCTAGTCATCTTGTTCTAAGAGTCCCTGTCTCCACTCCAACTCCCATGAACTGGAGTTACTGCAGGCTGCCACGCCCATTAGATTTTCCTGCTCCTTCTTCCTTCCTTCCATCCTTCCTTCCTTCCTTCCTTCCTCTCCTTCCTTCCTTTCCTTTTCTTTTGACAGGGGCTCTCTATGTAGTCCTGGCTATCCTGGAGCTCGCCATGTAGACCAGGCTGGCTTCAAATTCACAGACATCTTCCTACCCCTGCCTCCTGTCCATTTAGCTTTTATGTCAGTTCTGGGGATCCAAACTCTGACCCTCATGCTTACATGACAAGCATTTTACCCTCTCAGCCATTTCCCCAGCCCAATATTACTTATCCCTGATAAGGTTAAAGCAGCCCATTGCCATGCTAAACATCTGTATCATTGTCAGCTTACTTGGTATTGGTGCTTATTTATTGCACTTTTGCCATTGAAGGAAACTTCTAGAATATTAGCAGTCTGGAAATTTTTAGGAGAAAGTGCAGGAAGAAGGATGCGATGAAGAAAGAATGGTTGAGCAAGAACACTGTGAATGGGGCAGATTGTAAAGAGGAAAAGGGTTGGGAGAACTGTGCCCAGCAAGGACTCAGAATCTCTGGCTCAGGCTGTGGGCCTCCTCCCTGCTAGAAAAGTTTGAGAATATTGGCCATTCAACCAGGATGGTGATTGTCTCAGATAAGTGCCCTGAAATTGTGTCTTTTGCAGCCTCTAGATATACCATTAACAATGGAAAAGTCAACACAGAGCTTTCATGATGTTCAGGAAAAAAATAAAATAAAATAAATAAATAAAGGTAGCATCGTTGATCTCTTTTCCCCAAATGCAAGGACATTTGGGATGCAGAGTAGCTGCCTTCTTGAAGGATGAGATGTGTGGTTCTACAAGATTGGACTTCCCAAAGTCAAACTTAACATCTAACTTCCTCTGAGCATCTGTGTTCCGCTCACAGTGGCCCAGGAACTCTCTCTGCTGTCCCTTTCTGAACAGGTGCTCCTGCTTCTCGTCAAGCCTCGATGCTGCCAGCAGCCCACTCACCTACCCTTGCGGTCTCCTGGGTTAGAAAGGGTCAGCCTCCGTCCTGTCCTCTGCTCCTGAAGGTTTTAGTACACACACCCCTGCAGGAGAAGGGAGTCTTTCCTCCTCACCTCACCCCTGCAGGTCTTGCCTTACACTTACTCTTTCTTCCCATGTACATAACTCCATCACAACAGAAACATGGCAGCTGGGTCTCACAGCCCCACTGGTGTGGGGTGCAGAGCCTAAGGCACAAGAGCACCATAAGAAGTCTGGGTACTCACCAAGTGCAGGGTGTCAGCTTTCTGTGTCTGCCTCTGTCGACTCTTCTGGGCAGCAATGCGGTTCTTCTCCCTCCTCTGAACTTTTCTCACATCATCGGATGAGTCCTAGCAAGCAGTGATAGCAAGAACTAGGTGGGTCCATCCCTTTCGTCCAGTAAAAACAGGCTGTTGTATCATTTAGCTCCTTCCTTCCTTCCTTCCTTCCTGGTCCTCAGTTCCTCCTCTACCATCCATCTCCTTATTTACAAAAAGCCTGCACCCAAAGACATTTTCTTCAGCATTCCCTGCTACCCACCCTCAGGTAGCCCATAGCCTTTTCATCAAAAGCTACATGAAGAGGGGAAGAGAGATTGAGGATGGCTACTTTGGAAAGCCTCAATTAAGACAATGGAATCTGTCCCATCAATTCTGCTCTCTCCAGAGCTGCTCTACCCCCACATTCTCTATCTGGTGTGTGTGTGTGTGTGTGTGTGTGTGTGTGTGTGTGTGTGTGTGTGTGTGTGTGTGTTTTCCTTCTTGGTGTTCCTTTTGCTGTTTGTTTGCTTGTTTGTTTGTTTGTTTTGCAAACTTTGTTGAGCATCCATTATGCGCCAACTTCTGTACAAGTGTTTTTAGAGCTACTATGCTACAATTCCCCCAGCTTGCTGGGCAGGTACAGTCATTTCTATTTCACGCAAGATGAGGCTGAGACTCTCTCTCCACGCTGGTCCCTGAGCTCATGGCCATCCATGGAAATGACATCTCCTGGTGCTGATTCTACAGTTTGAGAATCCCCTCTCCACCAGCAATTCTCTTGTGCTGCACCCTTAGGCAGAGGGCCCTGCCCCAGCTCTCTCTTTCTTTTCTTCATCACCTTCATCATGCAGCCACCTTGAGACCTTCCCAGTCCTGAATATGATGCCTGCTACAAACTAGGCACCAAAAATTAAGTCTGAGTTGAGGTGGAGGCTGCCCGCTTTAGCAAGCTACTGATAGAGGCTTTGAGGACAAAGCACGCTTTGGGTGTAAGGAAGTCCTGTAGAAGATCGGGGAGGCTCGCTCAGCTTTGCCCATGATATTGCAGATCAGTGAAGATGCTAAGAGAAGCCCTTCAGCAACCCCCGCCCTGTCAGAGGAATCACAGATCCTGGGGTCGGACTCTGACCCCCTTCCCTCTTTATCCAAAACTTCCAGGTCATTCTAGCAGGCGGACATTTGGTGAAAGAGAGCAAGGAAGCACTCTTCCCATAATGCCGCAGGGGGCTAGGTTACCATGGAACTCTGAGTAATTTCCTTCTTAAGAAGAGAATGGTACCACCTTCCAGGCAGTCTGAGCCACTCTGATATCATTGTGACCAAGGAGCTGACTGTTTTTCCTCTAGAGTCTTCACCAGTATGGCTTTTTGGTTAGGAGCTGTAATACCAGACAATCGCCTGTGACAGATGTGATAGGGGAAGGTTTCATACTTCTATTTTGGTTGCAGCATTTTGCAAGCCCCCCCCCAGATATGTGTAAGGCAAGCTTTCTGCCCTTGAGCTATGTGCCCTGACCTATATGTTTGCTAAGGAAAGAATGAAGTTTTTAAGATACTGAGATATAGAAAAGTTTAAGCCAGTGGGACTATGCTGGATGAGAAGGAGAGTTTTCTAGAGCAAGGGTGTCAGGAATGTGATAGAGAGATCTCCAGAAACCACAAGGTGGGAAGGGCATCCCATTTGAGGCATCTCTCGCTTGCTGAAGCATCTTGGTTTGTTAGTTAAGACTCTAAAACTCCCAGAAGTATTCCCTCCATCCCTGGTTTCCCAGGGCTGATGTTAGCTTTTAGTGCAGGTCTCCAACAAACCTCCCAAGCCACTGTCTTCTTTCTTCTCTCTGGAAGCCACGGGGAAAGATGCAGGCTGTGACTTTAGCTTCCCTCCCCACTGGCTGTTGTGGTCATAGAGGTAGTCAATCCCTGGGCAGGTAGATTAGTTATCCTTTCCTTCCTCTCTACCTTGCTTCAGCTTAACTGTATTTCTCTTTCCTCACCTCAGTTCTGCCTGGCCCCTTGGCTCTTCCTGGAGAGCTGCAGATCTAGGATTTGGGTGGAGTCCACCAGCAGCCTACTAGAACATTCCTCGGCTAGCGGTATGACCCCTTCCTCTAAGTTCTGTGATATTCACCCGCCCCTTTCCTCCTGGAAAGTTTCACGGTGGGAACCTAAGTGTGGAAGAGATGAGGCATACTGCTAGGAACGGGGCTGAGGGAGGGGGGGTGGGGGGGAGCTCGTGGCAGGATGAAGGCTTTGCCACTTGTACCTCCTCTAGCAAATACCACATCCAGACTCTGCTAGAGAACACCCTGCCAAGTAGAGAGTTACTTCCTTCCCCCAGAGCTCCCCTGGCAGGATAGGGGAGTCTGGCCCTCTCCTACCACCCCAGGGTATTTAGAAGGCAGGGATGTGGGGGTACCTGCTTGCCCGGGGGGAGGAGAGCGGCTGAAGCTGGAGTCACTGCTGTCGGAGCTGTGAGGCATGGCTGTAATCTTCCGGACTCTCCCACAATGGCCCAGATGCCTCTGGGCGATCTTCTCACTTGCTGGCTCCCCTTCCTGACTGCTAGGGGGCCACCAGCCCTCCACCTTCCACAGGTGCCTTCCCTGCTTGCCCTGCAGCCACCTCCGACAGCCCCCTGTGTCCTCCTGTCTCTGGGGCACAGAGAGACTGCTCCCCAAAGGGACATCTCGCTTACTTTGGGGCTTGCGCACACGCTCTCTCTTGTGGTTTCTGGTAATTCAAGCTGGAAGTCACATGGGCGGAAACGTCAACAAGTTAGAAGGTAGTTAGAAAATACATATCTGGGAAAAGACCACAGAATTAGGTGAAAGAAAAAAAAAATACACAAAACCCCAGTTTCTTCCGGCAGTTTGAAAGGTAGAGCAAGCTCTCTTCAATTGATGGAGATAAAAGAGAAAAACAGCCAGGCAGGGAAAATCCCCAGCCAGAATTAGCAAGTCCTCTTCTGTCAACATGGCAGAGAGCGGGGAACAGAGGGACAGAGTTTCCACCGTCACACGACATGATTTTTAAACCCAAATAAAGCAACAAGACCGGGACCTCTTTCTGGGTTTCACCGGAAAGCAGTTGCCCACCGTGTTTTGGGTTGAGCCGTCCTCATTCACCCACAGGGCAGTGCGGGTGGTCTGGGGGCAAAAGAGAAGGAGGGCACTGCCAAACAAGAAGTTGGGACTCCCTGGGAGTCACAGGGAGGCTCTGGAGTGTATACTGTGATGTCCCTTGCTTCCTAGAAAGTTTCAGGGTGGGAACAGAAGTGTGCCGGAGATGAGACTATTGCTAAGAACCGAAATGGGGCTTATGGAGTTTACCATCACCTGGGTGTGTCTCTTAGCAGGGCTCTTACATTCTCCCAAGAAAAGGGATGCCTTTGGTGGACAAAGCCCGTCAGGAGCGAGCCAGTCACCAGGTCAGAACCCAGCAAGGACAGAATGTCAAAGTGAGTGACAGAGGGTCTGGACTTGGATTCAGATCATCCATGATGAGAATCCACTCCCACCCCCACCTAAAACCTGCCCTGCCTATTTCTCAGGGCTACTGCAATGAGTGAGTAACAATTTGAATTGTCATGTCCCCACACCCTGTAAAGCATGCTATGGTGATGTTCATGCTTGTCATGGTGTCATGACAAGAGCATGCTCGTAGTTTTCCTGAACAATCCCATTCTCAGCTGGGCACTTTGGCTATTTATACAGGTTTGGGAGCTGGAGAGATGGCTCTGCAGTTAATAACACTGGCTGCTCTTCCAGAGGACGTGTGTTTCTCTATTCCCAGCACCCACAAGCATCTACATCTTCAGTTTGGAGCCTCCAACTCCCTCCTCTGGCCTCCTCATGTACTAGGAATGCACCCCCCCACACACACACACACACATGTATGTGCAGGCAAAACACTTATACACATTAAAAATAAAAGGTCTTGCTGTGGCTCAAAGCCAAATGTTCCCCTTGCTTAATCTGAGAACTGACAATATGTATGGTCCCAAAAGCATTTCAGTATCCACTGATAAAATTCTGCCTGATGATAAAATTACCAGACTTACCAAAAATAAAAATCTGAACCCTTGTGGAATTTATTTAGTGGTAAGAGCAGATACTAAACAAGTGAGCTGACACGTATTATATACCAGAGGGTGACCAGCACCACAGATAAAACAGGGTAGAAGAATTCTGAGGATGGCCACTTCTGTAAGCCAGTCCAGGGTGGGGGCTTGATGAAGGGGTTCATACTTAGGCAGGAACCCAAGGAAGTAGGGGGTATCTAAGTGAAGAAAATTCTAGGCAGGGACATCAGCACACATCTGAGAGGGAAGCCGCAGTAAGGCCAGTGTCTCTGGCTCAGTGACCCTGATATGAGCAGGAGATAGCATGGTTTGTACGTGGGTCCCCAGTGTTCTTGGAGTCCCTTAGGAGGATTTTTGCTGTATCCTAAAGTGAGCAGAGAGCCAACCACAGACCCACGCTCCCATCTGCTCTCATTCTACCCCAGCAATTTCGTGTTCGCTTCACAGCACTCCCCAGAGCCGGCATTTGTTCCATGCTTGTTTCCTTCATTGGAATGCTAGCCCCGTTTGTGAATTTCTTAATTATTTCTCAAATCTTCCTTGAGCACCCACCATGAGCCAGAAAAAAAGTTTGACTTTTTTCTCTGAGTGAGATGGTTTATCAATAAGTTTCCACTGTGTAGCAGACCAAGACCAAGGACACCGTCATAGCCTTAAACAAACATGTTTTTGGCTTATGAGTTTGTAAGTCATATAGAAGACTCCAGAAGGCTACATTAGCTCTGACTGCATCTGGCTGATGAGCTGATTGGTAATTGATTGGTCTGAAAGGTCTTTTCCCAAAGTTCTCCTTGGCTCACCCCATCCCCCTCCTCCCAGAAATCCTGTCTGCTGTTTATTGGGGGGGGGATGCAGGGTTCCAAAAGCAGAGCAGAACTCAGAACCTCTAAAACTCCATGCTCAGAACTAGCTCAGTGTCCCATTCACCACATCCTACTGACCAAAGAAAGTCGCAAAGCCACCCAGTGTCCAGTGAGCTGCAAATACAGTCTGCTTCTTGATGTGGGTCCAGTTGAAAGACTTGTGGTCATGTCTGCTGCCTCCCACAAGTGGGCAGCCATTGGTGGGCAGCAGAGGAATGACGTGTTCTGACTGGGGTTTCATGGGATTCCTGTAGACACTGAGATTTTGCTATCTCAATGGACAAGGGAAGAGCAGTTGGGATTACAATGTTAGGTGTAATGACCTGAGCAAAAGATGTTGGTAGCATAAATCATGAAGGGGTGAGATGTGGCCCATGTTCAAACTGAAGACTGTCTTGTGTTTACAATTGTATGTCCAGTGCCTAGTAAGTACCCCCAAAAAAGCTATTTGAGTAGCTGTCCAAATGAATTCCCATATAACTAATTGTTATGATCTGTATCTTCTTTAAACCTCAGTGTATGGAAAAACTCCTTAAGGATTAGAATGATCATATTTATATTTTTCTTAGTTTCACCTGATATATTTATCACCTGTTATGTGTTATGATAGAAATCAAGAAGCCATAAGTATAAGCAAGACAGAGACCCTGCTTTCATAGAAAAAAACAAAACTTTCAAAAGACGAAAGCAGTCATGTGTTATGTGCACAAAGTTCTTGGTATTTGAATAGTGTATCGTTCAACAGTCAGTGGCAGCTTGACTCCGTGGTGTCCAGTCAATAGAGTGATTAAATAGACTGCTGAGAAGAGAAATACAAAATGGTCCTTTTTGTAGAAAGAGGGAGTCTCATTCAATGGAACACTAACAGACTATTTTTAAATAATTAAGTTTAAAAATAATAAATATTGGGGCTGGCAAGATGGCTCAGGGGACACAGGTGCTTTCCACCCAAGCCTGGCAACCTTGATTTGATCCCTGGAGCTGACTGTGAAGATGGAAGGAGAGAATAGATTTCACAAAGTCCTCTGGCCACACTAGTAGATCTAGAATGTGACTCACCACATTAATAATAATAATAATAATAATAATAATAATAATAATAATAATAATAGTTAATAATGCTGTGAGTTTTATTACAGCACAAGACTGAGCAGGCAACCACAGTGAGAAGGAGGCAGGGCCCCTGTGCTATTTACTATTGCAGACTGTTGCCCTAAACCCAGCAGCTTGAAGTAACTGAGTTGCTTTAAGAGTCCATGTCTCACACAGGTTTTGAAGATCAAGAATCTAGGAACAGCTTGGCTTCTTACCTCCAGCTCAGGGTGAGCTCCTGAGGTTGCTGTCAAACTGTGGGTTGGGATTATTGCCCTCTTAAGATCCTGATGGACTGGGGGATCCAAGCAGGAGTCCTCACATGGCTGTTAGCAAGAGGCCTGGGCTCCCCTCCTGGTCTTTCTACAAGACTGCTCTAGCGCCCTCAGGACTGGGGAGCTGGCTTCAGCTAGTATGAGTAGCAGTGGAGGGGAAGAGGAAGAAACATCCTTTTATGATCCAGTCCCCTCTCCTTTCTGCTTTGCTACTCACAGGTGAGGCACTAACACCCAGCTCTTCAGAGGAGGTCAAAGAGACTTCATCTCTTTTGTTTTCAATTTTCTTTATTTATTTGCTTACTATTTTATGTGTAGTGTTTTGCCTGAATGTATGTCTGTGTTCCATGTATATGCAATGCCCACAAGGCCAGAAGAGGGCATCAGATTTCCTGGGACTGGAGTTACAGATGGTTGTGAGCCACCATATGGATGCTGGGAATCAAACCTCTGAGTCATCTCTCCAGGCTCTGTTGTTGTTTTGAGACAGAGTCTCACTTTTTAGATCAGCCTGGCTTGGCCTCGAACCCCTGCTTGTCTCTGCCTCCCGGGTGCTGATCTTAAAGAAAGACACTACTATGGGCTAAGTGCCCACTTCTTGGAGGTGGGAATATTAAAGAACTTGAGGACTGGCCAGTTGTAGTGGCATGTGTTTTTAATCTCAGTACTTAGGAGGCAGAGGCAGCCAGATCTTCATGAGTTCAAGGCCAGCCTGATCTACATAACTAGCTCCAGGTCAGCCAAGGCTACTTAGTGAGACAGCCCCTCACCTGGAAAAAAAAAAATGACTTGAGGGCACTTCTTAAATCCACCATACTCCCCCAAACTGACTTCTAGGAGAACTTTCTGAGGCAAGTGGACTGATATGAGGTGTCAGAGACAGCGTTCTGTTCCTGGCTTTCCCCTCAGCTGAATTTATAACCCGGTGTGGGATGGTTTTACGTCAACTTGACACCAGCTAGAGTAATTTGGGAAGTAGAAATCTCATTGGAAAGATGCTCCCATGGGATTGTCCTGTGAGCAAGGCCGAGGTACGTATTCTTGTTTGATGATTGATGTGGGAGGGGTTGTGCCACCCCTGGGCTGGTGGTTGTGGGTGCTGTAAGAAGGCACGCTGAGTGAGCTAAGGAGAGCAAGCCAGTCAGCAGCACCCCTCCATGATATTTGCTTCAGTCTCTGCCTCCAGGTTCCTGCCTTGAGCTCATGTCTGACTTCCCTGGTTAATGGACTATTGCACTGTAAAACAAAATAAATCCTTCCCTCCCTTACTTTTGGTCATGGTATCTTATTGAAGGAAAAAATCTCTTTTCCTCTCTGTTTCCCCAGATATAAACTTGGTGTGTGTGTGTGTAATTGATGTGTGCCCTCTGTGTATGGAGGTCAAATGACAGTTTGTGGAGAGTCCATACTTTCCTTCTAGGTGGATCCTGGGGATCAAACTGAAGTCATCAGGCTTTGTGGTAAGCGCTGTATTCCAGCTGAGCCATCACTACAGACCGTGGTGACAACTGTGATGAATGAGCTAGACCTGACTGGAGGCCCAACTCCCCACTACATCTGGTTAATGTGCCTCAATTTCCAAAATGGGAAATCCAAAATCCCTCCAAGCTCATAAGACTATTATGAGGTTCAAATGAGTTCATAGTTTACAGTGCTCCAGAGCATTGTTTGTTACACGGAGGACATGATGAGAACTTGTGAAATTCAAAACCGGTGTGCGGGGATCCAGCTACCCATGTGGCACGCAGAGAGCCCCAGGCAGCTGCTGTCAGGAGCGGTTGAAGTAATTTAAAATCAGGGACCACTACTTGCCCACCTCTGACATGGTGGACACTTGTCTGTCCGAACAGACTCCAGCCCCTCTGGGCCATGATAATAACGATTTAATTTCTGGTGGCAGGGAGATGAAAGAGGTGGGAAGAACATGGAAGAAACTCTTAAGGGCTTAGGTTAAGCTGACATCTGTATTCTGGTCTCTCCATAGCTGATTTGAAACAATCGGCCTCATTGAACCCCCTGAAACTGGATTTACAGACAGCTGTGAGCTACCATATGGAAACTGGGAACTGAACTCAGGACCTCTGCAAGAGCAGCTGTGGTTTTAACTGCTGAGCCATCTCTCCAGTCCTTCAAATGGATTTCTTTTTGTTTTGACTTTTTAAGTGTAACAATGTGTATTCAGCTAGTCCAGGTCCCCTACCTTTGCCCTTCCATGTCTCCGGAAAGACAGACTCTCAATTCGCAGGCTTTAAGTTCTGACTGGCCGATGATTGACAGATCAGGGCAGGGAGGCTCCGGCCATATCCCTAAGAGAGAAACCTAGCTTAGCTGGGTGTGGTGCGGCCCTGGGCTGACAGTAGAGAGGTACCCTCGATTCTTGAGAATCATGTCAGGAGTCAGGCTTCCTTCCTAGGAAGGTGGTGCGACATCTCCAAAGCCAGACTGAAGGAAGGAAATACTAGCTTGACACCCATGGTAATGGTACCCAGGCAATCCTTTATTGGATGGGAAATGCTGGACACACATTGTCCAGCAGGGGGCAGTCTGTGGCCTCAGGGGCAGCTTAGTGTCTCAGAGCAGTAGATAGATAGCATTAACCTCTATTATCTGTCTTGACACTCATCTGCCTGGAGATGCACAGAGGCTGACTCTGGGCCTCATCAGTGCCCATAGACTCTTCTGTCAAAAAGGTCTCAAATAGACTGTCATATAGTCTCACCATCTGCTTTGAGTTATCCAGCAACTTTCATGAACCGAAGCACCCAAAGCTAAGCGGGGAGCAGGATGTATATGAATCCCCTACACCCCACTTGAGCTCTCTGAAGCGCCTATCTGGTCTCTGTGCCTCTGCCCTGGCAGGTGACAAGTCTGGTTCATATTCCCAGGGTGCTGGCCTCCCATTCCCTAGCAGCCCCTTCTCTAGTTACTAAAGATGAAACCCATGGACAATTAGAAGAGTCTCTGAAGAGGGCATGCAAATGACCCAGGCTCCCCAGGGGCTCCAGAAACAAACGCTGGCTCCTGGCTGGGGAAGACGTTTAAGGCCTCTTCCATGCTCCCGTGCACTGATGCCTGGCTCCTATCTGGCTGTTTCCCAGGCCAGACCAGAACGTCCAGATTACCAACCTTCCTGTCTAAGCCACCAATTGATTTGTGACATTTAAACACCCCACCATTCATATTGTTTCTGAGCTCCCTTTTGAGGGATACTCTTGAGATGTGGTACTTTTGAAGTGTTCAAATTGAACGAAAATAATATATATATATATTTAAAAATCCCCTCATGACTTTAATTTAAAAAAAAAAAAACTTTTTAGTGGAAAAAGCACATTAGGGTACATCTTCACAGTTTATGGGATGGCTACAGGGGAGTTTTTACAAAGTTCCCCAAACAAGTAGAGAAAACATTTACCTGAATGCAGAGCTCTCTAGTGAAAGGGCCATAGGGGATGGCCAGGTGATGGTGTGGAAAGTCCCTTGCAGTGGCCCCTGGTCTAGTCCTCTGAGTTTTCAGCAGATAAAGACTGAAGGAAACCCTGAGGCAGAGTAGTAGCCCTTTGTGAGGCCAGTCTAAAAGGTAAAAGGCAGGTTTCTTGATATTTGGCCTCAGAAGTCTTTGTTGTGGGCGCTGACCTGGGCCTTAGCAGGATGCTTAGCGGTAGTTCTGCTCTTCTACCCACCAGACTCCGGTAGAACCCAAGGTGAGAATATCTAACATGTTTCTAGGCATCACCAAATGCCCTGAGGGAGGAAACTCGTACATCCTGAACTTCCTGCTAGTCAGTCAGTCACAGCTTGTGGCCTCGCCTGTCTCCTCCTCCTCAAGCCCAAGCTAGGCAGATGGCCTTGTTCCATATAGCTTTTGAGTGTTCAACCTGAGGGTGTGTCCCTGTTGATGGCAGAGCCCCTGGGGCACTCAGAGTTGCTTCTGGAATGCTCCAATCTATTTTGGAGGGCAAGGGCACTTGCTGCCAGGCTTGACAACCTGAGTTCAATCACATTGGTACTGACTAGGAAGCCTCCTCTTGATGGCTAGCTTTCATAACACTGGTAAGGGTTATACAGGAAGTCTCCAATAGTCTTACCCAGCTGTGTACTCTAGGAGCTACAGTAACAACTGGCATAGCAAGATATGCCTATGGATGTGCTAATGGCAAAACCATTATGGGGAAACCAACCACTTTCTGAATGAATTAAAAATCTACACAGGAAGAAACTCGTGCTTGGTACTATAAATCTGGCCAAGAACCCATGGCTAAGCAGCTTATAGGCTCCAGAATTGAGACTGCTACTATTATTTTGCTAAATTTGCATCTCTGTACCCATAGATTAGTGCAGCTCTCAGACCTCATTAAAGACCTTTCTTTGTACAGTGGATAGTGATTAATGCAAAAACTTGCAAATGGTATCTGTGGAGTGTTCCACCACAAATAGGGCATCTATATCACATACACTCCTCCAAGACTCATGGACTATTGTGGGAAAGGGGACCTAGACATTGGAGAGGACCACTGTGAAAATGTCTTTTGGACATAACAGGACTGATGGGAGTTGTCCTTCTGTATATATTTATCTTATTGGCTGATGAATAAAACACTGTGGCCAATAGGGCAGCAAGATAGGCGGATCTAGGAGATGTGGAGGATTCTGGGAAGTGTTGGCAGAGCGGAGTTGTCACGTGAGCTCAGGGAAGATGCAAGCGAGGCATTCTCTGGTTAGATAAGACCACGTGGAAATACATAGATTAATAGAAATGGGTTAATATTCAAGACAGAGCTAGCCAGTAAGAAGCCCTAGTTATGGGCTAACAGTATTATAATAATATAATTAATTATAATAATTAATAATAATTAATATAAGTCTCTGAGTGTTCGTTTGGGGCTGATGCTGCTGTGGGACCAGGCTGGTATGAAGAATCCTTTCCGTAACACAGGACCACTGCACTTATAACTCACAGCAGCTATGGTTGCCACACAAGACCTGTGCAAGGCCAAGCTAGGAGCGTTCTAGCATGGAGTGTGGGGCGGACTTCACAAGCCCCCATCTGGATGAGACACTGTTGACATTTGATGGTTTCAGAGATAGGGAGACTCAGCTTTCTTTAAGGATGGCCTCTGGTAGGTTGACCATGTTCTAATGGGTATATGGGTAGCACAAATGGAACTTGGTGGATTATTTTTAAAAGATAAAGAAGAATGTTAAGGGATAGCTGACTCTGTTTTCTTTTTAGTTAAACAATGATGGACTTTGATCATGTCCTTAGCTAGAGGTCAACATGTTTTTGTTTTTGTTGTTTTTTATTTGTTTTTGTTTTCTTCAGTAATCTTGTGAATTACACATTGTAAATTTCTTCCATTGTTCCAAGAATTGGCTGACCATAAAATGTTTTGTGGTATGCTGTTTGACCATAAACCCATAAGAGGTACCTTTCCCGTGATCATAAAAATAACTGCAAAATTCCACTTTTAATCACTTGCTCACTTGGTATAAAGAGGTTACTCTGCCTTTAATCTGGGCCATTTTCACTCTCCTACTATGAAGAGACTGAAAATATGTCCTGGCCATAAATAAAATTTTACCCTGCAACATCTTGGTGTTAGCTCCTGGTTTTTGACACTAATAAAGAAGAAGAAGGAGGAGAAGGAGGAGGAGGATGAGGAGGAGGAGGAGGAGGAAGAAGAGGAGGAGGAGGAAGAGGATGAGGAGGAGGAAGAGGAGGAGGAGGAAGAGGAGGAGGAGGAAGAAGAGGAGGAGGAAGAAGAGGAGGAGGAGGAAGAGGAGGAGGAGGAAGAAGAGGAGGAGGAAGAAGAGGAGGAGGAGGAAGAGGAGGAGGAGGAGACACAAAATTGTGAGGAAGTGGGAAGGTAAGAAAAGCATCTGGAAGGAATTAGGGGAAGATGGAAGGGTGAATATGATCAAAACACATGGCGTGAATGTATGAAGTTCTCCAGGAGTAACAATATTATATTTTTAAAAATAAGGTATATATTAAAAAAATAAGGAACAGTAGACATCTATGCTGCCTTCTGGCCCCCAAGTCATCACACAAAGGTGAATGAGCTCACATCCATGTGCACTACAGAGAAAAGAGTGAGACCCTAACATTTAAAAAGAAAACAAATGAAAGAAATAGCATGTCCCCCCTGTGTGTGTGTGTGTGTGTGTGTGTGTGTGTGTGTGTGTGTGTGTGTGTGTGTGTGAACCAGTCAGGGATTCACCCACTCCTTCATTCTTGGCAGTGAGGGCGGATCCCCTCTACCTGGGCCTTTAGGAACGTCTCTGGCTTCCCTGAATTGAGGTGCTTTGGGAGAGCAAAATGAAGTAAATTGTTTTGCAGCCTCTCTCCTTCACCCAGCCCTAAGATGATGGGGGAAAGACAGGGCCCAGGAAGCAAGAGACTAAGCAAGCCACCTCTTCACTGTGAATTTGCCTGTGAAGCCGGGTGGGGTGTCTGGCTTTGCCACTCTATAATCATGTGATGCTGGCCAGTCACTTGAACCAGGCCTCCGATACCATGTAGCACTACTCATCATAGAAACTGACATATTTAAATTGTTTAGCACTGTGCTTAGTGCCTGGAAAAGCATGTGGTACCCATTAGCTTGTATTACCATAATATTCATTTCCAATAGCCTAAGTAGAGCTGTTTGGGGAAATGACTCAGTGGATCTGACAAGTATGTCAACTCTGTCCCTTGTATTGCTGAGATCTACTCTACACACTCATTCTTCTTAGTGTATTTTTAAGTTGAAATGCCGTTCACAAAGCTTGGAATTCGTGTGTGTCTGAGGGAGAGAAACCACATGTGCATGTACATACATGTGGAGGGAAAAGATTAATGCTAGGTTGTGGAGATGAATTATGCCAAAAAAAAAAAAAAAAAAAAAAAACCCAAACAAACCAAAAAAAAAAAAAAAAAAAAAAAAAAAAACCTTTTCTGGACCTCACAGCCAGAGTTAACACCTTGAGGTCCTTAGGGCTTAAGACTACTACTGTCTTGCTGTGTATACAACCTTTAAGGGAGCAATGTAAGCTGGGAGTGGTAGTGTATGCCTTTAGTCCCAGCACTCTGGAGTTCAAGGCCAGCCTGGTCTACATGGGGATTTCTAGAGCAGCTAGGATTACATAGTGCAGGGGTTCTCAACCTTCCTAACACTGTGACCCTTTAATACAGTTCCTTGTGTTGCGCCTTCCAATCATTGCTACTTCACAGCTGGATTTTGCTACTGTTATGAATTGTAATGTAAATATCTGTGTTTTCAGTGACTCCTGTGAAAGGGTTGTTGGACCCCAAATGGGTCACAACCCACAGGCTGAGAACTACTGACAGAAAGAGACACTGTGGGGGTGGGGGGGGGAGAGGGGGGAAGCAATGTAACAACCAATCTTACTTGTCTTGGATTTCCAATGTAATCATCTTTTACAAACTAAGCTCATGAGTAGCTGTAATCTTGTTACATACTTTCCCATGTCCCTGACCCAGAACAGCGTGTATCATTTGCTGAAAGCAGCAAACCCAGAGGTTAACAGTAATCATCTAAAACAACTGTCCACCATAAATGTTGAACACAACACCTACAGACAATGTTTAATAAACAATGATATTTGTTATACACACCTATAGGCAATGGTTAATAAACACTGATATTTGTTGTACTGTTTATTGTCTGTGTCAGTTGGGATCAGTTGGAGCCAGTTACTTCATCCACTGTAAAACTGTTAAAGATTTCTGTAAAGTGTCCCATCCCTTCCCCATAGGATGTTTCCTGTGCTGCTCAATAAATACAGAGCCAAGGCCTTTGTAAAAGACAAGACACCAGAGACAGACACATGCAGGTACACACACACACACAATCCATACAGAGATAGACATATGCAGACACACACACACACACACACACACACACACACAATCTACACAGAGACAGACACATGCAGGTACACACACACACACAATCCAAATCCACACAGAGACAGACATATGCAGACACACACACACACACAATCTACACAGAGACAGACACATGCAGGTACACACACACACACACACACACACACACACACACACACACACAATCCACACAGAGACAGACATATGCAGACACACACACACACACAATCCACACAGAGACAGACATATGTAGACACATATGTAGACACACACACACACACAATCTACACAGAGACAGACACATGCAGGTACACACACACACACAATCCATACAGAGACAGACATATGCAGACACACACACACACACACAATCCACACAGAGACAGACATACACAGATACACACACAATCCACACAGAGACAGACATACGAGATACACACACACACAATCCATACTGAGACAGACATCAGCAGACACACACACACACAATCCATACAGAGACAGACATCTGCAGACAAACATGCACAATCTACAGAGACAGACACATGCAGGTACACACACACAATCCATACAGAGACAGACATATGCACACACACACGCGCTCTCTCTCTCTCTCACACACACACACACACACACACACAATCTACACAGAGACAGACACAAGCAGACACACACACACACACACAATCCACACAGAGACAGACATACACAGATACACACACAAGCCATACAGAGACAGACATATGAGCACACACACACACACACACACACACACACACACACACACACAATCCACACAGGGACAGACACAGGTACATACTCACAAGGCAGCCTTCCAGCCAGGCACAGATGCAGACTCACACAACAGTTGGTGCAGGACACAGGACACAGGGAACATGAAATACAGACTTCAGATCTGGACTTGCTCTTGCCTAAATGACTCCAAGGGGAAGCACTTTCCTTTCTTTAATGTGACACCGATGCATTACTGGGGACTCAGAGTTCTTCACTAATGCACTCAATCCATGCATCAGGGGACTTCCTCAGTCATCTTCTGCTTTGTTTCCAGGCGCAGACTGGAACTCACCAGTTCAGCGAGAAAGGCTACCCAGCAAGCCCAGGGCCCTTCTTGACTCCACATCCCCAGGGCTGGGATTGCAGGCACACAACTCCAAGCCTGGCTTCTTTGTTTTGCTTTGTTTTTTTAATGTGGGTTCAGGGAACCAAACTCAGGTCCCTATGCTTCCGCAACCACTTTGCCAACTGAGCCATCCTCCACCCACCCAGTCCCTAATTTTAAAAACAACATTTGTTTATTTGTGTATGGGTGCACGTGTATTATGAGTGTAGAGGTCAGAAGACAGCCTGTGGGAGTTAGCGCCATCCGCCCAGCATGCATGTCCCAGGGTTTGTATTCAGGTTGTCAGGCTTGGTGCCAAGCACTTTTACCAGTTTAGCTTTCTCATTGGCCTCAGGCCCACTTTTAAACTTCAGTGTGTGTGTGTGTGTGTGTGTGTGTGTGTGCGCGCGCGCGCACACTATACAAGCATCACTAATCTTTTTTTTTTTTTTTAGCTGAAGACTGAACCCGGAGCCTTGTGCTTACTACGCAAGTGCTCTACCACTGAGCTAAATCCCCAAGCCCCACATTTCTTTTTGAATATGCTAGACATGCATCAGAAATATTTTGGCATCCTCAAAGAAGTTACTCCCGTCCTCCAGCCCCCTCCCCCGCCACCACACATTTTGGCACTGACTCATATTCTATCTGTATGAATTTCCCTGCTTTGGTCATTCCATATGTGCTATGTTTTGTTTGTTTGTTTAGTTAATTTTGATTTTTGTCAACTTGACACAAACAGAAACACATCTAGAAAGAGGAATCTTACCAAGAAAATGCCTCCATCAGATTGGCCTGCAGGCAAGTCTGTGGGGCATTTTCTTGATTAATGATTGGTGTGAGAAGAGGCCAGCCCATTGTGGGTGGAGCCAACCCTAGACCTATGATCTCCTGTTGTATACGAAAGCAGGTTGAGTAAGCTATGAGGAGCAAGCCAGTAAGCAGCACCCCTCTATGGCTTCTGCTTCAGCTCCTGCGTCTAGGTTCCTGTCCCGACTTCCCATTGTGATGGATGTCGCCTGAGAGTTGTAAGGTGAAGTACACTCTCTCTTACCCAAGTTGACACAGCAATGGGAAGCTAAGACGGCACAGAAATGAAATCTTGTTGATCTTTCATAAGTGACCATTCAGGGGTAACGTTTTCAAAGCTCATCCATGGCACAGCGGACATCAAGGCTTCATTCCCTTCTACAGCCCAATAATACCCCATAATATCTCATCACACTATGCTACACTGTGTCTACTCACCAGCTGGTAGACTTAAGGTTATTTATACCTTGTGGTTCTAATAATGCTGCTGTGAAATTTTTGTATAAGTTTTGCATGGCTGCGTTCCCACTTCTCTTGGACGTACACCTAAGGGATAAGGTGGCGGTGCCACAGGTCACACTACTCTTAACTCTTAGGAACTACCAGACTTTTTTTTTCTATAGGGGTGGCCCCATTTCACACTCCTTACCACACACATGCAGTGGTACATGAGCGGGATTTAAATTTTTCAAATTCTCAGCAACGCCCGTTATAATTGTTTCTGTTATAGTCGTCTGATAAGAGGCCGTGTAGATATTTTGGTTTGGTTTGTATTTTCCTGATGACTCCTGAGTATTTTTTTCTTTTATATTTTCATGTGTGTGCATTGTACGTTTGCATGTCTGTGGCCACATACACGCAATGCACGTGTGTGTGTGTGTGTGTGTTTGTGTGTGTGTGTGTGTGCGCGCGCGCGCGTGCGCATGTGGAAATCTAAGGTTGCTAATGGAAGTCATCTTCCATTGCTCTTCCACATTACTGATTGAGGCAGACCTCTTAATCATCCCAGAGCTCCTGGATAAGGCTGCTCTTGATAGCAAGTTAGTCCTGGGGATTGCTGCCTCTACCTTCTGAGGCTAGAATTACAGGCAGACTGCCATATCCACCAGGGTTTACTTGGGTTCTCAGGATCCAAACTCCATTTCTCAGGCCTTCTTGGCAAGCACCATCTTGGCAAAGCCATCTCCCCAGCACCAGTCTTGAACCATTCTCTATTACAGTTTATGCCTTATTAAAATCTTCTTCCTGTTTAAAGTATGGATTTCTGTGTTTTTCCTGCTGGGAAAGTTCTCTGTATGTTGCCGATACTAGTTCTTTATGGGCTATATGATTTACACTATTTCCTGTGGCTATTTAACTTTCTCCTTTTTATTTTTCAATCATGCATATATGTATCTATGTGTGGGTTTGTGAACGAGTTTTAGGAGTGACCACTTTTGCTTTTATTGGTTTTCTGTGTCTTTGTGGGATATCATCATATTGCATTCCTCCCAACTGTTGTTGATAGTCCCTGAATACATAGAATGACAGTTTACTTAGCCACTCAAGTTACTAGTAAAATCTTGGACTTTAATGTGCATTTTAAACTTCTAATTATTTCAATGCCCAGAAAACCGATGAATTTCCTAACTGAAGATTAGCTACTTTCAGCATTCTTGGTGACTCCATTTTTTTTTTTTTTTTTTTTTGGTCTCAGTCACTTAGTGTCAAAATATTCACATTTGTTGTAATTAATTAACACCAGCACTTTTACTTTTTCTACTTTTTGCTTTTTAAAGGGAAAAGGCCATGCACAATAAAATATTAAATATTCCCTCAAGTGGCTGCCATGTGAATAGGCAAAGCTAAGCCTGTGGTTATACAGCTACAGCTCATTAACACTTACACAAGATTAGCTGATCTTCAGCTTCAGACTCAGGTATATACTCATCAAAGCTCCCAATTCATGTCACAAAAAAGCCAATCATCAGCCTGGTTCCTTACAAATGGTATCTGATTGGCCTCACTCACATGACCCCCACAACAGAACAGTGTTTCCACATCGTTCCCCATTCTTCCCAAGACTTCTCAGTAGACCCTCCCAGTAGAAGTGCTTGTGCTGTGATGTAAAACACATACCAGATTTCGAAGGCAGTTAGGAGGAAAAAAAAAATATATATATATATATATATATATATATATATATAATCACTTAGTTTTTGTTGAACTGAAAGTATTTTGTATCCATTAAAATATTATTAAAATTAGTATTATCTCTTTTTGCATTTGAATGTACTAAAAAAAATCCGAGATTATTTATGTGACTTACATTAAATTCCCATTAGACAGTGCTGGTCTGAAGGAACGTCCGAGCAGACTGCCCACACATTGTGTATGTACCTTCAGAACAACACTGAGCTTCACCCTTCCAGTAATAATAGAGAATTTAGATCAAAAAAGGTTTGACAGTTTTTTAAAAATAACTACAGTTCCTCTATGTTACTAGAATATGCATGTGTGTGTGAACAGGACCTTGCTTGCATTCTGCCCCCTACTAGAAAGTGAAGAGTGACACAGAACTAGGCTTGGTGGCACATGCCTTTAATCTCACCATGATGGGGCTGGACCATGCCAATCTGTAAGTTTGAAGCCAATTGATCTACACAACAAGTTCCCAGGGCCAGGGCTCCATAGAGAGACAGTCTCAAAACAACACAAATAAACAAAAGCCCCCCAAAATACCTTAAGGAAACACGTAAAACCAAGAAACCCGTGACATCTCTCTGTCTCCATCAACCCTAAGGATAGCTGTTGCATATGACCTGAGGAAATGACCTCACAAAAGAAGGGGAAAGAACAGACAAATTGACTACTGACCCTGGAATAAATAGAGCTAATTAACTATTTAAATTAGTCTTCTCAGCATCTATGACACTCATGAAGGAAACACAGTATAAGATCAGAGAAAAGAAATTAACATGAATTAATTTTTAAAATTAAATTGAAGAGTTGGAAGAAAAAGTAATATAAAAACTGCTCACCAGGAAGGTCCAACGTTTGATTAATAAGAATTCCAGAAAGAAGAACAAAACAAAAAATCACAGAAAAACAAGCGAGCCCTGGAGATGGCTCAGTGTGTAAAGGCTAAGCCTGGCATGAGCTGATCCCCTCGGACTCACAGTAGAAGGAGACAACCAACTTCTGCAAGCTGTCCTCTGACCCACAATACACACTCACACACACACACACACACACACACACACACAGTGTCATGCACGTGTACACACACAAATAAATGCAATTTTAAAAATCTAAAGCAATTTTAGAGAGTCCACAAACACAGAAAAATACATTGAAGTGACCAAAGATATTTTCCCAAATTGAAAAGATATGCATAATAAAATTGAAAGTACAGATAGGACAGGTGTAGGAAAGCCTGTTTCTAGACCCCTCTTTGTGAAACCTCAGAAGACCAAGAAAATGGGGAGAAAATCCTAACCACTTTGGAGAGAAACAAGGGTAACTTACCAAGGAGGGAGGTGCACACAGGCGTGGCTTTGTATTTACCCTGGGGGAGGGTGGGTACCACAAAGTCTCCACAATTCTGAAGAAGAAAAAATGCTTAAGGGTAAAAGACATCTTGAAACACACAAGCACTCAGAAAAATAAATCAACATCTCCATCCCTTTCTCAAGTTACTAGAGAATGTGCTCCAAGCAGATAAAAACAGACCCATGAGTAGTGGGTGGGGTCTGAAATTCCAAGAAAAGTAGCATTAAATCTATTGTTGAAAACAGGCTTAGAAAATAACAACAATAATAATAATAGTGATAATAAAGTGGGGCAAAGGAAGGAGTAAAGGAAAAAATAAGGAAAAAGATGAAAGAAGAATTATTTTCTTTTCAATGTATGTTATGAGTAGAAACTGATTGACCAAGGCAGCCCTGACTGGCCTGGAACTCACTCTATATAACAGGCTGTCTGAGAACAGACAAAAATGTATCTGTTATTAAAATGTGCTTGACTTTTTTATACATTTTATTTTTGAGGCTATAATATAATTACATTTCTTCCTTCTCTTTTCTCGCTCTAAGCCCTCTCATATATCCAGCCCACCTTTAAATTCATAGCCTCTTCTTATTAATTATTATTGCATGCATATATGCATATATTCCTAAATATAACCTGTTCAGGCTGTATAATATTACTTATGTGTGTATGTTCAGGGCTGACTGATTGGCACTGAACAACCAGTTGGCATGCAAGAGAAGACTGACTCCCCTAATCTATTCACCCTTTTACTTCTTTTGCCTCTCTAGTTTGCTATGCCCCATGGATTTTAGTGAATGCCCAAGGGTACCTTTTGTGAGCCATGTTTTAGTTTAGCCTTGCTTGGCAGAACCTAAAAATAAAAAATAAAACCGTTTTCAAAGGTGCAGAGGTAGCAGCTAGGTGAGTCCTCCCAGCCTCCAGGTGGCAGCTGAGTGAGTCCTCCCAGCCTCCAGGTAGCAGCTGAGTGAGTCCTCCCAGACTCCAGGTGGCAGCTGAGTGAGTCCTCCCAGACTCCAGGTGACAGCTGAGTCCTCCAGCCTCCAGGTGGCAGCTGAGTGAGTCCTCCCAGCCTCCAGGTGGCAGCTGAGTGAGTCCTCCCAGACTCCAGGTGGCAGCTGAGTCCTCCAGCCTCCAGGTGGCAGCTGAGTGAGTCCTCCCAGACTCCAGGTGGCAGCTGAGTGAGTCCTCCCAGACTCCAGGTGGCAGCTGAGTGAGTCCTCCCAGACTCCAGGTGGCAGCTGAGTGAGTCCTCCCAGACTCCAGGTGGCAGCTGAGTGAGTCCTCCCAGACTCCAGGTGGCAGCTGAGTGAGTCCTCCCAGACTCCAGGTGGCAGCTGAGTGAGTCCTCCCAGACTCCAGGTGGCAGCTGAGTGAGTCCTCCCAGCCCCTGGCCGCAGCAGAAATGCAGCTCTCACCTCTCTCTGGCTGGCTCTCTCTGTCACAACTCTGAAGGAAGCTGCCTCAGGCTTTCCCGTTTGTGGGAGCTGAGTCCTCAGTGGAACATGTGGGCTTGTTGGGAGACTTAAATGAAGTCATGGCTGCCAAGGGCTCTGTGTCAGCACCACTCACAGTACCAGCTGTGTTTGTAGCCCTGTTGCCACTTAGTTTCCACAGCTGGGACAGGAACCTTCTGGAAAGCCCAGGCCTATACCACTGAGGACCTCAGGGGCATTTCCCCAGTGGGGATCACCCCCATGGGGAAGACAAGGCCCAGAGCCTAAACCTCTCCCTGCTCCCTGTCAGAGGCATGGAAAGTGTCATGGAGGCCTCTTCTCTGTCTCAGTAACATAGGTAGTCCATGCCCAGCTGGTTCTTCTGATTTGGTGAGAGAGCCCAGAGCCCATGGCGCGTCAGGTGCCACAGTCATGGGCTAGCCTGGGTGGCAAAGCCTAGCCATTTCCTGCTGTGTTGTTTCAAGGACAGGTCATTAGACAGAAAGTTCAACTCCCTCTTCCCAGCCCTCAGATAATAGGGTCCAAGTTCCAGCTAACTTTAAAAAAAACTAAAAAACCACTGTCATGGTAGAACACACCCAAATTCAGGCTGGTGAGAACCACCGTGTACTGGGGCTTCCAGAAGCCTAGGCTATGGCAGCGGAGAGCCTCTGCCTGCTGCTGAGGTTTCTTGGTCTGAATCACTCAGCACAGAGGTGGCTAGCAGCGCGTGTGACAACTCAAGCCACAGTCACACATCTGGCTGACTCTAGCAAAGAGAGATGGAACCCCAAACTCTCAGGGGCTCAGGGGCTCTCTAACATGTGCCACGAGGAGGGTAGAGTTTAGAGTTTCTATGTTTGTGTTTGTTGGCTTGTTAAAAAAAAAAGAAAAAGAAAGAAGAAAGGTTGGAAGGAAATTATGGAGTGATCATAATTAGATTAACGACAGGACAATTAATTGTCTATTGTGTAAATATATGCTGTTTTATAAACCATTACAAATGTCCTGCATTTATTTTATCTATATATACACCAATTCTTTTATTATTTGTTTGTTTGTTTGTTTATTACATTTATTTATTATATTTATTTACTTATTGGAGGAGGTGGGAACATGTCACAGCCCAGAAGTGGAGGTCAGAGGACAACTTGTAGGGTCGTTTCTCTCCTTCTACTATATGTGGCCCAGGAACTAGACTCAAGTCATCAGGTAGGCAGCAAGCACCTTTACCCGCTGAGCCATCCTGCCAATCCTGTGCACTTTCCCACCACACATGGAAGAAGGTAGTAGATGAACGCATTAACTGAAAAGGAGTAGAAATCACAGATTTGAAAGGCACAGCCTGCCTCCCTGTAATTTGCTCTACAAATATTATTTTTAGTCAGCCAGCAGTGACTAATGAGTGACAGTGTCACGCTTGTCCTGGCTAGAGTTGAGACTGCATGCTCCAGCTGCCAGCACCCTCCTTCTCAATTCTGCTCTTTTATGCTGAAAGCTTCCTCTGGATTGTCCCTACTCCCCAAGGCCTATCGACTCTTATTCTCAACGCCTCCACTCACTTGCCGTCTCTGCCAGGAAGCATTTTGAGGCACCCCAGGCTGGATGCTCCAGAGAGAACATCTCTGCATGTGCATTCCTTTGTCATAGTACGGTGGTTCAATGAGAACGGCCCCCATAGGCTCATATATTTGAATACTTGGTCCAAAGTTGGTGGAACTGCTTGGGAAGGATTAAGAGGCGCGGCCTTGTTGGAGGTGTGTCACAGGGGCGGGGGTTGTTAAGGTTTCAAAAGCCCAGGCCATTCCCAGTTCTCTCTCTCTCTGCTTCCTGAATGTGGGTCATATGTAAATACTCAGCTACTTCTCCAGCCCCACGTCTGCCTGTCTGCTCCTGTAATCTCCACCATAATGGCCATGGACTCTAGCCCTCTGGAATGGTGAACCCCAGATTAAATGCTCTTTTATAAGTTGCCTTGTTCATGGTGTCTTATTCCAGTCATAGAAGAATAAGACGCACAGCTTGTCCACCCCACTGCTGTGAAGTCCTATACTGTCCATCGTTCCCACTAGCCATGAGCAGGGCGTCTTGCTTGTCTCTATTCTCCAGCACCTAGCACCCTGCCCAGGGCTGAGAAGACCACTGACATTTCTTCACTTTCATTACAGCCCAGGGCTGAAAAGACCACTGACATTTCTTCACTTTCATTACAGCCCAGGGCTGAGAAGACCACTGACATTTCTTCACTTTCATCACAGCATGGGGCAACTGTTGACTGAAAAACCTCTGCCAACCAGATGATGGCGGCACACACCTTTAATCCCAGCACTAGGGAGGCAGAGGCAGGTGGATCTCTGTGAGTCTGCAGCCAGCCTGGTCTACAGAGTGAGTTCCAGGGCAGCCACAAAAAGCAAACAAACAAAAAAGAAAAAAGAAAAACTTCTGACAGAAGGAATAAGTAAATAACTTATTTTGCAGAGTCCCTTTCCTTCTGGGGCTGGGGTTAAATGATGATCTCCATCCTGATTTATGGTTGCCCTTTGAGACTGAGACAGGGGTTCCTGCCTGCTACAGCACCATGGGTCCTCCAGCACGATTCATAACCAAGGACTTCCCCTGGTGGCTCTGTCAGAGGCAGGGTTGAGCAAGCTCTTTCTGCAGAAACTTGATAGCATCAAAACAGAAGGCTCCCAGGCAGCAGACTGCCCTTGTGTGACTGGAGAGCCGGAGGTCCCCTCTTTCTCTGAAAGCTTGCTTGCTCACCCGCCTTTGCTGTCCTGCCCTGTTCAGACCATCACAGGTGCCAGAGAAACATCTCAAAGTTGCAATCCTGACTTAGACGAGACACTCTGGTGGGTCTAGTTTGAGACAGGCATCCATGTTTGCTCCACTCAGTTCTTGGGACTTACAGACATGGCTGCCAAGGGCCCATTCCAGTGGAGAAGTGGGAGAATCCTCAGAGACCCACAAACACATGTTCTCAAAAGTGTCTGGAGGAAGTCAAGGAAGCAGGGACACATGCTTAAAAAAGAAAAAGAAAAGAAAAAAGAAAAGAAGAGAAAAAGAAAACGTCTTAAAAGTAAGCAGTCAGAGCTGGGCTGTGGTAGCTCCCACCTTTAATCCCTGCAGATCTCCAAGGAAGCCAGAGCAGTCAGAGCTACACAGAGAAACCCTGTCTCTAAACAAACAAACAAAAAGTAAGGAGCCAGCTCCTTGGGGGGCGCGCCTAGGCCCCAGAGGTCTAGCTGTGCCAGCCCCACACTGAGAACTCTGAAAAAGGGCAGAAGATGGAAAGCTAACAGCTAGAAAGATCACAAAGGGAGGTATGGAGTTACGTGTCTAAAAATATTTACATACTGCATGAAATTGCTTTATGTACTCAGCATGATATACATTGGGTGAATGGAGGAAGGCCTGGGCCCGCCTATTCTTTGTCTAACCCTGAAAGCTAAGTCACATTCTTGGTGAAACTTTCCCTTAAGACCAGCTTTAGAAGAGATGGGGGTGGGGGGGAAGAAGTGGTACAGAGAACCAGGATCTGAGAGTCACTGCCAGGGACCCAGTCCTACCTGGCCGCTAATTTGAGGTGTATAGTCTTTTTGTTTGTTTGTTTGTTTGTCTGTCTGTCTGTGTAGCCCTGGCTGTCCTGGAACTTCCTCTGTAGACCAGGCTGGCCTGGAACTCAGAAATCTACCTTACCTCTGCCTCCTGAGTGCTGGGATTAAAGGCATGCACCACCATCACCCCTATGAGCTGTAAAATAACCCATGACCTCATCCATGGGATGGCAGCATGCCTCTGTTACTGGGGGTTGCCTGGCTGCTTCTGCTGCTATCACAGGCTTTGCAAAGGTAGACACCTCTTTAGCTGCTTTGCACACTGTCGAGCTTAACAGCACAGGGTGCTTCCAGCTGCATCTGCAATGTTGACTGTGTTATACCCACATCATGAGCCCCCAAGAGACCACCAGGAGTCTACCTTCGTTCGCAAAAGCCAAGAGCCTTTATTGCAAGCTCCAGCTTGGACTCTCCATGAGCTCCATCACAGCGGTGGATCAGGGAGAGCATTGTCCTCAGATGTGGCAGGGTTTTTAAGGAATAAGGGATGGGGGCGGGGCAGGGGAAAGTCTGGATTCAGATGGGGGTTGAACTCCTGATCAGGCAGGAGTGAGGTAACAAGTCTTGTCAAGCAGGGATTGGTACTGGTGTTGCTGCAAGGAAATCAGCAACCTATACACAAGTTAGGTACTCTATTCTTAGTGTTCTGGAGTATCTAGTACCTGTTTGTCTCAATGCCGATTGGTTCCTCGCAGGGTACAGTTTGTGGTTTTTCCTGGTTATTGTAAGGGTGAGGCCTAGTCCCGGTATTGTTGGCTTGTAGCCTGTCATGGCTGCACTGATGTTAAGTCAGGTCTCTTCAAGATCCCCCTGGAACTGACGTTACAGACAGTTGTGAGCTGCCATGTGGGTGCTGGGAGTTGAATCCTGGTCCTCTGGAAGAGCAGCCTGTGCTCTTAATTGGATGAGCCATCTCTTCAGCCAGGTAGCAACTAGTAGACTCTAAACTCACCTCCCTGGATCTTTGCAAATTAATGAGGCTGCTACTTTCTAGGTTCAGACAAAAATCGCAAGGTGTCAGAGGTCAAACATCAGCACAATTAGAAGGGTCTGGGGAATTCTTTGCAGGACCAGTATTAAAAGAAAGACACACTGAAGCTGGGCAGTGGTGGCGCACACCTTTAATCCCAGCGCTCAGAAGGCAGAGGCAGGTGGATCTCTGTGAGTTCAAGGCCAGCCTGGTCTACAAGACAAGTTCTAGGACAGCTGGGGCTACACAGAGAAACCCTGTCTCGCACTGAAAGTTGGACTGTCTTGTGTCCATGAATGCACAGGCTTCATTTGATCTTGTCTGGAGTAGAGTCACGTTTTAACCCTGTCTTGGTTCATTTTCTGTAGCTGTACAACATTGGGTGGTTTTTATAGAAGTTTATTTAGCTTATTTTCTGGAGGCTGGGAGTCCGAGACAAGATGGCTGCCTCATAGCCTACAGCAAAGGGGAATGAGCTGGTGACAGCAAGCCAAGAGACAAGACCAAACAGCAGCTGGGCTCTCAGTCTACTGTCTGGGTAAGCAACCCAGTGCCAAGAGCAAAATTTCACTCATTCTTGTGAGAACTGACCCGAATCCATGACAGCAACTTTAGTGACTCTCATCAAGTTGTAACACTCTTCTAGGAGGAGACAGACCATGTTCACACCACAGCACCCTGCTTGCAAGAAAGATGGGTGATCTAGAGTCAGACAAACTGCATCAAGTCATGGCGCCACCTTTTTCTAGTCATGTGACCAGGCAAACTATGGAGTTTTTCAGCACCATAGCCTTTGTGCCTGAACATGGGGTTGTTGCAGATACAGATGGTTTGGAGCATCCTGTGAGCCTATATGGGTGTAGTAGTGAGCCGTAGTTACTGCTGTTATTAGTAGACAAATAGGCAACATCCTCCTCATCTGTGTGTGTGCCAAGGGCAGGGCCACAGGGTGTGCACACCTAAAGAGCAATTATAGGAGACGCTTCCCTGTGATTTCTCCGATTTATCATGGTGATATACACACATTTACATATGTGCTTTTAGAACATTGGAAATTTCCAATATTGCATAACCGATGGTAAAAATCAGACGTGCCCCCAGAAGGCACAACAGCTACCGTTCATGGAGAATCAATCTATCCTCCCAGGTCTGTGTCCTTTTTAATCAGAGTCTCGTGTGAGGCCCTGTCTGTTGTCTGTTGGTTGGGTGCCACAAATCTCCATTTCCCATATGTGAAAGCTGGGCTCGCTTAACATTGCACCATGTCTGTACATACAGTGGGAGTGCAGCCGGCCATGTCTGGGGTGATGGGACAAGGGGGGGGGTGGTGTCAGGTTGGTCATGTCTGGGGTGATGGGACAAGGGGGGGGGTGGTGTCAGGTTGGTGTCGTGACACCAATTGCTGGGCTAACAGTTCTGTGTGTTTTCGCCTTGAGAAGTGATCTGGTGAGTACAGGGCGACGCTGACTTCTACTTCCTGTTGATATCCACTTCCTGTCTTCCAGCCTCTCCAGTGATTATTGAAGGTCATGGACTTGCTAGCTTGGTGATCAGTGCCCAAGAAGAGAGTATCTCCCCATGCACCTCCCTCTCCAGGCCCACCTCCCTGCATTCTCGCAGCCTCTTTGCCAACTGCAGAGGGAGGGTGAGGAGGGAGAATTTGGGGGAAACCCCTCCTCCAGCTCAGGTCCGCCTGTGTTCTCTGTAAAGCCCACCACAAGCCTACTCCTTCTGTTTTGCTTTCTTCTCTCTTTTATGAATCAGCACAGGGCTTACCTCAATGGGACAAAGTCTCTTTTAGAATCAGATCTTACTGGGATGCATTGCTCCTGGACCTACAGACCCCTCCTCCTTCAGAATCCTGCCCCTTTATGGAGACTCAGACCTGGGTTTACTTCAGCCCAGGCCCTCCACCAGTCAGCCCTCCCTGTTTCCAGGAGTCCCATCCCAGAGATAACCTGGTATCCTTATACTCACTCTATATGTCATCATGATGCTGAGAGGCCAGCGGGAAACCTGTGGTTCACCCTGCCCCCAACCCACTATACAAACATCCATGGGGTCTACTCTCTACAAGGGACCCTGCAGGAGGCAAGCCTCCCTCCCCACCTACCCCCTACACCTCACCCCACCCCCTACACCAGGCACAGCAGCCCTCCCTCCTAAGCAGGCAGCTGGAGTCACAGCATGACTCACTGACCCCTGTAGAAGAACCCTGACATGATCTCCTTCTCTCTAAAGCATTGTGTGTCAACGGATTGTCATGTTCACCCAGTGCACCCAGGCTGGACAATCCCATCTCCTACAGAGGACAGCGGAAGCTCAGAATCATGAAGTGACTTCCCAACACTAGCCAGGAGTGTGAGGCTGGCATTGGCAGCGAGAAAGGACTATCATTTTGTCACAACCTAGTATCCTGAGCAGGGTGTGAATTGGTCTTCAGCCAGGGAAAGGGAGCAGCCTGGTGAGTAAGCAGGGGGGGGGGGGGGTTTGAGGGGAGCTCAGAATCCCCAAGGGAGACTCTGTAAGCCGGTCTCCCTGTCCTCACTCCTAGCCTCAGTGAAGGACGGATTCATAGATGACAATGGCAGGGAAAGAAGAAACAGATTGTTTTAGAAACATGGAAAACTGTCCCCAGTAAAGACTCGCATCAAAATGAAGGGAACCCTAAGCCCCAGTTATTTTGTTATTTCCCAGCCATCAACAGATCAGTGGCTCCATGTGACTTCCCTGGATTTCTGTTTATTCAGATTATTTTTCCCTCTTACTGAAGTTCCTATGTAAGCTACTGCAAAGACCTTGCCATCTGAACAATATGCAACCTCTAAACAAATAAACGCAGTCAATTGTTTTAGGATAATGACGGTAATCTGTTGCCCAAGTTCAAACCCAGGCACTGCTGGTCACAGCTTCAGAACACACTAGAGGGGATTCAACCCTGTGAGGCCCTCATGGGGGCCAGGTGTAAAAGCACTGATGACCTGTGACCACACGCAGGGTCTCAGTTCCACTCTTAACGAGCAGCAAGTCCCAGATGAACCTCAAAGGGCTTCCAGCCCTGTTCCTAGACTCTCTGTCCCACGGTTCTGAAACTCACTGCGGTGGGGGCAGAGGAGCCCAGGAGACCACTGACAACTGCTTCCTCCTCCCTCTGTCAACTTGTCCCTCCATGTAACAATGGCCAGACCCCTTGCAACCTTGTAAACTGGGAATTCAGCAGGGACCCGCAGGGACCCATGGCCAGTGTCCCGGGAGCCTGGTGTCATGGAAGAGACAGCTAAACAAACCTTAGGATTCCACAGCAAAAGAGAGGATGAGGGAGGGGCTATCCCCGAGAACCAAAACACGAACCAGGACATCAGTGCTACAGGAGACATGAGGAGAATTGGCGTCCTTCATGGTCCCGGTGCCTCAGCCTGCTGCACACACACAGCCTGCAGCTCCACACACACAGCCTGCAGCTCCACACACACAGCCTGCAGCTCCACACACACAGCCTGCAGCTCCACACACACAGCCTGCAGCTCCACACACACAGCCTGCAGCTCCACACACACAGCCTGCAGCTCCACACACACAGCCTGCAGCTCCACACACACAGCCTGCAGCTTCACACACACAGCCTGCAGCTCCACACACACCACAGCCTGCAGCTACACACAGACATCCTTGGAAGTAAAGGAGGCTTAAGTCAGCTCCACATGGGCGCTGCAGAAGCTCCACTGGGGGCCGTGGCCTGTAATCTTGGCTTCCTTACGGCAGGAGACACCAAGGACTAGATGAAATCAGAACCAATGACAGAAAGAGCCCGGATTCCCAAATCACTACATACAAAAACATTTACAGGACGAGAGGGACCCATGTGCCTCTACATACATGAGAAAGAAGGTATTGTTTAAAGTCATGGAGACTTGGGGCCTATCTGGGACAGCAATCTCCCTAGTTTCAACCAAGTAGGAGTGGGGAATGAAATATTCTAGAAAACAAAAACAAAAACAAAACAAAACAAAAACCACCAAACACACACACACACACACACACACACACACACACACACACACACACACACACACACAAACAGAACAACCTGACTTCAGGGCGTAGAAGAATGGGTGAGGATGAATGGGAGCCAAAAAATGGATCAAATTCTCGTTACTGTCCAGCTGTGTGGTTGTTGGAAACTCAGCCTGTCTGAATCTGGCTTTTCTTGGTTATAAAATTGTAAAATAAAGATAAGATGTCCCTTCTGGGATGGTTAACATTGCTTGTCAACTTGGCAGGCTCTAGAAGCACCTAGAAGACAGGCATTAGGACTCTAGGTTAGAGCAGCTTCTCAGGGAGTGTCTAGATTATGTCTGTTGAGGCAGTGGCATGACTCCATGAGCTGGGGGTCCTGGGATGAATAAAAAAGGAGAAAATAAGCCGAGCACCAGAGTTCATCTCTCTGTTTCCTGACTGTGGACATGACATGACCAGCTGCCCCAAACTCCTGCAGCCTTGACATCCTCAGAAATCAAACCATACTCTCAAACTGTGAGGGAAAAGAAATTTCTTTTCCCTTAAATAGCCTTCGTTGGCACAGTAGTTTTGAACACAGCCACAGGAAAAGCAGCTTGTGCCTCTCCTAAAGGCTGGGGGTGGTTAGGTGCTTGGCCCGTGGGTATGAGGCCTTAGGTTCCAGCCCCAACATGGATTCTGGAGAGCATTAAGTAAACCCTGTCACAATTCCTCTGTTCTTAAATGCATATTTACAGAGACACCTAGTTATTAATATGCTTTGACAGGTGGTAACATTTATGAACTTGGCAAGTATTTATCAAAAACTAATTACGACCAAGGCACCATTGTAATTGCCAACATGTGTAAATTGATGGCTCCCTCACTCTTAGGAATGGTCCTGATCTGCTCCAAGTTTGCAGATGAGGAAACTAAGGCACAGAGTTGTGCGGTGATATATTATGGTTGACGACGTCCATGCTGCAGATGAGGAACAGAGAGATGGAGCAATTCCCATGAAGTGAGGGCACCGGGGAGTTGGGGAGGGTGAGGCCCAGAACCAGCTGCGGTAGTCCAGAGCAGAAGCCTCCTCTTGCATTTGGACAGGTGTGCTGGTAGATTTGGCAGTAAGGACACTGAACAAGAACAAATTCTGTTCCTCTGCCACCTGAATGTGGCCCTCCCAGCACAGATATTCAGGCCCCTTCTGGCTCAGACATGAGTTGGGAGCTTTGGAGGTTTACACGATCAAACTTTGCCTGGATCTAGAAAATTCACACCTGAGCAGCTCACTGAATATAAATGGCTCTCAGCCTCAGAAACGCAAACTAGTTCTAAGAAACCTGGTTCCTGGAAAACAAATCAGAAATAGAAGAAACAGCCAATCTGAGACATTAGACGTGTTAAGGCCACAAATGACCACCAGAGGGCAGCAAAGATTACAGGAGGCCGCTTGGTCCCAGCTCCGAAGGGAATCCTCAGAGGGCCTCCCGCTGGGCTCAAGGAGCATTCTCCAGAACCAGCTCTGAGCTGTTTCTTTGGGCCATGTAACAGATGCCTGGAAGGTTTAGAAAGTTTGACAAATATAGAAATAAGTGAATCAAAGTGGGTGAGTAGTGCATATCCATAGCCCCAGCAGGGGGAAATCGGAAGCCAGCCTGAACTACATAACAAGGTATGATCTGAAAACAAATTGGTGGGTGGGGGTGGGGGTGGGGGGATTATTCATCTGATTATAGAAAATGAAATTAAACTATTATACTCCTACCACTCAGGGAGACATAGGTTTATATAAGCACATAATACAGATTTTTATTTTATAAAACTGCTATCAGTAACAATACACAAATTAGTGATCCACTTTAAAAACACACCACATATATCCTGGTGTGTGTGTGTGTGTGTGTGTGTGTGTGTGTGTCTGTGTGTGTGTCTGTGTGTGTGTGTCTTTGTGTGTGTGTGTGTCTGTGTGTGTGTATTTGTGTATGTGTGTCTGTGTGTGTGTCTGTGTGTGTGTCTCTGTGTGTGTCTATGTGTGTCTGTGTGTGTGTGTGTGTGTGTCTGTGTGTGTCTGTGTGTGTCTGTGTGTGTGTCTGTGTGTGTGTCTGTGTGTGTGTGTGTCTGTGTGTGTGTGCGTGCGTGTGTACGTGCATGTGTGTGTGTGTGTCTGTGTGTCTGTGTGTGTCTTTGTGTATGTGTGTCTGTGTGTGTGTCTCTGTGTGTGTCTCTGTGTGTGTCTATGTGTGTCTGTGTGTCTGTGCGTGCATGCGTGCATGCGTGTGTGTGTGTGTGTCTGTGTGTCTATGTGTCTGTATCTGTGTGCGTGTGTGTGTGTCTGTGTGTGTCTGTGTGTGTCTGTGTGTCTGTGTGTCTGTGTGTGTGTGTCTGTGTGTGTGTGCGTGCGTGTGTACGTGCATGTGTGTGTGTGTGTCTGTGTGTGTGTGTCTGTGTGTCTGTGTGTGTCTTTGTGTATGTGTGTCTGTGTGTGTGTCTCTGTGTGTGTCTATGTGTGTCTGTGTGTCTGTGCGTGCATGCGTGCATGCGTGTCTGTGTGTCTGTGTGTCTGTGTGTCTGTGTGTGTGTGTGTGTGTCTGTGTGTGTGTCTGTGTGTCTGTGTGTGTGTCTGTGTGTGTGTGTGTGTCTGTGTGTCTGTGTGTGTGTGTCTGTGTGTGTCTGTGTGTGTGTGTGTGTGTGTGTGTGTGTGTGTGTGTGTGTGGAGTAGTCACCCATGTGTGTCTCACTTGCCCACCTGGGCCCCTTTAGGCCGGTCCCCATTACATCCAGGAGTGCAGGGGCAGTGAGTGTTCTCTTAGGCCGTTGGTCCCTCTGCCGGGTCTCGGGTCTCGGGTCTCGGTTTCCTGGGGTCTGTAAAGAGGGAGACGCGGGACTTTCTATCTGAAAACCCTCCAGTGTGTGCAGGTGTTCTGAGTCGTTGAGTTTCATCAAAATGAGTCACTGGAGGTGTGAAGGAGCGCCAAGGTTTAAGGAGTTACCACTTCCTGGTCCCATGCCAACACATCCTCACCCCACACTGAGGCTCCCCTCATATCGATATCGGCCATCAGGCAGCAGTAACCTTAGGCTTTTGCTTTCCAAAACAGTTCTTTGTACCCCCCCCCCCAGTAAAGCCTGGTTACCCTTACTCAGCTGCTGCCCTGCTCTCTGCCAGAGGAGCTTCAGGGCTAAAACCCACTGAAAACGCAGCCATGCCTAAAGACCCTAACCGACAGGCCCAGTGTGCACCAGGTGAAGAGGCCCCCACCACCTGCCCTTGGGAGCCACACTTCCTTATTCTCACATAATGGGGATGCCACTGTCCCCAACAGAACTCATTGCCTGTGCCCTGGAAGGCAGCCTATCTGGTTCTGAGTTTCTGTCCATTACATCCTGACTTTCTGTTCTCGGGTAAGTCACATAAACTGGCAGGCTGAACCGTGAAGACACAGACACCACGGGGAAATTTATGAGGAAGTAGCAGCTGTGCAATTCAGTTGGGGCCTGGGCAGGGAGGTAGGACAACAGACACAGAGAGGGTGATCCTGAGGGCTGCAGCTGGGATGGCCACCAAGAGCTTCCACAGTACTGTGACATATAATGTATTGTTTTATTTATTTGTTTGTTTGAGGCAGGGATTCGTGTACCCTAAAATGGCCTGGAATTCACTATATAGCCAAGGAAATCCTTAAACTCCTTCAGTGAACAGAGCTAGGAAACACATTTATTAATACACACACACACACACACACACACACACATATACATACATACATACATACATACATACATACATACATACATACATACATTTTTAACAAAGGTAAGTGCTGAAACTACAGGTGTGCACCACCATGTCAAAGCTATGCATCGCTGGCAAACAAATCCATAGCTTCATGCATGCCTCCCTCTACCAACTGAGCTATCACCCCAGTGCATGACATAATAACAGCAGCAGCTTTCACCGTTGTGTAAGAGTTAACGAACAAAGAACAGGGAAGGAAGTACTTTGTAAGCCAGACACACATGTCACTGTCTTTCTTCTCTTTGGATGCCTATTCTGTCTCCATAGCAACTGGGCAAGCTTCCCAGACCTCCTCTCCACTCTAGCCATGCCCACAAGATAGCTGCTGGGTGTGTCATCCCTGCTTTCTTAGACAGGTTGCAGCCCTATTCAGATGGTGATCCTTAACCTGCAGCCTAGCCAAGTTGGGATTAGTAGGGTATAGATGGGGGGGGGGGGGACAAGGCAGAGGGGAAGAGACCTTTCTATCAGCTGAGAACTTCTGGGCAGCAGCAGAGGAGTGACCTTCAAGGGCCAAGTCCCACCCCGGCTTCATGGCTGGCAAAGGGCAGGTACCCAAATTGTTACATCAGGTATCAGCAGCCTATTGGAACGAGCCATGCCTCCCCTATGGCCTGACTTCATTCAGCCTTTTCTGCTCCAGTAGCCAGGCAGAATGGCAGGAGCCCCAGCCTGTGGGTCACATAGACCTTGGTTGAAATCCTTCTCTGTCCCTGGCAGGCTTAATACCTGGGCCAGTGAGGAGAACTCTCTGAGGCAGGAGGATCTCTGTAGGTGTGAGGCCAGACTGGACTGTAATGCAACTGAGACCCTGTGTCCAAAATTAAAATAAATAAATTATCTATGAACACCCTTGGCTATTGAAAACCATATATGTACTCAGTATGTGGTAATTTGAATGTAATGGGTCCCCATAATCTCATAGGGAGTGGCACTATTAGGAGGCGTGGCTTTGCTGGAGTGGGCATGGCCTTACTGGAGGAAGTGTGTCACTGTGGGGGCAGACTTTGAGGTTTCCTATGCTCAGGATACTGTCCAGTGTGTCAGTCGACTTCCAGTTGCCTGAAGGATGTAGCCCAAACTCCAGCTCCATGTCTGCCTGCATGCCACCATGATGATAATGGACTGAACCTCTGGAACTGTAAGCTAGTCACGCCAATGAAATGTTTTCATTTATAAGAGCTGCCGTGGTCATGGTGTCTCCTCACAGCAATAAAAACTCTAACTAAAACACAGTGCATTCAAGTGAGACTCTTTGCTAATAAAATGACGTTTTGTCTCCATGCCTCTGCTGCCAGACTGGTCTCCAGGGAGGGCTGAATACCTGCCTGTCTAAGCTCACCCTCTGTGACAAGCTACCTTGACTTATCCAGTAAGGCCCTATGGAAGCAGTACATGAGGTTTTCAATATTTTAAGGGCACATGAAATATGTTTTAACTTCTTCCTCTGTGTGATGTGTGATCTACAGTATTGGGGGTGGGGATCTAGGGGTGGACATGCCATGGCATGTATGCAGAGGTCAGAGGACAGCCTCAGGTGTCTGTCTTTAACCCCTCACCTCCCATCCAGTCTGAGACAGACTCTCTGTTGTCTATGGCTGTGTAGGCTGGCCCGGCTGGCCCTTCAGCTTCCAGGCAATCTCTTGTCTTCAGCTCCCATCTCACTTTAGGAGTGCAAAGAATTAGAGACACACACTGTCACATTCAGCTTTATGTGGGAGCTGGGACACTGAACTCGGGTCCCTGTGCCTACACAGCTAGCACTTTGCCTACTGAGCCCATCTCCCCAGCCCATGATTTCTTTTAAAAATAGGAGGAAAACTGTAACCTAGCCTAATTCTGTTAAATTATTATTATCATCATCATCATCATCATCATCATCATCATTATTATTATCATTATCATTATCATTAGGGCAGCAGGGGCCTTTGGGCAAAATGCCTATGGCTTAATGAAGGTCTGGGGAAAAGAAGGGTAGGAGGTAATCAGGATAGATCCAGATCCCACCAGCTAAGAGCAAGACCTGGAGGATGATACCATATCAATGACTCTTCTGAAGAAAGGGCCCTTTGAAGATCCTACCTCTCAGACCAGTGGGTTCCACCCCCCACCGCGATTTTCTCCATTGCTCAATCTGTGTGTGTAATAGTATTTAACACCCCTTTTCCCTAAGCCTGAGCTCCACAAAAGCAAGGGGTTTGCCTGCTTTTCACCCTCACAGTGGTGATGATACTGTGTGCCACACGCTGTCCTGAATGCCTTTGGTGTGTGGCCGTCTGTCAGGGGTTACTTTAGGCTCGTTTACAGATCAACACTCTAAAGTCAAATGGTCCAGTGACTAACCCAGAATCACACAGTAGGGCGCTTAGGAGCCCAGGATTGGAGCCCAAGAATTTCCAGTCTACCATGGCCTGCCACCATGAGGCTTAGCCTAGAACCTGGCAGGCCAGAGGGAGAAAGAAGGGGGTGGGGTATGTTCCAGAAGCTGACACCCCTCTCTGCCACTCTAATATACAGAAATAAGATCTGTCTGTAGGTGGGCGGAGACATCAAGGAAGCTGGTGGAAAGTTTGAGGGGGAAAACTCAGGTGTGAGAATGCTCTGAGCACAGGGTACAACCAGTCACCTGAGAATCCCAAGGCAGCCCTTTGAACTACAGGGATAGCACAGCCTCTGCCTCAACAGGGCGCATATTCCCAACCTGCCCCTCCCCCCCACCTGCAGCATCTCTTATGAAGAGGACTTGACTTTATGTTTTCTAAATTGATTTTTACAAAAATGATCTTTCCCCACCTTTGATCTCTGTGCTTGGAGGTTGAGGCAGGAAGAGCTCTTTGAGTTTGTCTTAGGGTTTCTATTGCTGTAAAGAGACACAATGACCACAGCAACTCTTATAAAGGAAAACATGTAATTGAGGTAGTGGTTTACATTCAGAGGTTCAATCCATTATCATCATGGTGGGACATGGTGGTGTGCAGACAGACATGGTGCTGGAGAGGTAGCTGAGAGTTCTGCATCTCTCAGGCAGCAGGAAGTGAACTGAGTTTCACACTGAGCGAAGCTTGAGCAAATGAGATCTCAAAGCCCGCCCCCACAGTGACACACTTCCTCCAACAAGGCCACACCTCCTAAGAGTTCCATTCCTTTGGGGGCCATTTTCTTTCAAACCACCACCAAGTTCAAAGCCATGAGTCAGTTCCAGGCTAGCTTGGGCTACATAGTGAGACCCTGCTTTAAAAACCACATCTTTTCTATTAAAAATAATACAAAAAGAACAAAATTTTAAAATGAAGAAAATGTATATAAAAATGAACATGAGAAAGTTGCCCATAATCTTGCCACTAGGAATATTTCATCTTTCACTACATTTCATTTTTAGTCTTTTTTTTCATGAACACTCATTTGCCCTATGTGATCACATAACAGAGCTTTTTATAAATTATTATGCAAAGGCCAGGGCCTGCAGCATGGTTCAGGATGTAAAGGCACTTATCACTAAGACTGAGGACCTGAGTTCAAGCCCCAGAACCCTCATAGCAGAAGGACAGAGCCAACTGCCACAAGCTGTCCCCTGACCTCTACAAGTGTACTGTGGTCCATACCATACACACTCATAATAAATTAAAAACCTAACATTAAAAGAGCAAAACCTTACAGGAGCAATTATAATTAGAATTCATTAAAATACATGAAATAAAACTTAAATCTGGACTCCATTCCAGGGCTACTGTAGTGCACACAGCATGGACAGCAGGCTGTCAAGAGTGAGACCTGTGGTTCTTGAGTCCCAGGAGCTGATGGGTTTGACCGCAGCATCTATCCATTGAGAGGGGATCACAAAACTTCCATAGACAATAGTCAGAACATCCATTTCCCTTCCCCTGGACATACAACTGGGCTACACTTCCCTGTTGAGGTTAGGTGTGATCACATGGCTGAATTGTAGCCAATGAAAATGTGTATTTCCTCATAACACAATATCTCCAGACTCAGCAGTTTAAAACAAGAATCAGTATTCTCTCTTGGAGTGCCGAGAGCCTGGAACTCAGGCGTGGCTTACCCAGATGACTCTGGCTCAGGGAGTTGTAGTCAATGTCTGCAGACTTGACTGAGACTGAAGGGCCAGCATTCCAGGTCACTCACGTGACCATTAGATACACCGCAGTGGGACATTGATAACCACAGACTGAAAACCTCTGAAGCTGTGGGCTTGATAAACTTTCCTCTTACACTGATTCTCTCTGGGATTTGTTCACAGCAATGAAAGATCTGACTTTGCACAACATGTATGTACATATGTGCCTGTTATGCATGCATGCATGTGTTTATACATGCAAGCATATGCAAGTATCTTAGTTACTTTTTTTTATTACTGTAACAAAATGCCTGTCAAGCCAGGTGGTGGTGGTGCACGCCTTTAATCCCAGCACCCATGAGGCAGACGCAGGTGGATCTCGGTGAGCTCAAGATCAGCCTGGTCTACAAAGCTACACAGAAAAAAACAAAAACCAAAAACCTGTCAAAAGTAACTTGAAGAAGGAAGGATTGATTCTGGCGTCCTTGAGTCCATCGTGACGGGGAATGTGTGATGGCAGGAGCATGAGGCTGGTGGTCATATTGCTTCCACAGTGAGGAAGCTGCAAGAGATAAATGCTGGTGTTGGGCTCCATTTCCCCTTGTTGAGTCTGGATGTTAGTCCAAGGGATGGTGCTTCCCACATCCAGGGTGGGTTTCCTGCTCAGTGAAATCTTTCTAGCAACCCCTCAGAGACACAACCAGAGTGTTTCCATGGTGATTCTAAATCCAGTCAAGTGGACAATGTGGACTAACGGTCACAGTAGGTGTGTGTAGATAGGCATGGACATCGGTATACACACACACACACACACACACACACACACACACACACACACACACACACACACACACATGCTTTCTTTTAAATTGGTCCTGGGACTGCTCTTACGCCCATCAACATTGGTATATTTCCTGATTCATTGTGAGGTTAATTCCAAGGGGCCTGGACTCAGCATGAGTCAGTTTACAGAGGTGAGCAGCATCTACTAATCCCAATTCATACCATGGTTCTGTGACTATGAAGCACAAGGGGCTACGGGGGGGGCGGGAGAGGGGGGAGGAGGACAACTTCCCACCAGAGTCTACTTAATGTTCTCTTTGCCTAGCATTGGTTATTGGTGATAATGAGTTAGTGATGTGTATCTGGCTTGGGTGAGTTTTAGGAGCTGGTAACACAATAGGAACCACAGCTAAGATGAACAGCAGGTACAAGGAGCCCCGGAGTAAGCTCCATGTTCGGTTTCCTAGTTCCAAGTGGTCTTGTGACGTCGCTGAGATTTGAGAGGGATGCTGCTTGCTGACTTGCTCCCAGCTGTCTTCCTTACACAGCCCAGCCCACGTGCCCAGGGATCCCACTGCCCATGGGCTGGGCCCTCCTACATCATTTAGCGATTTACAAAATACCTCCCAAACTGGCCACAGGCCAGTGTTATCTGGGCAATTCTTCTGCTGAGTTTCCCTCTTTCCAGGTGACTCTAGGTTTGTGTCAAGTTGACAGCTGAAGCTGACAGTGCCACTTTTCCGTCAATAGCCATTGGGTTTGTAGGAATTATTGGTTCAGACCCTGTGATCTTCCTCAGCAATCAACCTGGCTATGGACCACAGTTATAAACAGAGGATGTAGACAGCCTTGGTTTTAAAGAGCGCATTCCAACTGGGTGCACAGCCCAGGTGGAGGTGCACAAGTACCCCAAGTACTTTTACCCACTGAGCCATCTTGATAGCCCTGGACCCCCTCATGCCTTCACATTGCTAAATACAGCACCACTGTATGAATGTGTCGGCTTGCTCGCTCACTCAAAAATATATTACATTTCTGTTTAGAATAATTATTTTTTAATTTTTAATTCTGTGTGTGTGTGTGTGTGTGTGTGTGTGTGTGGTGGGCATGCAGAGGCCAGGGGAAGATATCTAGTATCTTCTATATTTCTCCACCTTTTCCTTTCAGACAGGGCCTCTCATTGAACTGGAAGCACACCATTTTGACAAGACCAACTGGCCAGTGAGTTCCCAGAATCCACCTGTCTCTACTCCCACACCCTTGGCCTACAGGCAGTGATTTTTACATGGGCGCTGAGGTTGTCATACATGCACTTTTACCCAGAGTTACCTCCCAGCCCTCACTTGGAGCTGTTCTGAAGAGTGTTTGCATGGACACAAGTGTAAGTCATTTGGTCAAGTTATGCACAATTGCTGCATTATATAGTCAGAGTGCATGTGGCTTTTAAGAACCCACAAAGCCTTCTTCCCAAGCATCTGGATTGTTTTGTATTGCCACCAGCAATGAATGGGAGTCCCTGTTCCTCCCTTCTTCCCCAGGATTGAGTGTTACCTGTGACTGGATTTGAGCCACTCCAATAAGCGTATATTAGTCCGTCAGTGTCGTTCATAATTCCTTCCTGACAAATGTGTGCTTGTCCTCTGTGTTTTCTTTAGTGAGGCTCCTATTAGCCATTTTGCCCCAAAACGCGATTGTTCGCCACTGCCTCCTCCTCTTCCTTCTTTTTGGATTTCTGAGACAGGATTGCTGTGTAGACCAGATTGGCCTTGAACTCACAGAGATCCACCTGCCTCTGCTTCTGGAGTGCTGGGATTAAAGGTGTGTGTCACCGTGCCTGGCACTTACTTTCTTCTTCTTGAGTTTGGACTGTTCTTTGGTTATTCGGACAATGGGTCCTTTATTAAGATCTGTCTTTTTGCAGATATTTCTTGTAACCAGTGGGGTTTTTTGTTTTTTGGTTTTTTTTGTTTTTTTTTTTTTTTTTTTGTCTTGTTTTCCATTCTCTTAGCTGTGGTCATCTGGGATACTTTTGCATTTTTCAAGCAAATGTTTAAATAAAGGTAAAGGTAAGCAGGAGCCCTTGGCTTTGTTCAGTCACCTCTGCCTGGCTACATGATGAAGGTAACTATCCCAGAGAGGAGGCACTGGCTGGGAAACGCAGCCATGCCTAAGGGTTCCATACTCACAACAGTTTCCATAATTAATCCCAGCCACTGTGGAATCTATCAGTCTATGATGGAAGTCAATCTCTTTTTGCAAGTCCCAGCTTCCTGTGGGAAGGATGGGAACAGAGACCCCACTGGTCACCTGCTCACTGATGGAAGGGTCCAGGTGGGGATGGCGTCAGCTGTAATGGCTGCCTACCCTTCCACTTACCTCACACAAAGCAGACCATGGCCCTCTGGCCCTTCCCTAAGGACCGGATGGTTCTTTATGCTTATTTCCCAAATCTCAGCAACCATGACCTTGGACTTTCCCCTCAGTTCCCTCTCTTTCTAACAGAGCAGGGATGTCTCTAGACCATTGGTCCTCAACCTACCTAATGCCACAGCACTTTAATACAATTTCCCATAACATTATTTTCGTTGCTACTCCATAACTGTAATTTTGCTAGTTAAATATCTGGTACAGGATTCAAATGTGTCAGGACCCATAGGTTGAGAACCACTGGCTAGAGCCTAGCTAGCTGCTGTGGTTGGAACGCAGAAGTCAGTTCATGGACCTGACCGCATCTAAGAGAAGACTCTGCTGTTCACAGAAGGATGGGGTGTGTGGCTTGGTTGAAACATGCCTGCCTCGCATGCAAGAAAACCCAGGTTCAATCCCCAGCACCTTGCACTTATCATAGCATTCTGGAGACCAGCCAGGTATACAAGAGACCCTGCTCCTGCCAATACACACACACACACACACACACACACACACAGGAAGTACTTTTCAGCAACTCTGAATAACATAGAGAAATCAGCCACTCAGATCCCGGAGCCCGGAGGAGTTGTCTTGCAGTCGGTATTATCCAAAGCTGAGTTACTAGAAGGGTGGCCTGAGCCTTTTATTTCAAGAAGAACAAAAGAGAATGGGAGCACTCCAACCCTTCCCACTGGGGCTATAAATACAGAAGAAAGCAGGGCTAGAAGGACCTGGGGTGGATCCTGGCCTGGGGCCAGCCATCTCTCTTCTGAAGGGCTGCTGTGCTTCATGACTGACTCGGGCACCAAAAGCAAAAGAATCCTGAGACAGGGACAGCTTCTGGTCACCTAGACGAAGCAGCTCTGGGATAACCGAAGGCCAGCACCTGTGCTGAAGAGATGCAGGAGCAGGAGCAGGGCTGCTATAAAAATATTAAAATGTCGGCACACACAAAAAACGACACAATCCCTAAACTACTGCACATGCTCAGTCCGAGGGGGGTTTGTCTTCCATAGGAGAGAATGGTTTGTAGTTACCTCACACCACAGCCTGGCCTTTACCACACAGGCCTGCCCACTGCCCAGGAAACCAAACCTCCCTGAAGATAAGGATTTTATCTGGTCCATACTTGCTCTCCAGCCCGGAAGACACTCATGCTAGCTTTGTAGAGCAGAATCAACTTAAAATGAGCAGTGACCTGTTTTGGAGCACAGTTTCAGAGGTCTTAGTCCAAGGCCACCGTCTCCACTATTTCTAGGCTGTTGTGAGGCAGACCAACAGATGAGAAGGGGTGTTTTCCCATGCCAGCTCAGAGGCAGGGGAGACAGAAAGGGCGCAGGGACAAAGTTTATCTTCCAGGGCATGTCTCCACCGACCTGCTTCCTCCAACTAAGCCCCACCTCTTTATCTGTACAGTAATCTGCCAGAAGATTACTCCTCTGAAGGCCCTGCCACGCTCATGATCATCACTTCATGAACCTCTGAGCCCCACTGCGTTGGAAACGCCGCCTTTACAGGGGTGCAAGTCACACCTAAAGCATAGCAGAACTCAGCTAACACTGGTTGAACGAATGTAGCAGTTAGTTGTGTGACACTGAACGAGCCCCTCAGCCATAGGATGAGTCTCAGTAATCCAACCAATAGCACAAGAACCCAGAAGGTGTTTTCAGGGCTCAATTTCCGTCTTTTGTTTATCCTAGCACACCTGGGAGTCACGAGGTCTGCGATAAGTGTGTGTGTGTGTGTGTGTGTGTGTGTGTGTGTGTGTGTGTGTGTGTGTATGTGTGTGTGTGTGTGTGTGTGTGTGATGCTGGAGATCAAGGCCAGGGCTTGTAGTGCTAGGTAAAAGTTCTAACATTGACTCATATAGTCCTACCAGATATGACACCCTCTTGTGGTATTTGCAGGCACTGCACATATGTAGTAGCCAGACATACATGTAGGCAAAACATCCATACACATAAGAAAAAATAAAGCAAAACAGAGATTTTTTTTTTTTAAATTAAAGCTTTAACAGAGATAGCAAGGCACAGAAGGTCTGGATCCAGGTCACCACGTGCAGAACTGTCTCTAGGACAACTGTACCCTTACCTGGTCTGGGATCTGATCGTGTAGAGATGGGACTAGCTTTGCAGAACAAAGGGAAAAGTATCCCGTGGGATCACACCCTCTCACGCCCCAGCACAAGGGAGGGGCTGCTGTTTCCTCCCCAGCACCCAAGCCAAAGGAGGAGGAGGAAGAAGAGGAGGAGGAGGAGGAGGAGGAGGAGGAGGAGGAGGAGGAGGAGGAGGAGGAGGAGGAGGCCATTTCAAGAAACACTTGAGTGTTTCTGGGCAAGAGAGTGCACAGGACTCCCAGGGCCTAGGGTAAGTGAGGACTACTTTGGGCGTCATCTAGCGGAGGCCAGATGTGCCTCGGCCTCCTTTGGCTCTGCTGTATCTCGAGTTACGTAGTGTAAGTGGCAAACAGCAGCTTATGACTGCAGTCTAGAGCAGCTGCAGATAGATCCTCATAGTTGGCAGCCTTCCAAGCCACTGACATGTGCATTCGTTAGAGCACTATCTCTAACACATTATGTGTGTTGTCTCCAAATCCAGAGGTCTGTGGAGGCCCCATGCCTCTTTCTCTGTGGCAGGTGTAACATGTAATAACTTGTGCTTCATTTTCAAGGCCATGCTTCAGGACACTTCAGACCGATGGACCAGTGGGGACACCATCAATGGGGCAGGCCTACAAGTCCATCTAGGGTTCTTTCCCACTGTCTGCCACCTCTGTGGCCCACTAGGCATCCTGTCATTGCCACTTCTTGCTGTGTGGGTCTCATGAGCATAATGACATCCATCCAGTGAGAGCTTTGGGACACTGTGGAATGTCAAGAGGCTCAAACATCCCATGGATCTTACCAGGATGGAGAAGAGAGGGTCAAAGTAACCCTCAAGCTAGATAGTGAATGGGCACCGCTGCCTTTCCCACTGATTTTGATTCTTTTCCTCTATGGGTGAAACTTGAAAATATATTTACCAATTGGTAGGCTTGTAAACAATTGCCATCTGTGTTGCTGGCTTTCCAACACTATAATACCTGAGATAATCACACAATAAGAGGATTGAATCTTAGATCAACATTCCTGAGGCCTCAGTTCCGATTGCTCAGCCGTGTTGCTTGGACCTGTGATGAGATGGAGTATCATGGCACTAAATGCGTAGTTGTGGAAGCCACTCACCTCCTAGCATCCAGGAAACCTAAAGAGAGAGGAGAAGGACCTGGGATCCCAGTATCCCCTTCAAGAGCACCCCACTAGTGACCTAACTTCCTCCTACATAGCTATGCTTCTTAAAAATCCAACCACCTTCTAACAGCATCATTGGCTGAGGACCAAGTCACTAATGCATGGATCCTTGGGGGCGGGGCATCCAACATCCAAGCCATGGTGCCAACTAAAGCGAGCTACTTTTTAATCCTACTTGATGGAAATTAAAAGGAATGCATTGCCCGAGTGACAGAGTGCTGTTATCTGCTCTGATGGTAACACACCCAGCACACTGGCAGCAATCATCTAGGCTCGCAGTAGTCTACCATCACCCTCTGCAACCCACCTTTCACGGGCCAAACCAGCGGCTGCAACAGTGGTCTGGTGAGGAATGTGAGGATTCTGCAGCCCCCAAGAGGCTTCATCCCAAGGGCACACCCACAGGAAGAGCGGGGCTGCAACTCACCACTGGAGCCACTGTGGGGCAGACTGGGGCCAGTCACTATCCATTTCCCTGGCCCCATACACAGAGGGTGACAGCTTTCAGGCACTATCTTAACACTATCTTACTATCTTATTCCTCATTGCTGTGAGGAAACACCATTAACAAAGGCAGCTTTCGGAGGAAAGTGTTTCAGCTTATAGTTCCACGGTGCTGTCCATCATGGAGGGAAGTCGGGACAGGAACTGGAACAGGGCAGGAACCCGGAGGCTGTGGCTGATGTAGAGGCCATGGAGGGGTACCGCTTACTGGCTTGCTCTCTGTGGCTTGCTCAGCACACTTTATTATAGCACCCAGGACCCCCCATGGGTGACCGTGCCCACAGTGATCTGAGCCCTCCCACATCAATCGCCGATCAAGAAAATGCGCCATAGGCTTGCCCACAGGCATATCTAACAGAGGCATTTTCTCAGTTGAGGTTCCCTCTTCCAAGATGACTCTAGCTGTGTCAAGCTGACATGAATCTGGCCAGCACAGGTACCCCGTGTTATTGTCATCTCATTTCCTCTATATTAATGGGCATGGGGAGATTCAACAGCCCCCAGAAGAGCGGAGAAATTGATTTCCCTACTGTAGAGTGCTGGGGACGTAAGGATTCCCTAGTGCCTTCCCATCACTGCACTCTGGGTCTCTGAGCTGACTTCCATCCAGACACGGATGAGGACTTTGACACCCATGGTGTAACGATGCCCTTCATGTCTCTACGAGGTCTCTCCCATTCTGCAATCCCCGTTGCAGTTCCACTCTTAGGGCAGCTTTTCCTATGGTCAATCCTTGCTGCAGAGTGGCCAATGCCAAGCTTCTCTGAGACACTGACACCCCTCACCAGAATGTGCCTATCACCTGGGGGAATGTCTCTGGGTGTCTAGGGAGCACTGTCAAATGATGTCCTTCCCATCACACATGTCAACTTCTCCCTGGACTTTCTGGGCCCTTCGCTAACTGCCCGAGGAGACACTGCTACCATGTCTCCACCCCACTTACAGGCCAGCATCATCTGTAGACCGGAACAGTGGAGCAGGATACATCCCAGATGCTGATGTTGATGCTTGGGCCACAGGCGTGCGCTCCCACTTTTCCAGACTGTGTCCAGATGCAACCATTCCCACGTCTTCTGCATCCAGCAGACACCTGTCAGCCAGGTTCTGGGCTTCCTCCAACAAGTGAGCAATTGCCTTTTCAAGCAGGAACGGTGTTATTGCTCTGCTGCATGCTGACACGCAGCCTTGCTTATCTCCCTGGGGGTAAGTGTGACAGAGGTGGGCCTGAGGACAAACACCATGTGGCAGGTCCTGTTTCTGCAATCCGTGCGGCCCTGGTCAACTCTGCTTCCTCACAACATTCAACAGATTCTGGGGGTTCGTAATTCTCAGTCACCCAAACGTCGCCCCTATTTCAGGTGTTAGGGTCTGTTGCCCTAAGGTATTCTTTTTAGGGCCCTGAATTTGAAGTAAAAAAAAAAAATCATCAAGGAGGCTGGTGAGATGGCTTGGTAGGTGAGGGAGCTTGCAGCCAAGGCTGACCATCTGGATGTGATCCTGGGACCCACAGATTCGATCCGCATAGAAGATCTGAACATCTGTCCTCCACACAGTGCTATTCCCTCCACTGTCCACTTCGGAAGCACCCGGCTTTGCCTGCTCCTGTAAAGCACACCTTGAAGCAAAGCCTTATACTCCGGTGCTTAGTTAGGGTGGGCGGGAGGGGAGGCAGGGGGAGGAAGGACCAGGAGAGAGAGACAACCAGTAATGTGTCTCGGGGCCAAATGCCAAATGGCTTCTATAGGCCACCTCCACAGCCCGGCCCCCACCCTACCCCCACAGCTCCCCCCATCACTCCCCCTCTACAAGCCTTCTCTAACCCTGCAAGGCCTCAGGGACTGTGGGACAGGCCTCAGAACCACATGCCTGGAGAATGACAGGGGGAGGCATTCTCCACACACTCCTCCCCACCAGTAACCACAGAAGGCTCTGGAAGCATTGACGCCCTGAGTGTCCAGGGCTCTGTGCATAGCTCAGATGAGTTCCAGGAGGAAGTGGACTTTTAGGACCTCCACCTGTGAGGAGGCGCCATCTGGTTGCACATGTGTGTAGTTGCTCATACCTGCTCAAAGGGGGCCATTAGGAAAAGCAGAGTCACAGGACCGGAAACAAACACAACAGGTGTGCAGGACAGACCTCCCAGCATGCACTGTCCTTTTAGAGAGTGAAAGCGTATGTGTCATCTTGCTGTATTAGAAGCCTAGCAAAAAAAATCACTCTCCCAGAATAGTTAATGTTGATGCTTATTCTTTGAGAATTCCATACATTCATGTAATGTATATTGAGCATATGCAGCCTTCTATTCTTCCTTCTAACTCTTCCTGGACACTTCCCACCCACTGCCAACTCCAAGTCCTTTCATTAAAAAAAAAAAAAAAAAGGGTCTATTGAGTCCTATTTGTGCTGCCCATACACACACAGGCGTGGGCCATCAGCTGGAGGATGATCAGCTTCCTAGGGGCCACACTCCTAAATAGACATGACTTTCTCTAAAGCAAATGTCACAGCTCCTCAGCTAGGAGTGACAGTCACCTGAGCCCTCGCTGCTCCATGCAGTGGAGTGGCATGCCTCATCTCACACAGATTTTAATCGGAAACAGCACACCCAGATCAATTAACCTCCCTTTTAACCAAACTTTGGCATTCCCAAATGATCAAGCTATGCCAGTATGGTGAAGAGGCTTACTGCTCTGTATTTAATGTGTGTGTCTGTGCATTTCTGTGGATAGATGCGAGTCTAAGTGACCTAAGTATTTATCTCTGTGTTGGTATTGTTTCACACATCTGGGTGAGGTACAGCATGCATCTTGTGGTGCTCATAGGGAATGGAGCCTATCTTTCCAGGTAGCAGGAAGTGTCACAGTTAAGGAGTTCCAAGTCTGGGCCCTATGCAGAATAACGACCACCCCAGAGAGGGCCACGTTCTAACCCTTGGAACCTGTTGTCATAAACCAGGGGGAACTAAGGTTGTATGTGAAGGTTAGGTGGGTTGGGTTTTGTTTGGTTTGGGTTTTGATTTTTCGAGATAGGGTTTTTCTGTGTAGCCCTGGCTGTCCTGGAACTCGCTCTGTAGACCAGCCTGACCTTGAACTCACAGAGGTCCACCTGCCTCTGCATCCTAAGCACTTGGATTAAAAGTGTGTGCTACCACTGCCTGGCTCAAGGTAAGGTTGCTAATCAGCCTTAAAAATAAAGAGATTGTCCTTGATGATCTGGGTGGGGACAATCTTATCACAAGGGTCCTCGAAAGACAGAAGGGGCCCAGGACGGCTCCGTTTGTGAACTTATTGCTGTGCAAGCATGAGGACTTGAGTTCAATCCTTAGCACCCACAAAAAGTCAGGCACATGGCTGTAATCCCAGCACTGGGAGACAGAGACAGCAGACTCCTTGGGCCTTGCAGGCCAGTCACTCTAGATGAACTGGTGAGGTTCAGGTTCAGTGAGAGATCCAGTCTCAAAGAGTAAGATGGAGAGTGACTGAGGAAGACATCCAATGTAGACCTCTGACCTCCTAATGGTCACACACGAACATGTACACACATGAACATGTACACATATGAACATGTATATATGAGCGATTACACACGAACATGTACACACATAAGCATATGCACACATGAACATGTACACACAAACATGTACACATTGAACATGTACACATGAGTGATTACACACATGAACATGTATATACACATGAGCATATACACACATGAACATGTACACACACAAATATGTACACACACATGAGCATATGCACACATGAACATGTATACTCACGAGCATGTACACACAGCAAACAAAGACAGATGTGAAAAGAAAAAGTCAATATTAAGGGAACAGGGCTTAGGTAGCTTAGGACTTAGGTAGCTATTATTGCTGGCTTTGGAGATAGAAGAGGGTGTGAATCAAGGGCTGATTCTAGAAAAAACAAGAACACAGATTCTCCCTTAAGTCTTCATGAGGGACAGTCCTGTCAATCAACGCCTTGGCATTAGCCCAGTGAGAAGCATTTTACAATTCTGAAATCCAGAGCCATGAAATAATAAAATATGTGTGGCCTGAAGCCATTTTACCCATTGTAATGTCACAGCAGTGACAGGAAGCAGTGCACCAGAACCCATGGAGTTCTTGTCTTTCAGAGGTTGCCCCCACCTTCTGCTTTCTCCACTGAAGGGGCCAGGCACAGTGGAGTCTTTGCACAGGGGATGGGGTTGCTAAGTCAGCAGGGAAGGAGAGAGTCTAGGGAGAGGTAATTAACTCTGAGTGCACTTTACATCCACCCCAACACTTAGGCAACCCCCCTGCCCCCACCCCTGCGCTCAGGCACCAGGAGCTGCTGAGCCAGGGCAGAGGGGAGCTCTCCAGGGTAACAACTGGCAGAGCAGTCTCCCTGGGGCAAGGCCAACTGGATTCACACTCTGAAGTGCTTCTCTTTTCCTCTAGGCATGCAACTGAACTTGCACAAAGTCAGAGCCAAGTGTTGCAACCCATTGTAATTTCAGAGTGGCTCTTATTTCCTGAGTTTGCTAAGGAAATAATAGGGAGGGGGGGAAAACCAAACCCAAACCTTCTATTTGAATTGGGATTTGCTCTCTTTTTTATCAGGAAACTTGTAGCAGACAAAGGAGGAAAGGAATATAAAGGGTGCCTCTGAGCACACACGCCACCCCCCGTGAGTCTGGAGTTACTCTAGATCTGATGATCATGCTTAAAAGCGAAGAAACGGTCACAGGTACAATGAAACCCAGTGTCCCGCTTACCCTTGTAGAACACTGCTGGCCCCTGCCCACCCCCAGTGTCAGTCCCAGCCACTGGTTTCGGAATTTATAACATTCTTGCATTTGCTGTCCTGCCCGTTTCCTGGATCTCTGTGTGTCTTTAATAACCTATTGATTTACATGTTGAGAAACATCCCATACATTACATCCTTCTGAACTTTGCTCTCCTGTCCTCCAGCCCCCCTCTGCTTCCGAGATTCATCCTAATGAATGGATGGCTGATGACAGACGTAGCCTAGGCTCATTTCTAAGGGCTAACAGTTGATTTTGTGAAACACCATCATTTATTTGTCTAGAGTTACATCCAAAGGCAATTAGACCAACTCCAGTTTCCTTTTAGCACAAACAGTGTCCGTGGTGATCCTTGGGCATTTTGGGGAGCCTGTGACAGAGCTCCTCTCGAGTTCAGTCTCGGGTAGGAAGCTGCTGTCAGAGGAAGTGCTCTGCCATAGACACTACTCTCCCCAGAGTTCCACTTGTGGGGGACGGTAGCCATCCTGACCATCCCATTCTTGTTCCTGTCTGTCTGGTGGCGGCAAATGTGCCTCACCTGTCTTTTTCAGGCTGTGAATGCACACAACTCAATTGCGTCATCCTGTGCATCTAGGGAAGGAATGATGAACCCAACACAGCTGTGGAAGCCCAGGAGTCTTGGGTCCCAGGCATCTATCACATCACATAACAAAACATGGTCAGGATGTAGCCTCTGCAGCCTGCCTTTACAGACTACAAAGTATTCAGATAATTTTACATCTCTAACAGAGGGCAGGAAATGCTCACTTACCTCCATTCCTTCTTTGATCCTGATACCATCCCCAAAAGAAAGACTAGGATCCTACTGTCCCACTTTTCAGGTAAGAAAACACAAAGCTCTCATTTGTAGGTGGGTGTCAGAGCTGCGGACTCATTGCGTTCTGTGAATGCATGAAGCTCTGAGCCATCACTCTGCCTCCTGCTATGATCCCCTGCCAGCTGAGGTCTCATCACAGACAAATCGAGCTCAGATCATTTCCCTTCCCAGAGAGGCACAGCCCCAGCTGTTACCTACCAGAGAAGCCTAGAATAGCATCCTGGCATGGCCACCTAACAGGTCTGTGACCTTGGGCAAGGTCCCTCCTCTCTCTGCCTTGACCATCTAGCTGAGACTGTAGCACGGACCTCCCAGAAAGGTCATTGAACCAGCTGAGACACACACAGTGTGTGACACACAGGAAATACCCAGACCGGCTCTGATGGTGAAGTCAGTGAGTGTAACTACGGAAGAGAAAGCAGGAACAGCAGTTCAGGCGACTGGTCTGGGGAGACAGCCATCCACATAGCCTAAAAGGGGCTGGATCTATGAAAGGCCAGGTTTTGGCATCCCAGAAGGAAGCTAAAGAAGCCACAGCCCAGGGCTGACGGCAAACCTGCGGGGGGCATCTACAGGCCTCTTACAGATTCTCACTTTCCTCCTCCTCCCGGCTGGACAGTGTTAAAGAAACGCAGGTGACAGGTTATTACTGCCTGTTGCCATGGCAGACAGTGAGATGGCCAGGTCTGTCTCCAGGCCACACCCAGCAAGTCGGATGGCGGGAACACAAAGAGAGGGACCAACTGTTTATTAGTGACCTCTTTTCCATTTCCGTCCCTCTCAGAGGCCTCATCTATGATTGGGAGGCCACTCAAGGTCACCGGCACAGATTCAAGGTTAAGAAGCTACCTGGCCCCAGAAGAAACACATCCCCAGGAAGAGCATTGTGAAGTCTGCTCCCTGCTGGCTTCTCTGGAGCTGGGTGAACTTTAAGCCTCTGGGGTAGAATAGAGCTAATGCCAACGACCTTGCCTGCTTCACAGAGCCCTAACAGAAACAGATAACACATCGTGCAAACTGTGAGGTGCTGAGTAAATAGATGACAGTTGCTGTATGAATGGCACTGAGCTGCCCTGCTCTATAGGACAGGAAATTCGGTGTCCTTAGGTCATGAACTCCACCATCATGGGTCTAGAACTCTCTAGAGTCTACAGCTTTCTCCCAAATTATATCTATGGTGGTACCTCTAAACTTCCTGTTCCTGGAGGTGTGACATTCATTCAAAAGGACAACCAAATCAGAGACAGCTGGGGATGGGAAAAGCCATGTGTCTCCAGAGTGAAGTTCCCATACCAGCTGTTTCTTGCTTGCTGAGTGACCTTGGGTAAGTCATGCGCTCTCTCTGAGCTACCTGTGTGAGAAGGACCTGCTCTGCTTATGGGACCTCAAGCTTATCATGCAGCACGACTTCAACAAGTGGTGGCTTCATTTTATCTCCCTGGGCCTCCAAATCCCTAGCTAATGGCTGCCCCTTTGACAAAGCTGCCACGCAGATGGAGGGAGATGGGTTTGAAGCAAGCAAGCAAGTACAAGAGGAACCCATTGTGGGCTCCGAGGGGCAAAACCAAGGTTTGTTTATTCCCCAGCAAAGGTTCAGTTCGTTGCAATGCCTGGCGCACTCAAGGGGTGCACTCAAAGAAGGACCCAAGTTTGATCCCAACAAGCACATTGGGTGATCACAAGAAACTACAACTGCAGCTCTAGAGGTATTCCAATCCTCTAACCTCTGCACATATCCACACACACACACACACACACACACACACCATTAAAAATAACAAAAATAAATATAAAACATTTGTGGCCTAAATAAATGAGACAAATACTCTCAAAATGGTACAGAGTTCTTTAACATCTCTAGGCCTTATTCTCCCCATCTGTGAAATGGGCACGTTGAGGCTTACCTGGGAGGGCAGCTATGGAAACTACCCCAAACACCTCCTGCCCTTGGGTATGCCCGCTCCCTGGGCAGACATCACTCAAGGCAGCTGGGTAATTAAGAGCAACGTTTACTGAGCGATACAGGACTGAGTACTAGGAAGGGTTTACAAGGATGGAAAGGCCCTCCCCCGGCCTGGCCACCACCCCCCAACACCCAGAGCCTACAGTACTTAGGAATTACAATGGCTGCAACTGGTGGGTGGATGTCCGTAACAACAGACCATAGCATATCTGTACTGTGTCACATCGAGTGATTATAGAAATCCATATATATATTGCTCGTATAAAATCTTTGTTTTTGTAAAAAATATTTTAAAAAAAAAAAAAAGAAAGTATAAAAAAAAAGTGTGCAGTTGGAAGCCCCTCCAGGACAGCCCGTCTGTAAACATTCATCGATTGAGTGTGTGCTTTGGGAGAGCGCCCGCGCCTCAGTGCCACAGCAAACTCCAGCAGGGCCACCGGGCTGTGCCAGCCGGGCAAGGGCCATCGCAGCCCCACAGTGCGCCCTTTCCACCGGGCCTGGGCGGGGCTGGGGAAGTGGATTGCGTCCACGCTGAGGTCCATCCTTGGCCACGCTGTGTTCGTGACGCATGGCTTTTCGCGGCTGCTCGTAGTCCTTTGGGTGGGGTCTCGGTGGAGAGGCCAGAGGAGCGCCTGAGGAGGCTACCTGGTTGGGCATCTCTCTGGCTGAGGTGCCTTCCAAGCTGGGCCTTGGAGTGGGACAGCCCCTACCTGCGGGTCAACTTTGGTCTCATCGCTTGGTCCCTCTGGTTCCTGCAGTCCGCTCTTGCTCTTGCGTGGCCGGGCCGAGTTTCAGAAAAGAGCAGACTGGAGGCCAGTTACGCTAAGCCTCGTCAGAGTTTGTCATGCGCCTAGGAGGGGGCTCCATCACCTTGCTCCTCTTCTCCGTTTGCTGCTCCTCTCTCTCCCCGGCCCCCTCTTCCTCGGATGCCTCCTGCCAGCCGCCAGTCACTTCTTGTCCAGCTGCTCCAGCAGCGGGTTGCCTTCGGACTCAGGCGTCCGGACACTGTCTGTACGCACGATGCAGGTGGGGCGGTGGCGGTTGAGCATCAGGATAAGCTGTTGCCGCTCCAGCTTCAGCTCCTCTATCTGGGTCTTCAGCTCTGCGTTCATGAGCTCCAGCCGCTCTGACTCCTGTGCAGACAGAGACACACCATCAGCTGTCAGTGCCAGGCTGCTCCTCCGGAGTAACCAAGCACTCTGCCTGGCACCTGTCCTGCTGGCATGGGTTTCTGCTTGCCAGGTCCCACTGAAGGCTGAGCTTCTGGGTAAGTGACCTGCAGGCAGTGCCCTGTCACATGGTAATGACCTCTGCCACAGTAGGATGGGTTCAAATGGCATGTGGGGAATAAATAGTCCAAGTCAGAGCCCTTCTCTCTCCCTTCCCTCTTCTCCAAGCCTCTTGATCTCCTAGCTGTTGAGTAAACAACACACCCAAACACTCCTGTGCAACAAGATTTTTGCACCAAAAAAAAGAGAGGAGGCAGGCCAAGAAAGGAGGCCAGGTGGGTCTGGAGCAGGTCCAAGAGGGGTAGCCCATACTGGCCCATAGGTGGCAGCACAAAACCAAGGGATTGCTATGTGGCAATTGTGTGATGGGTTAGTCTTGATGTTGGAATTGATGATCCCAGTGCGGGCCATTCCTGCTAAAAACATGTGCCTCCTGGCCATTAGCCTGAAATTACTTAGAACTTTCCCCACCCCCTCGGCATCTCCCATAACACCTAGGGGTTTCCTCTGCAGACCATCAACAAGCAATCTACTGGACCCAAAATGAGATTTCAAAGCCATCTCGGGTACACTCCTGACACACTCCCAGCCCTAAGGAAAAAAAGGGATGCTGAGGGTGTGACCGGATGTGGGGCTGTGCGTTCACCGTGGGGACAAGTGGCAAGCTGCCCGGTCACAGCCTGGGGCTGGTACAGCAGGACTTCCGCCTCCACTCTATAACTGAAAGCTCTCCCTGCGTGTGGACTGAGGAAGCTCAGGCCAGCCCTTCCCTGGGAGAGACCTTGTCCTCGGGTGTGGAGAAGTGTTTGGCTCTCACAGCTAAGGAAGTGTAGAGAAGAAAGATGTGACACACAAGGACACCCTCACAAGGACCTTCCAGTCCAAAACGTCAATGGTGAGGATGCTGAGTTAGTCAGTCACAGAGCAGGCTGAGCCTGTGTGACAGATCCTTCTGTGGGTGCAGTTCCTTCTGAGACTCTGGGGCCTGGGTGGAGTCCCCACACCTCCAGTAAGGGGCATCTTCCTCACACTGCTGGCCCTGCCTTGTACACAACTCTGAGGTGGCCGCACAGGCTCACAAAGAACTCAGAATGGCTGAGGCAGGCAGGCTTTAGGACCAGACACCCAGACACCCAGAGCAACAGCTTCAAAAATGAGAAAAGAAATGCTAAGGGGGAAACAACCAAAAAAAAAAAAAAAAAAAAAAAAAGTGTCTATGGTGGCCTTTAAAGGAACAGGCTGAGACAAGACTGGAATGCTGGCCTGGTTCTCACTTCTCAGAACTCTGAGAGATGGCTAGTGTTTCCTCCATCCTCCCCACCTCCCCCAGCCCAAGCTGCTAACACAATCTTCAGATTGTCCTCAGCCTTTGTATTGAGAAGCCTCAGGGCCATCTACCCACCTCTGAGGACATGCCTCAGCCTGCCATGGCCATGAATACTTTAGGGAATCCAAAACCTACGAACTCTTCCTCCCATGGCTGGCAAAGACCGTCCACACGGCAAGGGCCCACTAATGGCCAGCGGTTCTGAGCACAGGAGTGCTAACAGCAGGGTGAGGAGCTGACTTCAGACGCTTGAGGGGGAAGGGAAAGAAGTCTGGGTAAGAACCTCAGTGAAGAGGAGCAACAGGCAAGCTGCCATGTGTGAAGAGATAACCAGGGACCACAGCGTTCTGCTCTCTAGGACACAGGGGGAGCAGAGAAAGCTATGCAAATACTGGAGGTTTAGAACCCGAGTCTAGAGCAAGTTATCTTTCCTATCTAGAGGTGATGATCCCTGGGATTAGAAGCATTCCCACAGAGAAAGCACTGTGCACACTGAAGGACTAGAGAGGCTTAAGGGAGCCTTCCTTTAAAGCTCTGAGCAGGAAGATGCTTCAAGGACAACTCAGCAGGTCTTGAGACTCATGGCCTGGGTTTGCAAAATGATGGAGGCAGAGCAGAGGGAGCTGGGCTGCAGAGTGCTAAATGGGGTCTGGAAGGAGTGTGGCGCTTGTTACAGTGACCCTGAAGTTCAAGCTGGACACGGCTAGCTGAAATAACGGCATGAGTTTGTAATTCAAGCCCTCAGAAGGTGGAAACAGAAAGTTAGGAGTTCAAGGCCAGCCCTGGCTACACAGTAAGCTTGAAGCCAGCTTGGTCTTTCAAGACTCTGTCTCCCAAACCCAAAATGGTAATAAGACAAACAAACAGACAGACAAAAAATAAATAAATAAAACCCGAAGGGAAGAATACAGCACAGCACTCAACACCACACAGATCTACCTCCTCCACCCCAGCAGAGGAGAGTGAGCCCCTGCTGTGGACATCTGTGTCACAAACACAGGTAAGGTTCGTGGTGACTTGGCCTGGCTGTCACAGCATCATCACTAACCTCTTCTTTTTGATTTTGTTTTTTGAGACAGGGTTTCTTTGTGCAGCCCTAGCTGTCCTGGAGCTCGCTTTGTACATCAGGCTGGCCTTGCACTCACAGAGATCCACCTGTCTCTGCCTTCCGTGTACTGGGATTGGAGGCTCGTGCCACCAAATCTGGCCCCCTGACTTTATATTAAAAATGCCCTAGGGGATATAAAACGGAGTTCCATCAACTTTTCCGACCTGGGAAGCAGCTTGTACCTGGGCTGAATGCTGGCTGTTTGCTACCTATGCTGCTGTGAACATCTTTTCCCCTTTCTTGGAGTCTGGGCAATCTGAGTAGAGAGCTGAGCAGCAGAGGAGGCCCACCCACTCACCCTTCAGAAGCCTGCCTGCAGAGGGGGTCCTTCTCACCCTTCCGGGCCCAATGTGACCACCAGGGGAGGGTCCCTAGGGAAAGCACAGCCTATCTGGGGAATGTAAAATGGTCTCATGGCCTCCAGGGCCCAGAGAGCCTGGTGTTGGGTGCAGTGTCACTCCATTGTGGAGAGACACCCTGGGCTGCAGATGGAGGCTTTGGTGTAGGCCCAAGGTCTGTGGGGTGGGAACTGACCCATCCAAAGGCCTGTGCCCACCCAAATTCAGACCTCGGCTGATTTGAAGAGGCGAACCCTCTCAGAGGTTGTGTCTTTGGGTGGCATGTGAGTGTCCAGAGGCCAGGTTGGGGTGAGGGTTAAAGCTACATTTCCTCCAGTCACTCAGGTCTGCAGTCACTGCCTTCATATCCAGCCTTCTGCTCCCAAGGCCTGTGACGGGGAGCTGTGCCCAGGAAGAGGGGACTGGACTGGAGCCTACATGGTGCTGCTCTCCAGACCCACGGTCACATAGTTTTCTCGTCTTGGCAGCCACATCTCTTGCTGGGACAATACAATACTATTTCAGCTGCCTCGGGCCAGTGGAGTGCCTCCACAGCCAGGGGACTCCTCTGATTGGTTGGCGCCTTTCTTCTTCTGAATCCTGGCATGGCTCCCCATGACCACAGATATGACCGTGTATAGGGACACCCATGAGTGTGGAGGAAGGCGTCTTAGTAACTGGCCAGGACAAGAGGGACAGGCTGGTCTATTTCAGACAAGCCAGCATGTAGGATCACTCTACAAATGAGGCTCAGTGTCTGCCTGCCCCCTGCCCTTCCGTGTGGGCAACCTCCAGTCACACTCACAATGATCCTTTTAACGCTCTGACACATCCTGACACCGCACCGCCTGCTTTCATAGTGCTGCTTCTGACGACCCCCCCCCAGTCTTCTTCCTGCGTCCCCTACTTTATCTCACAAGTGGAAGCTTCCTCAGCCCTTCCTCAGGTGGGGTTCCCCACAGCAGCATTGTATTTCCCTAGCATTCCTCATTTGCCATCTGCTATCCACAGAGAACAGGCCCACTGACCCACAATGCAGCAGACCTTGGTTATCAACTGCTAGACAGAGAAAGAAGGCTGAGATCCTGCCCTCTGATAGCAGTGTGGCCTTGGGAAAACAACTTGACCAATTTCTAAAATGGGAATAATTAACGTTACCTTATGGAACCGTTGTAACCATTCGAAATGCCTGGCACGCTGTAGGTGTTTGACAAGTTCGCCTGGCACTGACTACCTACACACACAGTAGGTGCTTAGCAAGTATTAGCGGAATCAAGAGCCGTTCATCTGGCACTGGCTATCTAGTGTACTGCTGTGTCGCTGAGAGCCTCAGCGTGGGCACGTCTTGCCTGCTAACTGTCTAACCAGCTCCAGGAAGCTGGGGTCGCATGGGAAGCTGCTCCTGAGAAGCCTGTCTGCACCTCCCACCTCTGTCCATCAAGTGTTCCATGATGGATGTAAAACACAGAACACTCCCTCATCTTTAAGGCCTGATTCTTAGAACTGCTGAACAGTTTCAAGCCTAGTGTTGCATACCCTCACTCTAAGACCTCCCTGCAGTACCAGATTCGGTCCGGGTGAAAAGTACTGCCCTGCCCAGGTGCCCACAGCTAGAGAGGCCTACACATGGCCCCCTCTGCTCATACCTGTGACCCCAGAAGAACTCTCTGCTTCTGGCAAGAGTGGGAAGAAACCACAAACCCCAGTGCTGGGGAACACCAGGCCAATCCACCGTTACCTCTTCTTCATAGCAAGGAGGACGGTGTCCACTCTTTCTATGTCCCCCTAACAGGTACCCAGTGCACCACTGGACATTCCCCGCACTTGTTGAATTAATAAAAGAATTTATGAATGAAGCAGCCAAGGAACTGAGAATCAAAGCAAGGATAGGAGCGTGAAGACCAGAGGCTTGGAAGCCAGTAGCAGGCTTTGACATCAGCCCTTCCCTTTGGAAGCTGGGTGGGTCACTGTCTTCACTGTGCCTTTCTCACCTGCAGAAAGGCAACCACAGAGCTCCCTAACTTCATGGCTACTCTGCCAGCAAAATGAGATCACACACACAGCACTTAGCATAGTGCCTGGCTTTGCAAATGTTCCTGACTACTGTTTGTCACTGTAGTGGCTCGTAGAATAAAAACGCCTGCTGGTCAGTAACAAACCAATGACAGGGTTGCGGGGGCATCGCTGACTACTGGGGAACTGACTTTCTGCTCACTTCTCAGTGTCACCATTTTTTGAGTTAAAGGCAGCAGGGCTGAGATGCAGGATGCAGGAGAAGAAGGATCAAGCACCCCGCTGGGCATATCAAAAGTTAGAAGGCTGGTAATAGAGGCACGGGACAGCAACCGGAGGCTGACCATATACAGACCAGACCTCTGGTCCCTGGAGGCAGCAACAAAGAGTTCAGAGGTCATCTTCAAGGGGACTAAGCGCTGGCCAGAGGAGATGCAGGGTGGATGAGACATTGCCATAGGTGGAGTATTTCCTGGTAGCCAGCCCAGGAGCTACATCCACTGCCAGATGTAGCTGACATGGCATTGCCCCAACATCCTACTTCATTAGCATGCCCTCTAACACTGTGGTAGCCACAGGGGCCAAAATGAATAGTGCCAGGTTTGGGCCAACTGGGTCAATCAATACCCAGGATCTAAGCATGGAGGAGGAAAACATGACTCCTTCTACCTTGTCCGGCTGATGATGCCTCCAGCTGCGGAGCACATGGGCTCCTGTAAAGGACGGGTGCTCCCCACCACGGCTGCCCTGCTCACCCTCTGCAGAAACTCCGTGCGCTCCTTCTTCTTGTTCCGGCATCTGGCCGCAGCAACTTTGTTCTTCTCTCGGCGCCTTTTCCTTCGCTCTTCTTCCTCGTCTAGCTGTGAGGGCACAGAGCCACAGATTAGACACCATGGGTGGCCCTGGGCACAGCTTCCCATCTGACACATGGACAGACCTCCCTTTCGCACCCACATCTCAGCAAACACCTCTGGCTGCTGACAGGTCTCCTGGGCATAGGAGGACAGGAGCAGGTGGGTATCCTGGGGAGGGGCCAGTGTCCCCTAAGGGCAGGGCTACCTGGCTCAGCCAGAGTTTCTGGGGCTGGGAGCCCGGCCAGTGCACTCACAGGAGGCAGGCGGCTCCCTGCAAGGGAGTGGGGTAACCTGTCCTGCCTGGCTCAAGCCCTCTGGGTTGATTTTTTTCCAGGCCAGCAGCTCCCAGGCACTTCCTTTAAAAACACCTTGGGCAGAGACTCAGGTTCCCACTGCGCACCCTCCTAGTCTATCTTCACCCCACCTCTTCCTCTGGGTCTCAAACCCACACCACCCACTCCTACTGACCTGGCTCCTTTTGTTGGTCCCCCAAACTTGTGATCTATTTCCCCAGGCTGTCACAGTGACTCTGTCCCCTCACCTGGCTGGAACTCTCTTTGCCTTCTTTGTAGTCCTCCCCCAAGACACAGCTGGGGGCGGGGTGCCAGGACACATCCCAGAGTCCCCCAAGATTACCAGCTAGCCTGTCTCCAGCAAGAAAATCAGGATGCATAAAGTAAGACCCATAACCCAGGATGGGGCAAGAGCTCACCACGCAGCTGCCCTGCCTGGCAGTTGCTAGAGTTTCACTAGTAGTAATAATGGGAGCTGCCTCTTGCCTGTTTTAGCAAAGGCTCTCAACACAAACTACTCTACCCTCAAGTTCAAGAGACAGCACTGGGAAGGTGCTGCTACTGTCCCATTTTTCAGATATCAAGCCTGAGGCTTAAAAGGTCACTTCATCCAAGGCCATTTCAACAAAGACAAGGCAGAGCCCAAGGCAGAGACTTGGGTTTTACCAGTTTCAACCTTTCTGCTCTATAAATAATAAATAAATAAATATGGAAGCAGAGTCTCATGTAGCCAAGGCTGTTCTCCAGCTCATTATATAGTTAAGCTCACCTTGAATTTATAATCGTCCCGCCTCCACTTCCTGAGTGCTAAGGTCATAGCTGTAGGCTACCACGGATCAATTTATTAGATACTGGGGATTGAACCTAGAGCCTGAGCATGCTAAGCAAACACTTTGCCAATCCAGCCACATTCCTTCGGGGGTATTCTGTTGGGGTGGCTTGTGCTGTCCTTGCCAACCAGGGAAATCTAGAGGCCAGCTGGACTGGGGACAGCTCCAAGCCAGAGGCCACAAGCTGTGGTGTTGCTCTGGGCTTGCCAACTCTGTCACTTCTTGAGTGGGATAAGGTCAGGGGGTGACAAGGTCTCAGCCCAAAGGGACATCAGCCCGGAAAATAAGGATCCTCTCTCTATGCTCTTCTGGCGTGCTCAAGAGCACCGGGAGAGAGCTCTTTCACTCTGGCCCATGAAACAAGATTCTGGCAGAGCGGCCTACTTCCTCCTTCGTCACCACCTTAAGACTCCTCTTTAAGCCAAACTGCCCCCCCCCCCCAGGCTGCTGGAGAGGTGCCTCGGCAATGCCACCACGCCCGACACCTCCCAGGCCCCTGGCCTCCTTTGAAACTGAACCAGAAGTGACAGCTCCTCTGGCTGACCTGCATCTAGAATACAGAAACCTGGCTGAAATAGATTCCGCCCAACCTCAGCCTCACCCCAGAACCGGCAGAGGTAACTGTGACATCAGGCAAAGGGAAGGAACTGGAGGAAGTGGCTGGCAGTGCAATGTCCCCCCTGCCAAGAGGCTTTGCCCACAAACTGCCATGGTGATGGGTGCAGCCTGCCCCTGCAGGACTCCAGGGCCTCAAGCCTTTCCTGAGCAGCCCGAGGAGACAGCTCTGTCCCCGGAACCTAGATCCCACCCCTACCCCTGCACAAGACCTGGGCCCAGTGTTGGGAGTGAAATACTCAGGAGCTGTGGCTACAGGGTTACCGGGCCGCCTGGGTCAGTTTGACACCAGATCAGTGGACCATTCCATCCACTCTCTGAGCCCATCAATCCCTTCTGTCAATACTTTCGCTCTAGATGCCGCGCCCTCCTCCGTGCCAGTCAGGCCATCCACCCCAGCTAAAGGGACTTGCCTTTTCTACTTGGTAAACTCCTTCTCATCCTTCAAGAATAAATGTTACCTCTTCTAGGAAGGCCCCTTGGATGCCCCTGATAGAAGCCCCGTGCTACCTCAGAATTCCACCTCAACCCCAGTTATAGTGGCCACCTGCCTTCCCTGCTATTCTGGAGGATGGGTGCCTACGCTTGGCACTCAGTCAATGATACTGGGCTCAGCTGGATGAATGGAGCAGAGTGTGGAGAATGATGCAGATGGACGGACTCTTAACTATACGGACTTCTATGGCTGAGCTGTCATCATGTGGCCTTCACCCAGCACTCAGGGGGAAACCTGTTCTGCTGGGGTGCCTCTTGCCTTTCTGAAGGGGCTTGGAAGTGTGGTACCTGTCTCTCTGAGAAGCACACTGGCTGAAAGCAGTATTCAGAGTTGGGGTACAGGGCACTGATGACTGGGGTAAATCTGTAGAAGTCCTATGCAGTCCTGGCAGGAATCCGGATGTGAATTTAGGTCTAGAGTCTCCCGTTCCGCAGCTCCCACTGCATATACTCACCTGAGGCTATTTCCCCACCCATGCCCACCTGAGCAACCTTTCTCACTGAATGTCATCTCACGAAATCGAGATGTAGCCCAAGATGCCACTTATCACATCTTCCCCCATTAGAATGGGGATGTGTTCCTCCCCCCCTAGGGGTGATAAGGCTGGCAAGGCCCTTCCAGACACAAGGCAAGGGCTCATGGGGCCTCTGCCTTCTCCACCCCCACAGCCACTGGGCTCCTCACACTATATCAGTGCCTCAACTGTTTACGACCATCACTAGACAGAGACTACCCTTCCTGCCCACCCCCAGCCCCCTCTGGCATCTCCAGGAAGGAAGCTGAACCTCCCCCTCCTCCCTGATACCTCCTGAGTTCTCCAAAGCATCTGACAGAATGTTCTCACCACACACAGCACAGCCGTCTAAAACAAGAACCTCAAATGGGGGGGGTGGCAGAGCTCCTTACAAGGCATCTGGAAGAACTGGGGTGTCTGAGTGGGAGGTAGCTTATGGCAGAAGGCATTTAGAGAATGGAGCGATGGAGTTGGGGACTGGAGAGTCCATCCTTCCCAACCATCACCCTTAGCTCTGTCTGTATTCTCTCCAGTTCCCAGAATCCCCAAGGGCAAAGATGCCTGCAGCATCAGTGAGAAGTGTGTCTGCACTCTACTCTGCATTGAAGGGAAAGGCTCTTCATGGACCAGTGACCTAAAAGGTCCCTCGTCACCTCATCTCATCTCTTTTCTCGAGATCCTAACCACAGCTGATGGGACAACGTCAGGATGGCTGATAGGAGCTGAACTGTGCTGTGATTGGAAGATTCTGAGGGCTGCACATAAGAGCTGTGCAGTCACCAACTTCCACCATTGTCGGAGGCGAAAAGGCGGGGCAGCTGAAGTCTGCAGGAATAAAAAGAAATCCGAGGGAAACACTCAGCTGCAGGAGGGAATCATGGGGACAAGGAGAAGGTGTGGGCCAAGGTGGGTGAGCAAGATACCCAAGACACCCACTGGAGGAAGTCCTCACCCTGGGGCTCCTAAGTACAAGGTGGGCACCAGGGAGGGAGCATACCCTTCAGTATACTGCTCGCCCTGGTTATGGCCCTGGGAGACAGTCCCAGGCAGAAATAGATTCATGTAAAGCGAAGAGACCAAGATGGATGAAGAGAGGTGGGGCTTGTAGAGACGAATGGGAGGCCCAGACAGACAAAGAAATATCGTGGTCCTCTTTCTTGACTGCACCCAGCAGGGCCTGACTATGCAGCTTGTCTTTGGGGTTCACGATGGACCCACAGATCCTGAGACTTTTCCCTTTGGCATGGAGGTAGCCTGAGAGTTCTAGCACTTGCTACTGAAAACACCTGGGACATTGGGTCCCCCCCTCACATACGCAGGGGTGCCTGCCAGGTGACACGGGAAAAGCAGAAGGTGGTCCCCAGTGATCTCAGGAAGAACTACCCAGCATGGATGCCTCTAGAACAGTCATGGCAGAGTGGCAGAGCATGGATGTAGAGGCACTTAGACAAGCAGTTATAGAGAGCCAACAAATGGTGCCAGCATCGGGAAGATTAATTTCTAAAATTCTCTCTTCTTCCCTACTACTACTACTACTACTCTGCTGAATGGACACCGTATTAAACTGAGTGGACAACTTATCATTTTACTCACAGATTAACGCATCTCTCAGCCCTCATCAGAGAAGCTTCTATGTGTAATAGACAATGGTTAACAGAGACCCATAACTGGTCAGCATACAGAGAACGAGATGTGTAGCTCTTGGTCCTAAACGGGACAGCTATCTGACTGTCCCCTCCCGAGGCTCAGGGATCAGTCATCATAGAAGAGAGAGCGGACAACGTGTAAGTGCCCGAGGTGGTGGGTGAGTACAGTGAACCTGTTTTCAGGACACATCGGGGCAGCTGTGCATATGAGCTCAGAACAGTCATGACTGCATGTGCTCAAGACAGACAAGATCCCAGCATGGAGAGGTGGGGGTGGGCATGAAGTTTCACCCCAGCCGAGCAGCCATTAGCAACTGATAGGAGAGGCAGTGCTCTTCAAGAATGCAGCCCTTGAGAGGCCAACCTTACTGCAGCAGATAGCCCCAGACCCACACTTTCTGGCGCCCTCAGTTCACTCTGAATAAACAATAAGCGCATGAAGCGGCGAGGAAGTTGGCTGTCGAGAGGTGGGAGAGGAACTGAGCAGAGGGAATGAGGACTAGCTTGATCAAAACACACTCGATGCATGTGTGAAATAACCCCCCCAAAAATATTGAAAAATACACTAAAATTAGCTACAAAAAAATATTCCCCCTCCCTCCCTGCTGGTGCCTCCTATTAGTGAAACCCAAACCAAGGGGCGCTGGGTAATGGTACTGGCTATGACAGGCCACAAGAGGCACACAGCAGGCAAGATATACATGGATCTGCTGGATGAGTGAAAATATCCCAAACATGGCTCTCTATAACCCCAAAAAAGCCCACTTGCAATAGCAGCCGCGGCCAGAGCTATCGGGAAGGACACAGTGACAGGGACTAGGGTCACCCCCACAGTTAGCTCTTTCTGGGCAATTGCCATCAGGCCCTGGAGGGCTGGGGTAAGGGTGGGGGCCCCTGCGCCCTGAGACTCAGAGTGAAGATCTATGGACGGTTGTCGCCTGCTAACTGAACTCCACCCCAGACCTCGGGGACTGGAATTTGTCTGTAATCTGAGTCCCAGGGGACTTGCATGCACAGGAGGGCTGGATGAGCCCTTGGCTGTTCTCTCTATAAATATACTTCTCCTGTGGCTACACGGTTGTATGCTTTTCATACGTACTACCCTCTACCTGATGGTTCGGCCAGAAACAAGCCCGCAATCACCTTAACCCCACCCCGCCCCCACCATCAACCCATCTAACAGCCATCTGATGGAAAAGTGTCATCACCCTCACTCCAGCCTCTCCCTCTCCCCCCCCCCAGTCAAACTCTCACTGCTGAGCCCTGTGACACGGCAATGGCCCCCAGGGAGGGGGGCTCCCCTGGCTAAAACGTCAGTTATCTCCTCTTCTTTCAACTATCCACAGCCTCTATCACGTATGGCATAAACCCTGGCCTGTTGGGCAGGACCGCGTGGGAGAAGACCCAGCCCTGGGTGCTGCCTCTTATAACCCGGGTTTTCCTCTATCCTCAGCTTCAGCAACAGGGCCTTCCACCTCATCATCATCTCATCATCAGATCGCCAAGTTCTTCCCCACCCCTGGGCTCTACACAGGCTGTCCCCTCTGCTGGGAGGAAATTTCACTGTCACCTCAATGGAAGGTGCCTTTTTTTTTTTTTTTTTTTTTTAAATCACCTCCGTCTATTTCTTTCCAGGAGCTTTTCATGAATTGCATTTACCTTTTCCGTATAGACATCTGCCTGTTGTTTGCCAGTTTCCCCTGGGGTTATTAACTATTTATAGTTAGCCTATCTATCTGCATAAATGTCTTAGCCTGTCTCTACTGCAATCACCCAGCCACTAGAGCCCACAATGGTATGGAAGGAGAGGGCCTTCAATAGATATTTATCAATTAAATCAAGAATGTTTACGTTTCCATCTTATTATGCACCTAGCACAGTGCTCTCACCGCCCCCCCCAGCCACCCTTTCACAGGTAAGGCTGTTGGTATGATTGGGGACTACCCAGGGTTCTAATCCAGGCCTTTTGCTCCGCCAGAGACCAAGTACCCCTGCTCTTTTGAAAGACCTATGGTCTACATGTATTCTGCATGCACATAACACCCCACGCCACCCCGCCACCCACACCCCAGCCTTTTCATCTTTGTCCTCACATTGGGAACACAGATCCACAACAAAACTTCTAGTTCAGATAGCAATGTTCATTTTGCTCTTTCTCTCTTTGGATCTTTTTAAATTAAAAAATTAAAAAAAAAAGTCTTGACTGCACAACAAACAGGAACAAATGATGGTTACATAGGTAATGGGGGCTCTTCTGTGCTTCTCAGTTTAGTCTTCACCTTGGGTCATGTTCCCCGGGCCACACAACGTTGCCTCGGTGGCTGCCTGCAGGAGTTCACACGAGACTGATGTGTGGCATCTGACATTTCAAAAGCAGTTTCAAAATCATGACTTTCGAAGGCTGGGGATATGACTCAGCTGACAGTGTTCGCTTATTGTGCCCAAGGAGTCGGCCCTGCATAAACTGGGTATATCCATGAGGTGGAGGCAGGAGGATCAGAAGTTCCAGGTCAGCATTGGCTACATTATCTAGGTCAAAGACAGCTTGGGCTACACAAACCTGTCTCAGGGAGTAAAAGAGTTTTCTTTTGTGAGGCCACCAAGTGAGAACAAGAAGAATGACTCGTTTAACCAAGGTATAGGAAGTACAGAAACTGTCTCTCGAGAGGTCACAAGAACAAAGCAGTAAAGGAACCTAAGAGCAGGCGGGCAGGCAGTGAAAAGCAGGGACAAACTGTATTGTTAGAGTGGAGATGTGAAGGGCCAGGAACCAAAGCATGTGCAGAGTCAGGCCTGGGCGTGCGGTGACAGCATGACCGTGCTGTTCTCCACAGTCTGAGTTCCCGAGACTCTGTGTTGGCAAGGTTGTGGGCTCCTCTCTGAGTTTCCATTCCTCATGCACATGGATGGCACAGAGAGGAAAGCACACAGCCCCAGCCCAGAGCCGGGAGCACAGGAATGGCTCTGCAGATTCCTCTGCAAACAGCAAGGCAGCTGATACTCCCCATTGCCCAGAGGCACAGTCAGCCTCCCTGCTTGGCATGGAAAGGGGAGAGAGATGGAAAGAGTGAAACAGCCTTGCAGCATCCAAATGTGGCTCTGGGCTTAAAGCCACTAGCCAGGCCCACAAGGAGCCCCCCCCCCCAACACGAAGAAGCCACATTTCAACACCAGGGACCTATGAGCACCCTGGGAAGTAAACACCCAAATACCAAACATACCAGACATTCCCCCACACAAACAGACTGCACTGAGCCAGGGGCTCCCCTACCCCCCATCAACAAAGGAGGACAGTTCAGAGGTGAGATCTTGGTCAGGCCCTTTCCTAAAGGGATGAGGAAACCCCAGGGTCTGTCCCTCTGCAACCTTCAGGGACCACGCCTCTGGCTTGCTCTTCTGAAGACTCAGCTGCTCAGAATCGTCTGCCCTTGGCCTCTCCCCTTCCTTGGCCAAGCCTTCTGATGCAAGTGGCCACGGGCCGAAGCTCTGCTCCTTCTGGGCAGGGCTTAAGAGCAAATTCACACAAAAGGCACTCAAAGGCCGGGGCTGCAAACCCAAGCCACCTTCCAGAGTGAGGCCAGTTAATGAATGGTTAATAGAAGACGAAGGCTATCTGGACTGGGCTGTGTCTGCAGAGAGGACACCCAAGTTAACACCCAGCAAAGCAGTCTCAATGCTACTCAATCCTCCAAATCTTCAGGACCAGCTGAAAATAGGAATTTGTAAAAGGAAGACCTCTCAAATCTTAACATTACCAACTAATTCCACTTTGAAGCAAACACTGTTTGAGCCTAAAGAAAAAAAAATAAAAAAAAACAACAAACAAACAAAGTCAATATCCATGTGATCCAGGAGGCTCGCATCTGACTGGGAGTCTGCCATCCGAAGTCTGGGGTCTCATCATCACCATCAATGTCCATGAGCTTACCTCTCTGGACCTCCTAAACACCTTACCAACACAATAGTTCCCACTTCTCTCCCACCTCCAGGTACATCTGTCTGCAAGGGAAGCTGAGGGGCTTGTTCTACCGGCGGACAACCAGCAGTTTTGAAAGGCAAAGGTCAGCCTGCAGCTCCACAGGCAGGTATTCTGTGGTGACAGACTGCCTTCCCGGTGGCTGACGGGACTAACCCTCCTCTCCGCTGACTTGCCTGGGTTCATTTACCCTGTTCTCCGGGCAGTATTGGTTACATGGCAGGGAGCGGGAGTGAGGTGCAGGAAGGACAATGACATTCCCCAGGTCCCCTTTAAGAAGTTTCTGTATTCACAGACCAAATGGCAAACACCAGGACCTATCCCTAGATTCTACAGATAGGAAACCGAGGCTGGCTTCAGAATGACACTTGGGGGCAGGGCCTGAGTCCCAGAGGACAAGTTCAGAGGACACTTGGGTTCATCCTCTTAGGTCTTTCTGTGTTACCTTTGTTCTTGAATTCTCTCCACGACGGTCCAAGACACTTTACCTGTCTGTCCCCTGACCCTGTCACTCTACCTGGGAGGCTCTTCTTGGCCTTTCCACACCATGCTCTGGTCTACCACCTGCGTGTACCATGTCATCCTCTCCTGAGGGTTCTCTACTTCCCATACACTACTACTAACCAAATCTTTATTTCCCCACCCAGATACCCATCTGACGCCTGGACACTCACTGTGATGTGCTTTGGTCCCCAAAGACTGTGTCCCCTATTAGCTCCTTCACCTCTGTTCTCCACCCTGGCTGGCATCCCACACACTCGTTCCCCCAGAGCTATAAGCTCTGGCCTACCCTCTCCTATCTTCCTCATTATCTCCAATTCTGATCCTATTAGGCACCCAGCTCCATGCCCTACACCAGGAGTGTCCAGCCTCCCACAGTGGTAATGAGGCACGGTCATCTACGAATGTGCTGAGCAGCATTCAGAGCCAAACTGAGATGCATGCGGTCCAGGCAGTATAGGTTGGCCATGGCTTTCAGATTTGGTCTCCATATTACATCTCCACCACCCTTTTCCTGAGCCCTATTTCACGCTGGAACACTCAATGGCCTCCTGGGAGGACTCCTGGTCCTGCAATGATTATCCTTCACCATCCTCCCAGTCCCTGAATCCTTCTGAAATGCCCTTTGATGGTGCTAGCGGCTTCCCTTGCTCTAACTGCCAAGCTGCTTACTACATCACACAAGGCTCCCGTGACCTGGACACACCCGCCTGTGGCCTCACTTACTGCCTCACGCCAACTCTACCCCTCTGTGCTCCTCAGGTGTCTGTCTGCCTCAGGCTTCCCTGGCCTGAATTTCCCTGCACCACTGTGCTCTTGGCTCACTTCTCAGGTCTCCCATGTACTTAGTGGGAGTAGCGCCTCCATCAGGAAGTCCTCCTTGACTACAAGCCCTCAGCTGACAACCATCTCTCTGCTCTGAGCTCCCATTCAACTCTGAGCCTATCTTTGCCCCCACTGTACTGTTTTCCACCCTCTGCCACTGGCTGTCTCCATCACAGTGGGGACCCCATGAAAACAACGCCTGTGTCTTGTTGGCTTTTCGTGTGCCCAGTAGACTGCTAAACATTTGCTAAGAGGAAAGGAGGGTCCATCTAGACAAGAGCCTGGGACTTTTCCCCCTTTACAGTGCTGGGGACCAGCCCTATGGCTCCAGTACAAGAGCCCAAGATTGCTGAGCCGGGTCTAGTGCTTTGCCACTGCACTCTGCTGCCAGCAGGGCCAGCATGTAACCATGGCAACTGCAAGCACCAGTCCCTGCTCCCTCAAGGCACTTGGTAAACCCCAGGAGAAGGATCCATGGGAGCACTGATGGCGGCACCAGCTCCCGGGCCCCAGGGGTTCCTCAGCTCCTGGGCTCAGCGGGTAGATGAGGAGTCCTCCCCGCCCCTGCCAGCAATGGTAGGGAGGAACAGGGCTGGAAACCAAACCCCAGCCGGAGGTTCCAGAACAGACAAGACCCTAAGATCCTATATTCCTGCGCATCAGTGAGGTCAAAAGCTCACAGAGGAGAGTGAGGATGCCTAGGTCCCCAGGGCAGACAGAAGGTCACTGTCTTCCAGGAAGAGGCACAGATGCCACTTTTGTGAACTGGTAACCCTTTATGAATTTTTACACCGGCGCTGCAGACTCACCCATTAAACCAACTCCTATGTCCCTACCACCCCTCACCAAGATGTATGTCTCTGACTTAGGCTTCCACCCACCTAGTACACAAGGGGGAAAAAAAATCTTCTGGGTCAAGAGAACCTATAAAACAAAAGGCTGCTAGGCGTGGGCTGATTTACAGCACACATAGGGAAGGGCCATTTTCACAAAAAAAAAAAAAAAAAAAAGCCACGCAGAACAGCCTGTTTCCAAGGCTAAGAAAAGACAGCATTGTGTTTGGAACAAAGCCTCCAAACCAGGCTGAGCAGGGTGACACCCATTTGCTGACAACCCTGCTAGAGGAAGAGCAGACAGCACTACCACGAAAGGGAATGAAGGGAGACACAGGGACAACTGTCTTGGCACAGGCAGGGATCAGTTCTAACAACCGCGAGGAAGAGAGAGGACGCAGGCCAGGAAAAGCGCCAGTGAGGAAGAAGCTGTTTGGAGAGTGATGACTTTTATTGAAATGTGTCTATTTCGGGCTTGGTCCATACTTTCGGTTCAGTGGGGTCTGGTTTCCCACTGCTAAGCCATCAATCCTTTTCTTGCCCAGTTAGCAATTACTTCAAAAGACGAGAAAGGACTCTCGATGCCCCCAGAAGGCAGGCATGAAGCAGAAAGCAAATGGCAGGAGAAAGCCCGTTTTCTCCTCAAAAAGTTAATAGCCCAGTTGGATGTTTTGGTGTGTGTCCATGCACAGGCCAGAGGCTGACATTGGATGTCCCCTTCAATAGCTCCCCACCTTAGTAATTTTACTTTTGAGACCAAGCCTCCCATCAAACCTTCAGCTTGCAGGTTTACTAAGCTGGCTGACCAGCAAGGGCCTTCCGGTCTCTGCCTCCTCAGCAGAGCCGTCACAGATGTGTGCCACCACTTCCGGCTTTCACGTCGGTGCCGGGGATGGAACTCAGGGCCGCATCCTTATGCAGCAAGCACTTTATTGACTGAACTACCTCCCCGGTTCCAAGGCGGACTCCCTAACAGCAGTGTGTGGTGTGAGATGTCTGGGAGACACTGGTCAGCTAAGGGGAGCTCAGCTCCGGCACGTGGGCCCTACCGACAGAGGCAGGCTCAGTCACTGTACAGAATATTTATGAACAGGGCTGCTCCAAAAGCCCCAGTTGGCCAAATTTGCCCTTTTCAAGTGCCAGCCCATTAGAGGCTTTGGAAGTCATTTGTCTTTCATTGTGAAGGTGAAAAGCAAGGTCCTGGGCTTAATTATTCTCCACCAAGGCAGCTCTGTTTCATCTGTATGCAGGCCGTGCAGCCAAACCACAGGTTTCAGCCAATTTCTCTCAGGCACAAGAAACAGATAACTGACAAATCACCCAGCAGAACGGCCACCTCTCCATCAAGGGAACTGAACGCTGGCTAATAAAAACCCTGCACTTGTGACAAGGTCAAATAAGGTCACAGCTGGGGATGCCTGGCCTGGAGGATGGAAGGAGGATTTCACCACAAGGATGTAAGTTCGGATGGCTAAGGAAGAGCTTGGCCATGCTAAGGCAGATGAAGTATGGCAGACAGCTGTCGCTGGCCAGAGGAATGATGGTGTGACTCCCTTCCTAGCCCTTAAGCCAGAACGGTTAAGAACTGAAGGACAGTCGCGGCAAAGGCAGGCTCCTTGGGCATGGAGACAGCTTATCTGATTGTCCCTCTTATATCAACAAAGGAGCCAGCTTAATGAACTGGGTAAAGTCCCTCAGGACATGGGCCCTGCTGAAGTGAGGCCAGAGATCTCAGGACATGGAAATGAGGGGTTTGGATGCTGACTCAGACCAAGCTCTGGTTGAACAGATCCAGTTCCACGTGCTTTAGTAAATACCTAAGGGCAGGAGGGTCTGTGCAAGAAGCAGGAAATAAGTTTGAAGGAAAATGTGGTTTTAGATCTCTGTTGGTCATTCTCAGACAGGAGCTTGCCAGGCACGGCTGGAAGGCCCAGTCATCTCACAGCATCCAAATTCCCAGAGGGCTTCATGTGTAGAGGAGTCCAGGACCCCACCATCCACAGAGTCAGCTTGGGCAAAACCCAACATGGCATTTCTAGTAAACTCCTGGCTGCCAGCACCATAGGCCTGTGGGCCCCAAGGCGGAGAACATCAATACAAACCAGAGGATTCCAGGCCGGTTTTAGCAACAAAAGCTTTTTGTCCATTTGATACCACAAATATTACATCTCGAAAATGGCGGAATTTCACTCAAAAGCCTACACTATGTCATTCAACGGGAATGACTCAGAATTAGCTGGGACAGTTGCAGGCTTTGGAAAACCTCGACATCCAAATTCACTTACAATGGTAGGTCAGGCAGCTGGCAGCTAAGTAGATGAATAGACAGAAAATAATGCCTTGGCTGCTCATTAGTTAAAATCAATTCACAGGGTGGCCCCTATTCTGAAATCTATGCCAAATATCTCATCTTGGTACCAGGAGTCATAGGTTAGAAAACTAAGGTATCTGTCCAGACAGCTCTCATACCAAAAGGCAGCTTTCTTCTAAATAGAAGAAAGTCATCTTTACAAGTTTGCTGGTGGCTTGGTCTTGCTGAGTCTCTATACCCTGACAGCTAATGGTCCTCCCACCTACTTCACCTGGAGGTTGGAGCAGATGAGACTTGACATCTGCAAAAGCAGCTTGCTGACCATCGAGGGCAGTATTCAGACAAGTCTCCTCCCCTAAACACTAGGAGACCCTGGCTGCTTTCTACTGTGCTAAGGGTTTCAACCAGTGGACACAGGTTATTGCTGCCTGCCAGCCACATGCACAGATGAATCAGAACTGGGGATCCAGATGTGTAGCCAGTTAGCGGTCACTCAGGTATACCCCATTTTCTAGAGTTCTGCATAAAATCCTGTCCATGCTGTCTGCTCCCAGATGGCCACTAGCAACAGAAAGGACATAAGAAAAGCTGACCCTTGCCAGCTCTGAAATTTTATACAGCTGTCGGCACCAAAGGGGGACTTATTTGATTGTCTTTTAAATTTATTTATTCTACTTTCATGTGTATGAATGTTGTGCCATGCCAATATATGCACCACATATGTGCCTGTTGGATCCCCTGGAACTGGGACTATGGACAGCATGAGCCACCGGGTGGATGCTGGGAATCCAACTTGGTCCTCTGCAAAGCAGGAAGTGCTCTTAACCACTTAGCACTCCCCAGTACCAAAGAGGGATTTAATAGCATAGATGCAAACTCTGGAACACTGCTGCATGCTGGGAGAACTGTTATATTGAACCTCCTTGGACCCCAAGCTCTCCAATTCACAAGTATTATTGAGATAAAATTCACATATACAGCTCACCACATTACTATAAGATTCAACAGCTATTATTATATTGAGTCAGGTAACTTGTATAACCATAACCAACTTTAAAACATTTTATTCTCCCTCTCTACGACACCCCCACCCCTAGTCCTGCCATAGTCTCTGTTCCCCCTTCCTCCCTAAGGCAACAAGGGGAAGAATTCTATGTCCATTTGCCTTCCTGAGCATCTCACGCATATGGAGTTATGGAATATTTGATCCTGTGTGATTGCTCCTCAGGACACTGATTTCAGTGTCATATGTGTTGTCACATGCATCAGTGCGTCACCCTTTTTTGTGGGCTCATAACGCTGTGCTGTACAGTCAGGCCATGGCTTGCTCAAGTGTGTGCATGTGTGTGAGGAGGCATGAAGTTGATGTCAAATGTCTTCTTGATGGTTCTCCATGTTGTCATCGAGGCAGCCTCTCACCGAACCCATTGCTCACCAATTCTGGCTGGCCTAGCTAGCCCCTTGGCCCTGGCGATCTCAGGCCTCTGTCTACCTAGTGCTGGGATTACAAGTAGCCTCCGCCCTATCTGGGAATCCCACTTTACCCACCTACTGGCCTCTCAGCCCGGCATGGTTTCCTTTCTAATAGATATAGGAGTGGGATCTCTGGGACTTATGGTAACTCCTTTGTCTGTTAGAGAATGCCAGACTGCTCCCCGGAAGAGGCTGCATCAGTTACACTGCCGCTAGAATCTTCTGATGGTCACCACTGCTCTGAACCTCCCAGCTTTGTATTATCTTTGTAATTACAGCCATTCCGTGATGAATGTGGCAGTCACACATGTGGTTCTTCGACAAATACTCCATGTTTTCTTTCACATGTAAAATCTAGATATATGCATAAATACGACAAAAGGGGACAGCATGGGGTAATAGGAGGGGATGAGTGTGAGTAAAGAAAAGGATACAAATGTGGGGAACTGTCATAATGAAAATGTTCCTTTATTTCCATTAAAAAGATTTTAAAAATTAAGAATAAACATTTTGTTGGAAGATATCCCTGTCCATTTTTTAGATTGGGTTACTTGTCTTCTTAATATTGAGATGTAATCATTCGCGCGCGTGTGTGTGTGTGTGTGTGTGTGTGTGTGTGTGTGCACATGTTCATGCATGCATGCACCTATGTGTAGGGGTGCACATATATGTGTGTCTGTATGCAGGAGATAGAGGTTGACATCATGTGTCTTCCTCAATCATTCTCCACTTTTTGAGGCCATCTCTCAGCCCCCAGTGTTGGGACTACAGATGCATGTCATGGAGCCTGGGCATCAGGACCCAACTAAGGTCCCCAGGCTTGCACAGGAAGCACTTAACTAACTAAGCCGTCCCCCCAGTGTCATAACCATTCTTCATTCACTGGACACCAGTGCATTATCAGATCTATAATTTGCAAAAGCTAGCTCTCATCTGCAGATGAGATGTCTGATTTGTATTTCACTGCCCGAGTGTGTGTGTGTGTGTGTGCGCGCATAAGAGCAACCCCAGGCCCAATTTAAAAGAAAGTGTGTGTGTGTGTGTGTGTGTGTGTGTGTGTGTGTGTGTGTGTGTGTGTGTGTGTCTAAGTAACCACTGCCTAGTCTAAGGACATAAAAAAAAATGTATTTGTCTTCTAACAATAAAATTATTTATTTTTCTTTTTGAAAACAAAAATCTTGTTGGTACTCAAGTATAAAATGAGTCCGGGTTGGTGAATAAGACATCAAATTTACAAATGCAGACCCCAGTCGCTGTGACAAATCTGCACTGGAGTTGCCATCGCCTCCCTAGTCCCAGGTGGCACCAACCAGAATGGTTGCTCTTCCAACCCTTGTTAACTCTGCTTCTCATCAAGCTTCACGTCACCCCACTTCGCTAGAGCCCGGCCCCTTAAGCAGCAGCAGCATGGACTTAGCTGTACCACTGCCACGGAGCTGGGCCTTCCCTGAGGTTGGCAAGCACAGGAGGCTGGAGAGACCCTGCTACCCACAGCATGCACACACACGCTGGGCTGCAGAGTACAGCCACCACCCAGAGAGCTAAACCCAGAGGAGACACGGGACCTCACTCCCAGCGCCCACCCAGCCTGCCTCAACCCATCTATACATCTCTCCAGAGCTTGCTGCTCAACCTCAAGCCAAGTTGTTCTGTGCTTTTCGGGACGGGAGAGGGGAGAGAGCCTTGATGGGCTCCACATTGCTCAGCCAGATGAAGTTCACCTGGGAAAGACATCAGCTTCCCAACTACTGTCCATGTTGCCATGGATCTGGGGACAGCAAAGAGGATGGACAGCAACGCCTGAAGAGGCCACTTTACAGAGCTGCTTTAAAAAAAAACACCCAAAAAACAAAAACAGTGGCCAATGGGTATCTAGTGAGATCCGAACACCACAGGAGACAAAATGAGAGGTTGCACAAGGCGGCATAGGGCTAGAGCACCTCCCCAACCATAGCATCTGCAGATAGCAGACTCCAACCGCTTCTCTACTGCAAAAGCAACAGAACCCGCAAGGTCCACTGCTTCTCTGCAGCCCAAGTCACAAACCCCACACATTACAAGACCAGCATCAGGACAGTTGAGTCACAGTAAATTCCCAGGAGAGGTCATTCCCCAGCACGGAGGGCTCTTTGGTCAAGGCGTCTTTGTACACAATCTTTGCATTAAAACTTCTGAATTCCCTTGTTCAACAGCTCAGCATGGCCAATGACTTGCCCAAAGTCACACTGGGAATGAGTGGCATTCTGTTTTAAACCCAGAAGCATAAACCCAAGCCCTGTGCTCTTCCCAGATCCCAGGAGTGGCTCCCATGGTTAGAAAGCCAGGACAGCGTCCTACCCCCAGGACATCTCTAAACACTCTGGCTGTCCAGTATTTTCAGGGACTTTCTAGGAAACGGTAGCCCATGGGACAAGCCCCTTAATCAATCACAAAGCTGAACTGCACAACCAACATTCTGGATGTGTGCTCTATTATAGGCCAGGCATCCTGGGAGATCATCAGCCACATTATTGTATCAAGTCTAAGAAGGAAGGAAGCACTGATTCCATGTCCTTCTTCTGGCAGGCATAAGAAGCCACAAGACTCCCAAACATTTTCAAGACTGTTCCATTTCCACCAAGAAAAGACAGATTTGCCTTCCATCGTCTCTTCAAAGGACCCTGTGTCAGGACAACAGTTATGACCTATATGTTTGTGCTAAGGATCAAACCTGTGCTAAGGACCCTGAATATGCCAGGCAAGTACTCTCTTCCGCTGAGCTATGTCTCCATCCTCCAAACACCATTTTCAGTAAAAAATCCTGAAGCCCTGTACATGCTCAGGATTTGGTATCAACTTAGACTCAGGACCACAGGAGCCAACATCAAACATACTCATCACTGCTAGCTCGCTATCACTCACTCCTCCTTCAATTTATTTGCTTTAAAACAAAACAAAACAAAAAAAACCAGGGCTGCAGGGATAGGTCTATCAATAAAGCACGTGCTATGCAATTGTGGGGACCCGAGTTCCATCCCGAGGCTACCTAAACATTTGGACACAGTGGCACAAGCTTGTAAATCCAGTGTCACGAGGATCCATGGAGCTCACTGGCCAGCCAGCCTGGCCACAGTTGAGGAGCTAGACTCAAAAATCAAGGTGAATCATGACTGAGGAAGAACGACATCTGAGGTCATCCTCTGGCTTCCACAAACACACGTGTGCATGTGTACCTACACACACATACACACACACACACACACACACACACACACACACACACACACGAACGCACATACTCACATTCTAAATAGTCAACCACAAAGCAATGGAGCCTAAGCAGAAATTCAAGATTTCAAAGATGAGTTGTTCCCAGAAAGGACAAACTGGATTTCTCTGCCAACCAAGTATGAGACAGACAAAAAAAAAAAAAAAAAAAAAAAAGGCATCCGAGCCAGGGGGAAGAAGGCCAAGCCTATTCCAGAGAGCCACAAATTAAAAACCAATTATGCAAGGCTTGCTAAAAATGTCAGCGGACTGCCTTTACGTTTCAAGTCTCTAAAAACACAAGCAAGCTTGGGCCAATGTTTACCCAGCACAGTGCTGGCTTGACGCAACTTCGTATGCTCAGGCTAAAACAAGGGTGTGTGCTCGGCCCTCTTTGTGAGCACACACTGGACACACCACTTGTGCTGTCTTCTGAGGTCACCCTGGGCCCACGGGTTCCAATTCAACTTCATCCAGTGGGTGACAGCTTTGAAGTGGCCCTAGGGCTCTGGAGAAGGTGGGAAGTCACCAGAGTGAGATCTGCCAGGAATAGATTTCCTCTCTTACTCTAAAAGTGGCAAGAGAATAGACCCTGGGAAGGACATATGGATGTTAGAGGTATAGGTGCCTGAGAGTCACACACACACCCCAGAGATCTGAGGACACATAGAGTGAACTAAGTAGGCAGAGCCCACTTAATTCTATACCCAAGGCATTCCAGGGGGAGGGGTAAGGCATGGAAAACTGGGTCTTCCCAAGCTATGTGGATGAGCCACCAAGTTTGAGGATGGTTAGTTTGATTCATATTCTCTCTTTCACTCTCTCACCTCTCCCCCTCCCTTCCCCCTCCCTCCCCCTATTTAAATTCAGAAATAGGAAGACCACTGAGGGTAATATTTGGAAGAAAGAACAAATAAGAGCAAAGAGATTTAAGTACCTTTCTAAGCTGACAGTTAATAATGACCAGCCCAATAAGCAGGTGTGGAACACATCACTCATATGAGAAGGTACGGGACCAGAGAGAAGAAGTAAAATGGAATGTAAGGCCCGGCCCCTGCATCTCAACCCAGAGCACAAACTGGAAAACCCACCTGGTGAGCATAGGGAGACGTGGGCCAGTGCAAGACAGGCAACAAAGAGGGCGGTGTGCTGTGTAACACAGTGACACAGAAAGTACCCGTACATAGACGGCTACAGGCCTGCAGTGTATCTTAGAAAGAGAAAACACACACACACACACACACACACACACACACACACACACACACACACACACACACGGCTGAGAAGAGAGAACAGGAGGCTGAGACAGGAGGTTCATGAGTTCAAGCCTGGGCTACTTAGGAAGACCCTAGCTTAAAAAATAAAATAACAAAAAAGGAGGAGAAAGAAGAGGAAAGAGCTGGGAGAGAGACCACTGACTGCCGAGATATTTCACAGCACCAGAATCAGTCTGCAGGCTGACACCTAACAGTTTACAGCCTCTGTCCTAGAGGGGCACCCAGACCTGTCTCCCTTTGAATCCTTAAGCTTCCTCCAAACACTGCAGTGCAGTGGTGGGGTGTGAGGGTCCCGTCCACTAGGGTGAGGGCGTGCCTGGTGTGTGGCTGAGTGTACAGGGGTGAGGCTTCTGGCCTCCTTCCCACCCAACTAAAAATGAATTCCAGGTCACCAGGCCACAGCTGCCCAATGTAACAGGGTTGAGATCTCCCGCTTGTAAGAGACTAGATCCCATCATGACAGGATGCAGGACATAAAATAATGGGAGAAAAGCCTGGAATCTTCTAAAAAGATGCTTCCTTAGAGAGAAGGGAAGGACAAGAAAAAAGCATTGGTTCCTACACACACCCCCACACACAAATACACACACACAACTAAATCCTCAACAGGACAGAATGTCCCTAGAGGCCCTGGCCAGTCATCAGAATGAAGACCACGCCGTCTCATCAGATAGGACTGACTTGACCACTATCTGGCCTGTAATACTACAAATAAATTGCCTCCTCTTTTGGCTGAGCTCATGATAACAGCTCCGAGGGAGGGGAGTCTATTTCCTTTGTTGATAGTTCCAGCCTCAGGGCACAGCACGAAGTTTGGCAACTAGTAGATACCTAGTGGATGGAGAGCAGACAAGTCCCTGGCCCCAAACCATTTTAATATCATGTCAGCCATTAACAGCAGCAAGATCAGCACAAAGCGCTTTGTAATCCACAACCTGTTGCTTAATTCCTCTGACTTTCTCTACCTGAACTGCTGTGTGTGTTTGGATGTGGCCCAGGAGACCACTGGTCTTTATAAGACAGACAGCCCAAGAGCCAACTCTGACAGAGCTGCCTGCACAGCAGCCTGGCCCTTTTCCCTGGGGACCTGAAACACGGCTACAGCTGTACCGCCATGTCTTTGAATGAATGAGTGTTTTAGGGCTCGATGTATCTGGCATCCTCAGGTCGAAAGAGCTCAAAAGAGCCATAGAAACATGGGGCATGGGAACAGCACTGCCTAAGGTTAAATTCTTCGGCTCCAAAGTCACACTGCTTTAGTATTCTCCTAGCTGGTGACCTTGGGCCTCACTTAACCCTGTAGACCTCACCTGTAACAACTATACAATAGCAATCATAACTTCAGAGACGGCTCAGTGGGTAAAAGCACTTTCGTCCAAGTGTGAGGACCTGAGACGGAGTCTCTCGAACTCTTGTAAAATCTGGACACATAGCCTGAGTGTCGGTCATCCTACTGCTCCTCTGAGGAGAGGAGAAATGGAGACCTGAGAATCTTCCAAAGCTTTGGAGCCAGCTAGCCTGACAGACACAGTGGGAAAACAACACAGACCCTGTTTCGAGATGGAATGTGAGGGACTGACACCTGAGGTTGCCCTCTAACCTCCGAAGGCAAGCCGTGACGTGAAAGTACCCATAGTCAGTCACACACAGAAATGGGCAGAGAGGAGCGGGGAGAGGGAGATAGAGAATGACTTCCTAGAGGCCTGTGAGACAAACCAGGAGGTTCCGGAAGCGACCAGCACTACACCTGCTGCCGGACTTGTGGCAAGCAAGACAGAGCTGTGGTGACAGCCACAGGACCATCCCTTTCCAGGACGCACAGCAGCACGAACTCCAATCACTTCACCTGCTTCCAGACCTTAACTTCCTGTTCTCTGCTGCAGGGAAGACACGGTCACCAGGACTAGATAAGGAGCAAAAGATCAAATGTGTTCAGAACCCAGTACAGAGCCTGGCACAGTTCGTCAACGTGAGCCGGCACCTTAGCATCATTGCAGGAAGTTGTGCGAGCCTAAAATGCCAATGGGGAAACACACTAAGGCTGTTTGCCATACACAATACATCCTCCACACAGCCCCATCAGCTGCAAGGTCCTCCCTCAGCCCCAAGAAAGAGTTTCCCTCTGTCTGACCTGGCTAACATTAGGAGGTCAGCTCTAGGGGCATGGCAAGCCTTCCCCAGGAGGTATAATTTAGTTGCTCAACTGCCTCTGCCCCCACAGCACTGCAGCCTGATGGCGAGCGGTGAGCCTGCGAGAGGACATGCAAATACGTCCTAAAAACAGCTTGTCATCTTCACGGCCTGGATGGTACATGTCTGTGGGTGCCTGTGAGGACAGATCGTCACTATCAAGTACAGGGCATATGCCACCAGTCTGGGGGTGGCTGTGAAATATAAAAATACCCAACCCCAAAATGGTTTTTTTTTCCTCCAAAAAAAGGAAGCTCCTCCAAGGTCTTTGGGGGAGGCGAGAAGTGGAAAATGTTGCACCCCAGGCAGGTCACAGCTGGGCCAATGCTTACCTAAAGTTGCTGGTTCCATCTAGCTACTCATGGCCTCAAAGTTCAATGACACTGTTCAGTTAGCGTCTCTCATAACAGAAAAACCCAGAAGGGACCACTTTCAGGCAGTGGGCCTAGGAAGGGGAGAAACAGAGGGCCCAAGACCAGGGCCTTCTGTGGCAGAGGGATGTAGTCAGTCAGCCCCCATCTTGGAATTGGTAGTGTGTAGTGAACACCAGTGATATCCTCAGTCCAGGTGTCTCAAGCCCAGAGGCTCCAGGAGGAGCCATGCAGTGGTGGGGAAAGCAGCTAGTGATGAGACAGGTAAGACAGCAGAAAAGGCAGGGCCAAGTTCTAGGAAGGCGTCAAGTCTACAGTAATCAAGACTGAGACAAATCTCTCCATCCATTTAGCCTCTGTGATGCCTGACCAGAGAGCAGTGTGCAACCAGATTTTCCAAATTTTCTGTTGAAAATTGCAAATGAAATATCGGGTTGGGTTGCTCTGAAAACACTGATGGGGCCAAACCAAACACATCTGAAAGCCAACTCCAGTCTGCAAGCAGTGAGCTTGCTACTCAGGGCAAGCCCCCAGAAGCTCGTCTCTGCAGCTGTCATGGTACCCACATGGAAAAAGGAGGTGAACAGAACAAACCCCCAGAAAATGCACATGGTGAGTAGCTTAACACCTTTCTCCATCCCAAAGCCCCCTCTCCACAGCTTGCAGCCTCCAGGCTCTGAGTCCCCACTAAGGTTTACCTTTATATTGTGAACTAACACTTCCTCCAGGCACGCACGATGCTTGGCCACTGACTGCTCCCAGCCAATTCTTTCCTCTGCCTCCTACCCGTGGCTCCTTCCAGGTGGTGGATTTTTGGAAGAAATACCCCTGCAGAAACCCTCACCAGGTAGGCCTTTGCACAAACCAAATCTCCAGCTCTGGGTAAATGCATGAGTCGTGCACTGCACTGGTACCCTAGTACCCACGCTAGGGACAGTTGCCTCTCACTAATGACTGGGGAACAGCTGTGCTGACACAGGAGGTCCTGAGAGCAGCAGGTGCAGGAGATTTCAGGAGGGGGTGCCTCCATGAGTCAGCCCCCTGCAAAGCCCATCTCAGGCAGATGGTGCTGGGGACTGAAGCCACGCCTACCTCTGCAGCAGCATAAAGAGGAAGGCTACACTGTCCTTTTCCCTAACTTCCCTTGTTCAGCTCCAGATGGGAGCCAAAAAGGGTGGAAGCAGTGAGGTGACCATTGACACGGATTTTTAAAAAGGAGTCAGTACCCTCTAGGCTTTTCAAAACACGTGCACACGTCTCCATGACCTCTGTTGATCCTCCCAGCACCCCATAGGTTCGATCAATATTAGCATCTCTCTCCTCTCACCTCCCAGACCCACAGGCAGGGTAAGCCTCCTGCCTAGCCCAGAGCCCCTGTGCAAATCTGAATACATGCATGAATCCCCCGGAGCTTGGTAAAAATACAGGTTCTGACTCAGCAGGGCTAGGGGGAAGCCTTAGCTTTCCCGTTCCTCCTGCTGGTTCTCAGTCCACACGTTGAAGAGCATGGCTTAGGTTCCCAGATGTGTTTAGAACCAAGACTGGGAAGCTGGGCTTTGTCTGAAGAACAAGAGTCTCACCTCACTCTTCACGGGTTGGGGCCTCTTGCCCAGTTTCACCTCCAGGAAGTGCAAGGGCGCAATCATGGCCCCAATGTTGCGGATGTCAGCGTATTTCAGCTCCTCTGTGGTCAGAGCAGAGCTGGGAAGTCCGGTGAGGGGGCCGAGCCCTGGCAGAGAGCCTGCGGTCACTGAAGGGTCCGGGATCTGCCCAGGCATCATAGCAGGAGGAGTGGCAGGCCGGCCTGGAGGGGTTGAAGAAAGCAGGATGGGTAGGTTAGCTTGAGGAGAGGAGGCTGTGTGAGCTGCCAGGACCCATCCTTTCTTCACCAGGGTTCCCCTGAATCCTTTCTCCTCCTGGGTGTCCTTCCTGCCTGTAAGCCCCAAGTCCTGGTGATGCAGGGACCTCAGCCAATTGACTCACACTAAAGCCATCTCTCTCTAGCACACAGGGACCAGTTAACCCTTTCTAAAAGACAATGATTGGCCCAACTGTGGACAACGTTTATCTGGCACTGGCTAGGCACCAGGCTGCCCATAGCCGTCCGTCTCGCTCACCACACCAGTCCTGGCCAGAATCCCTCGCAAAAGCAGAAAGGTAGCTCCTCTGGGCCCTTCACGAAAGCTGGTGGGCTGGGTTTAATCGGTGGTGGCAGCCTCTGAGGAGACTGCACATAGATAGCTGTGGAATCTCAGGCACCTTCACACCTGTTCAAGAGGCAGCTATTTTTGGTCTGGCATGGTGCCTCCCCTCAAATCACACATCCTACTCTGCACACTTGTTAAGACGCCATACATACAAGATGAAATTAAGCAAAGTTAAAGGTGACTGTGTACGTGTCTGATGCCCAGGAAAGAGACTGGGGTAGAGAAGACAGGACTAATTTGCATTTACTTTCTCTGTGCATTTACTTTTCTGCAGAAAAGCCCTTCAAGATCTCGCTATTCTCAGAGCCCCATACAAGGAAAGCCAGAAGCAAACTTGAAAGGACATAAAAGGGGAATGGACACCCAGGGAATTCTTATTTCTTCCTTCCCTTTACAGAGAAGATCTCACGGGTAAGACACAGTCATTTCCAGGCACATATACAAGGGAAGAAAGTCTGTCTGCCAATAAGCATATCTAAACATCCGGACATACCTAGTCCTCCAGCCCACCCATCCATCTAGCCATCCACCCATCATCCTTCCATCCATCCAATTACTGAGCAGCAATTATGAGCCAAGAGACACTACAACGTGGAGGCCAGAGGTTCATAGCCTCAAAGCAGCCTTGTATGAAACAAAACCGTTCACACATTCCAGTGTGATAAGGGAAGAAATTCCTTGTTTTTCCCAGCTCTCTGCCCAGGCCCATAAAATCCAATTTTTACAGTCTTAGAAATCAAGGGTAGTGGGTAGGCAATGAACATGTGTTCTCTCTTTCCATTTTCATCTGTCTCTTTGTGGAGAAGGGCACATAGGTCAGGACAGGGGAGACGGACATCTGCTGGGCCAGGTTTTTCCACTGTCAGAGTTCAGGTACCCATAAGGCCATGATGTTTAGGGCTATCTGTCTTCATACATAAGTGACACTGGAGAGTGGCCCTCGCCACCTGTCCTCATTCAATTTCTCGATCTAGAATCAAGAGAAGAGTGTACCCACAGCCCATTTTATTCATGAATACAAGACACATACTCCATTTCACCTCCAAAGGTAAAATCTGCTTCCCTAGCTAAGTCTTGGGCCTACTTAATTTTTTCATTTTACTTGGTGTGTTAAGGTGTTTTTCCTGCGTGTATGTCTGTGCACTATGTGGGTGCAGTGCCCTTGAGGGCCAGAAGAAAGTGTCAGGTGTCCTAGGACTGGGGTTATAGACAGTTGTGTGTAGTTAGTTTTTTTTCATTCTCACTCTTTAGGGTCCCTGCTACTCAGCTCCCAAATAAATACACGGAGACTTAGTCTCACCTATGAATGTCCAGCCTTAGCTTGGCTTGTTTCTAGCTAGCTTTTCTTAAACTATCCCATCTACTTTTGCCTCTGGGCTTTTACCTGTCTGTATTCTATATACCTCTTTCCCTCTTACTCCATGGCTGGTTGTGTGGCCAGGTGCCTAGCCCCTGGCTTCCTCCTCTCCTTTTCCTCTTCTCCTTCCTCTCTCCTTTTCTCTCCTAGTTAGTCTCTCTGCATCCCAGTCCTGCCTGTCCTTTCTCCTGCCTTGCTATTGGCCGCTCAGTTCTTTACTGGACCAATCATGCTTTTACACAGGCAAAGTAACACAGCTTCACAGAGTTAAACAACATAAAAGAATGCAACACATCTTTGCATCCTTAAACAAATACTCCACAGCATAAATGACTGTAACACATCTTAAGCTAATAATACTCTGCTGCCGTGTGAACGCTAGGGCTCAAACCCAGGGCCTTTGGAAGAGAAGCCAGTGCTCTTAACTTCTGAGCTATCTCTCGAGCCCCCTGGGCCTGTCTCTTAAAAACACATGAGTGATTTGCACCCTCAGATGACAGACGGTCGTCATTGGATGGTGAGTTGGCCATTCCTGCAGAACCACATTGCCAACAGAGTCCCTGTCTTGTAGGAATCTTTCACCTGAGTGCCACCTAATATACCCTCAACATCTAGTTCTCCCTGCTCTTAACACCTCCCCCACACCTGCTGAGCACCCAGTGTGCCCCAGGCCACCTCAGAAAAGGACCCAAGTGACAGTCTCACAGCTGGGGAAGGCCCTGAACTCATCTGAACCACATCCTCTTTTTGCACTATGAGGTTGAAACTCAGAGAAGTTAAATGACTTGTCCAAGGTCACACAGCTAGATAAGGACAACTAGATAAAGACTAGACTCTGGTCCCTAGTTTTAGGACCCTGCCTTTTTTTCCCCCTCTCCCTTCGGGAGGCTTAAGAAGCTAATGCCGTCAGTAAAAGGCAGTGTTTCCCACTGACAAACTTTCACCTAAGAGCCACAGTACAGGATCCTCTGTTTCCTAAAGAGACCCAGTTCTAGGAAGTCCCTCCTAATAGCAACTTGAGTAGGAGGATCCCACATAAAACAGCCCTGAGGCCCCTCCTACATGGACATACCCTAGTCCCAAGGCCGTATCCAGAGTCAGCGACAGAGTGGGGTCTAAAGCTAGCACAGGAAGAGGCCTCCCCAGAGCACCTTAGGCAAGCTGCCATCTCTGTAGGAGAACAGGGAAGGGGCTGGTGCCAAGCCTCCCTCCTGTGTGGCAAAGCTTTGCCAGGGCCCAGCTACTCCACTCCCCTCCAGAACAAGTCATGCTGGTTGTTATCCAGGTGACCCCAAGGCCCTATGATCACTTCTGGCACATACAGCATAATGAAGAAATGAGTGAGTGTGTGAAGAAATGAACAATAGCAAATTCATGGCAGCAAACTTTAGTATGTAGGGTATGGATCTCTCTGGAATCTTATAGTCTCTCTGCTAAGCCACGCTTTTACCTCCAGGCCATTTGTTCCCATAGAAGAGCCCAAGAGAAAGCCCCAAGGGCTTTGGCCCAAGTTTTATCGTGAAGATGGAAGCCAGACCTCATTCTGTTCCTGGAACGGCAGGCTCTGTTTGCAGCTTCTGTTTATGTTCATACAGATGGTATACACGAGACAACTAACAAATGTTCCCAACGAATAATGGATTTTCTGCTACCGAGGAACCCCCAACTGGGAATATTTGCCCCCAAATTCCTGCCGTCCCTGCTCCCATGAATCCATCCCAAAGACAGATCTTGGTCAGGCACCAGGTTTTCCTTTGTAGAAGCAAAAATCATCCTCTTCTTCCTTGCTTGGGAGCCCTAACTGCTCAGACGGAAACCACAAAGTCCTTAACACATGCCATTCCTAGGAGACAGCCACAGCACTGACATTCACCAGGGAGGAGTCATCCCCACTGTCTCAGGGGGAGGGGGAGGGCAGAGGAGCTGCAGCAAAATGGAAACCCATTCACTGCAAAGCCACGGGTTGGCTAGCCAAGGCCAAAAGGCAGCTTTGGTGCTTTGGAAAATACAACAATTCCATGTGATTTAGGGAATCTGTAAAAGCAGAAAGGTTGGAAACAGGAGGAACTCTTAGCAGCTAAGACGAGCTTACCACTTCAAAGGAGACATGGGAAAGATGGCAAGAGGCAAAGTCATCTCCCACAGTTCTCGTTCAGACAGAAACAGTTTAGTGAGAAAGGAGGAGCACACACTGAATGCCCCAGAAGAAAGACCTGGATTTCCCCGCCCTTCCAGGCCTAGGAGGTCTGCAGTGAAGACAGAAACCCTCCATGTCTCCATGAGTAGCTGTGATCAAGAATACAGACCAAGCTCCCAATTTACCTATTTGGGTGTTTTGTCTAAAGACACAGGAGTGACTATGGCAATTGGGACACTGACCAGGGATAATTTGGAAGCCAGACAATGAAGAAAACCCAAGCTAGGTATGTTTCTAAGCATCACCTGCTACTTTGCATGCAAAAAAAAAAAAAAAAAAAAAAGGCAAAAAGAAAATCTGGGAAATGCCAGAAGCCAAGATGACAAGCTCAGTACAATAAGGCTTTTAGAAAAAATTCAAAAGGCTCAAAAGGCCACAGGGACCCTAGCTGCCATGGGACTACGATAATGGGAGAGCTGACAGCCCCTGAAAGCCAGCTTGGAGAAAATGGGCCAGATGGGCTCAACAGGAAAGAACTGGAGGAAATATCTAGTATTTATATGTCAGTGCTGACTTCCTTGGGTACTTGGAAGAACACAGGAGGGTGCTGCATTGGATGGGCAGAATAAAAACCCACAGAGCATTTCCAGGCCCAAAATAGCCAGGGGCAGACACTATCGTGCAGAGCCCTTACACTCAGGAGAATAAAGGTAGGAGTAACTCACTCTGCTTCCCCATGTGCCTTTCTTGTTTACCATACGTTCTTGTTTACCATACGGAAAGCCACACAACACCACACGTCTTTTTGTACACCTGTAAGTCATGGCCTTACTTTGGCAAGCTACACAGGTAAAGGGCTTCCTTTAAATAGTCAGCATCTTCCTCCAAAATACCAGAAATGGGATTGTAGAACTTAAAAAAAAAAAAAAAAGGCTAGTTGAAGGGAACACAGAACCTAACTTCTAGAACATCAGAAAAAGTGTAAACTCCCTGGGCCCCCTTACAGACAACTGCTCTCCACAGAAGCAGCCAGCCTGGGCTGGCATGGGAATGATGTGAAGATGGGTGTAAGAGGGCCTCAGGTTTGAGGCTCTGGGCTGAGAGAAAGTAGAACAGAAAGAACAGAGCAGGGAATGAGCGAGATTGTGCAAGTAACCCCAAGAGCAAGCAAGCAAAGTCACAGGCAGGGAGCAATGCTCCAAAACCAGGAGGACGTAGGAGCTGGACCCTGGAAGGTTCCCAGGAGGGTCCGAGATGTCCACAGAAGGGGACAGAGAGGTGGCAGGCCATTTTCTCAGGAATGTGAGGCATGGTGGGGTTAGGGAATCTGGTCAAAGTCTCGCAGCTAGGAAGCAAGGCCCAGCCTCTTCTTGGAGCTATACAATCAGGCAACAATTTATTTCCAATAATCTGAATGGTGTTGCCAAGCAGCCTCCAAAGCCTAAAGAGACCCAGAGGGCAAGGAGCTAAGGGGAGGGGAAAGCACCTGGATGATGTCAAGTCTACAGGCAGGTGAAAGGGGAATCCGTGGAGACTTGGTTGAATGGGAACCCTTGCTATCTATGTGATCTAAGGTCTCTCTGCACATCATTTTCCACACTATAAAGTGGTAATGACATCATTTGCCTCACAAGAAAGTAGAGAAAATTAGATTATTTAGCATTTGTGAAGTACCTGGAACAGCTCTTCTTTTGATGGATGTGGAGTCGGGGTGGGGGCAGCAGAGCCAGACGGCCCCTCAGGACTGCCTCCTGACAGTCCCTGTCTAGCAGTGGTCTCTGTCTCTCTTAGCACAGTCATAAAAATGTTTCTCCTCACAGGATTCCCTGCTCTCCCTCTTTCCATCTCTAAGCCCCAAGAAGGCAGGCCCTTGTTGCACCCTGACAGCAAACTACAGAATAGGAAGGAAAGATGTTCAGTCAGGGCTGGGTACCAAAGAACCTTCAATCTGCCTCGGGTGTCCTGAAACTTGCAGGCCAAAGTGCAGAGGCATGTGTTCTCGGCCACAGGTGCTACTGATGGGATAGGGTTATGGCCCTGCTCCAGACCTCTTTGGCTGGTCATTAGGGATCACTCATGGGCCGTCACAGGAAGATGGAGAGGGGCAGCTTGAGTCAGGAAAAGCCACCGCATGCTGGCATGAATGACTTTGACAGGTCTGTCCCAGTCATGGAAGAAGCTGGAACTGTCCCCCAGCAGACTCCTCCCCTTCTCTGGAGACCAGAAAAATGTCTTTCACAAAGCTCTGCCTGAAAACACAGCTCTGTCCTCTGCCCAGTGTGGAGGATCACTAAATGGCACCATATCATTCCTACCAGAACCCATACTGAGGAAGGCTATAGGGAACCAAAAAGGTCCTACCACTAGACAGTCTCTCTCCTCCACCTTCCCTCTGCCCTGTCCCTTAGTAGTAAGGCTAAATTATCACAATGCAGGGGACAGACCATGGTGTATGATGCCTTTGGTCCTAAAAAGTTTTTTAGAGAGACATTGGCCAGCTAAAGTTTTGAAAACCCCAAACTTCATGGGCTGTATCCAGAAATAAGACTCGATGGTAAGCTCTGGCCAGTGCTCCCACCTCTAGAGTGCAAAGACAGACTGGAAATTCCAAGCCTGGGTCACTAAGGTATTTGTCTTTGCTGAGTCTCAACAAACTACACATACACTCACACACACACACACACACACACACACACACACACACACACACACACACAAAGGCATACCAAGCTTGGCAGCCCCGGAGCTCCGAGAGCTGGTAACACAAGCCGTGGAACTGACTGCCAAGACAAGCAATAGAATGAGCCAGACCAAGTTTCATTGGCCACCATACGTTGCATATGGCCCGGGACGAAGCCAAAACAGTGTTCTCACCCTCCTCAACAGCATAGGAGACCCTCTGTTTTCAAACACACCTCCACAGAGCCTTAATTAAAGGAAAATGGAAAAATGGTGTGCGTGTTGCTCTCCTGCTGCCTATAGAGGTATTTGCACACAGTGCTGTGCACACTGGTTTTCTCTTCCTCCAACTTTGGGTTTCAAACATCAGTCATTCCCATGAAAAGAAAAGTCCACTGCATTCTGCCGCAGAAAAGAATACAAGTTGTCCTCAGCCCTGGAAGGTTAGAGGGGCCAAGGAGAGTTAGAGCTGAGTGAATACAGGGCAGGCCAGCCTAGAATCTGTGCTGACTCCTTCCTTTCCCTAATGGAGAGAGAGGGAGGGAGGGAGAGAGGGAGGGAGGGAGAGAGGGAGATAAGGGGAGGGAGCGAGCATATGGACCGAAATGCCAGTAGTAACTCCTTAGCAGACAAGGCCCAGAGGGCCTAACTCTGCAGGTTGGAAAAGGTAGAAGAGAGGACACCCTGCAAACAGGTGGGAGAATCAGCAGATCCAGGAGTCAGGGGAATTTCCTGGTGGCTGCAAAAGTAGGCAGCGAGTGAGTAAGGGAGACATGTATTGAGGCTTTTCCTCAGTGACACAGTCACCATGATAGACATATCTCCTTGGAGATGACTGCAACTAATTTATTGACAAATAAATAAATAAATAAAATTCAGAGGCCTTCTCCCCAGTCTTTCCTGCAGCCTTTCAAACCACCCAGCACCCAGCTCTTCAGGAAGATTCTGGAGCCGCCTGCTCCTCTGAACCAACGCCAACATGGAGGGAAAACAGAAGATTCTTTGAGAAATCTATCCTCCCTGCTTTAAGCAAATCGAAACCTCGAGCACCCAGAGGCATAAGAATAGCTCTTGTTTTTATTCCCCTGAACCTCAGTTTTCTGCAAAAACCAAGAGCCAGGCTCACACCTGATCCCTGATTCAACTCTCCCCTAGAAACCTGAACAGGAAGATAAGCCTGCCATCCACCCTGCAGCCAGATTTGTTGAAAAGCAGTGAAAGCAAACGGGAGGTGTTTTTAAACCTCTAGGGGAAGGGATACTTGGGAATGGGGAGAGGGGGTGTGAAGACAGTTGCTAACACCCTTAGGACAAGCAGGTACCACTCTACTGTGTTCAGACCCTGTTTCCCCGTACTCACTGAACTAAGATCCTGAGTAGACTGCACCAAGAGTTAACAGTACACACAGTGCACACAGACACTGACCTATGATGCCACAGCCCCCTACTCTGAATGCCACCCGGGAGATGCCACTCCACCACGCAAGGGCTGGGCAATCTGGCTGGAGCTGTCTCAGTCGATTGATTTCCTCCACCTCCATCCCCAAATGGCCCATCCATTTCGGCAAATGAGCCAAGGCTTCCCAGGCTTGCCCGCTCCTCCAGAGACCCAGGCAAAGCCTGTTCCTGCCACTCCAGGATCCAGGAGTCCAGATGGAAGGCCTACACTTCCTGGAGAAGAGGGACAGATGAGTTCCTTCTAAAACTGGGAGGTAACCTAAAGAAGCCTGCTTACCTTCTTATGTAACCTGATGTGCAAGACAGGATCTCAAGGGGACCCGGGACTACCCCGTGGTTCCCTCCTAACCCAGCCAGAGCCTGCAGCAATGGTCCTTAGTAAAGGAAGTACCTTTCCCAATACCAACCCGGTCCTGAGGAGCTGTGGAAGAGACTGGGGTGCGACCTGTCAGCAGGTCTGGGGCGTGCATGCCCTCTCGAGTTCTCCCGCAGTCCCCACGACAGTTTTCTCCCGCTCACCCCGCCCTCTTCGCCGTCCGTGCACAGCACCTCCCAGCACACGCACTGGGGGAGGAGAACGAGGAGGGAGCGCCCCGCTGTCCCCGGCCGCAGACGGGACTGCCTGGCCCAGCCCGGGTGGGCAACCGCTGCAGCTCTCCCGTAGAGAGCTCGGGGCCCCGGGTGGGTGGGAGTCCCCAGCGGTAGCTACTACGACGGTGGCCGTCCCAGGTGCCCGCGGCCGCGCGCCCCGCCTACAACCCCCTCCGCCCCCCGGGGACCCACCGTGCAGAAGCCGCTGGCGGAGGCGGCGCCCCCGGGCCCAGAACCCGGCTGCAGGCGCCGTGCCCACTCCGCGCCGCTGCCGCCCGCTGCCCAGGCCCGGCCCGGCCCGGGAGCCGCCGCGGCGCCAGCCCCGCCGCCGCCGCCGCTGCAGCCTCTGTCGCCGCCAGCGCCCCCCGTCGCGGCCGCCGAGCGTCCCTCCCGCAGGCTGTGGCGGGCGGCGGGACGGGTTGCATCAGCCCCGGCTATATAGCGGGCCCTGAGTCGCGGCGGGGAGGGGTCGGGAATGCGGAACCGGCCGAGCTGCCAGCTCCACACGTCAGAGGGGGACGGAGAGGAAGAGAAGGAGGGGACAGGGAGGAGGGGGTGTGGATCGCGCGCTTCACACCCACTGACCTTCACCTCCCCCGCTGCCGGCGCCCTCCTCCCGCCGCGGCTCGCGCTCCTCTGCCTGCCCGGCCGGCCGGGACCCAGCGGCGCTTGTCCCGGCAGCATCGCGGTCCCGCGGCGCGCCCCGCCCGCGGCTCCCGAGCACGCGAGGCAGCAGGACCCGGCGAGCGGTTATGTAAGCGCATCCCCTGCTCGGCCGCGCGGCCGCCACCCCCGAGGCGCTGCACAGCCAGGGTGGCAGCGACACGAAGGCGGCGGCCGGACGTGCAGAGAACCCCTTCCAGCTCAGCCCGCGCTGAACCATTCTCCTCCGTCCGGTGCGCTCTCCCGCAAAGCCCAGAGCGAGGGTGACGTTCCGCGTAGTGATGTCTTCGGACGCTGCAGGATCTCGCAAGCCTGTTTTGTTTTTTTGTTTTTTGTTCCCCCCCCCCCCCGTGGAGGAGCATGGGCGGGGAGATTAAGGCGTTTGGGAGCCTCTGTCCCTACCCACTGTCCACCAAAGCGCCTTGAGGTCCTGAAGCCATGCTGTGAGTGGACTGAGACCCAGACTGGAGCTGCAGCCTGAGGCCACCTTTATGTCTGTGGCTGGCCCAGGCTGACCAGGGCTCTCTGCCCAACTCCTGCAGGCTTTCGCCTCCCTTTGACAGGACGCAGCAATGGGAGGACCTGACTACTGCAAGACCTCCAAGGGCCTTCTTCCTCAAGGACTCCCAGGGCTAGCTTCCACACCCTCCTCCCAACCTCCTACACATGTGACACCTAAGAACCATTGCTGTCATTCCTGGTCTCCAGACCCTTGGGTGACCAGCCAGTGGCTCCCCCCACCTTTCTGCTTAAGCCAGAGAGGGGTGGCAATGTTGACACTCAGTGACCTTCAGACTTCTCAGCGAGAAGGCAGGTCATCACCCTGAGCAGAAAGGAAGTGAAAGAAACGGGTCATGCCTTCGTAAGAGTACAGAAGCTCAGAGCCAAGCACATCTGCTGCGCCTGCCTGCAGGGAGGCGTCACTCTCCATGTTTCCCTTAGATCTCCCTGCAGGGGAGGACCCGTTGAATAGAGAGAGACTGACCAAGTCCCAGTGACATGGCCTGTCCATCTTCACAGTTACCATCAGCAATTTCCATTACAACACTGATGCAAGAAAAAAGAAAGTATAACTCCAAAAGAACACACTCTGCCATCTCAGTAGTAACACAATGGCCTTGTAGAAGAGCATGACTCTCCGTCCCAGAAAAGCCAGCAACACCTTCACTGAGGCACAAGGATCAAAGCTGGACAGTGTGAAACTGGCTTACATAATGTTTCTCCCCCAAGACGAGAGTCTGGACATTTATGTGAAAGAAAACCCTGAACACGGGAAGCATTGCTTTATGTATCCTCTGTTGGGGCTTCGAAAAAGCTAAACTCATCTCTGTGCAGGGACTAATAATTAACAAGTGTGGTTAAAGCTGGTACTCTCCAGGGCGTTCTTTGGATCGTGGCTGGGTGACTGGTAGTCCTTCTGGGCCTGTACTTCCTACAGTGATTAAATATGCTATAGGGAAAGCACTGGAGGGGCCACTAAGGAGTCTTTATTCCCTCTCACCTCCCATAGTATCCACTAGGCTTCCCCTTCTTGATACAGATGTTCTCCAGTTTTATATACAAACGCAGCTCAAGACCCCCCTTCTAGTCCTGCTGTTTCCTACTAGACCTTGCCTCTGGGAGAAGGGAAAGGGAAAGGCCATAGCTGGCTCCTTTGGGTAGACTTGCAGTCTCCTGATGTAACTGATCTACCTCAGGCTCTTAGGGAAACAATGGTCTAGCCTAAAACAATCTGAATTTAGGTGCCTTGTCTCTTGCAACTAAGAAGGTCCTGATTAAGATACACTGCCACAGCCAGCGGGATAATTGAAAGATAATCGCACAGTCCAGGTCAAATTGATGAGACTAGGAGTTTTCCTAGTCTGCTGGAAAGAGAGGCTACCAGAAGCTGACCTGAAATTGGTACGCGCCACCTCGGCAAAGGCGTTTACCGGGGAGGAAGTAACCGACGCAGTGCTGATGACACCCAGTCCCTACATCCAGCCAGGCCTGCCTTTCCTCCCCCCTACCACTGGAAATTTTAGTTAGGAATCTGTAAACTGTGGCCTGTCTGAAGCAGCTTGGGTTCAGATTTCCTAGTATCTGCTACGGAAGTCCTCAGCGATGGAGCGTGTGTCGGGGTGGTGACCGAGCCCAGTTAGTAGAGTGCTCTCCTGGCATGCATAGTGCCTATACCTGCATATACTGGGCGTGGTGAAGCATACCTATAAACTCAGTGTTTTCGTGGTAGGGCCAGGAGGGTCTGGAGTACAAGTTCATCCTCAGCCACATGAGTTTCAGGCCAGCCTAGTATACATGAGACCCTAGCTAAATAAATACACGTACACTGGCTGTCATATCTCTTGCTTGGACTATCCTGTTTTAAAGGTTAATGGATATTGATATATCCCAAGCTCTTTGAAGAGGAGAAGTGAATTGACGAGGTAAAACAGTTCCCCAGAACTGTCCCTCCACATCAAAAGGGGAAGCGATAGTTCTGACTAACCAACCAGTCGGCTCACCGTTACACTCAGTATTTACTGAAAATCTGTTATATGCCTGTAACCTGTGACGCATACAAAGACATGGTTCCTCACCTGTCCCCACCTTTCATGGAGTTAGGAGAAGTGAGTTAAAGGCAAAAAATAAGCAACAAGGTCCAGTGTGGCTGAGAGGTAATACATGACAGGAGCCATAGGCACTGCAGGATTCCAGGTAGAATTCCTGCTTCAGTCCCCATTCCTACTGTGTCCACCAAGGTTATAAACTGCTGATGCTTCTTCACGTATGATGGCCTTATGCTGTGGCAAACCCACCATGACCTGAAAATTCAGTAAGTCAAAGATGCATTTAATTCTTCCAGCTTACAAAATACCAAAGCTCAGCCCAACCGATCTTCAGCTTTGCTGAAAACACTTGGGCCAAGTCTTCTAACACGCGGCTTATTCCATGTGTTCATAGTTCATGCAATTTACCCACAGCCGGACTGAAAGGGAAAAACAGAACGGTTATATGAAAGAGTGCTAACACCACTATAAAGTTGAAAGATGGTCTATCAAATCACAGGAAGTCAGGGATGGAGAGGAGCAGGCTGATAGGCTTCTGGATCAGGCTTTGTATTAGTTACTTTTTCATTGGTTTATTTCGCCTCATGGCTCAGGGGATAGAGGAAGGCATGGTGGCAGAAGAGTCTTGGTCATGTCTTTGAACATCGGGAGCTGAGAGGGGAGCCATGCTGCACCTATTAGCTTGCTTTCTCATGCTTTCTTTTTTATTTTGTCCATGGCCCTAGGCATGGGATGGTGCCACCCACATCCAGGTAGGTGTTGTTCCCTCTCCTTCTGCTCCTCCTTCTCTTCTGCCTTCTCTTTCTCATCCTCTATGTACCAAATATTTCCCTCGCCTCTTTAAAAAGCAAAGACAAGAGCTGCAGAGATGGCTCACCCATTAAAGGTTAAAGCTCACAACCAAAAACCTCAAAGCCAGACAACTTTGAGTATACATCCAGCAGTGAGAGCAGGCCAGGCTTTCTGGAAGTAGCATACATCCCCCAATCCATAAGACAGGTTACTCCTCACTGTTGTGGGACAAAACTTTTCCTGGGGAAATGCAAAATACACATCTACTCACCCTAGATGGGAGCCCACAACAGGACCAACATACAGATACCACCCAAGTCCAATTTGGTGAGCCATGAGTTTTATTGAGGTTACTTGCAGGGTCAGAAATAACTCAAAGACAGCTTTGTCACCAAAGCCCACCCCACCATGGATGACAGCTCACATAAGCTGGTAACCTGGACCACACTGCACAGCCTGTAGGCCGCTCAGCAGATTGGAGATTCCTTTTGATCCAAACCTCTTCCAGGCAGCTCTGCTGGTCTCTGCTTCTCCCAGGCAGGGGGTCTGCTCTCGGTGTTCTGTGCAACTCTGTTCTGCTATTCTCAACTGGACTCTCAGCTTCTTTTATTTCTTACTTCTGGCAAGGAGAGGCCTAGTGAATCTGGTCAGTTCCAGGGACTTCGTGAAGTTCCTTTGAGTTGCTTACCTTCCTGCTTGAGAAGCTTCCCTACAAGGTGTAGTGTTTCTACCTTGGAGGAACCTGTTACACAACCCTCACAAGACAGCTATGGGTCTAGGTAATTGGCCAGGGCAGCTGTCCTCTAGGTAGGGGCTTGGTGTTGTACCTTTGTGTCAGCAAGGCCACCATGGCAAAGAGAGAAGAGAGGACCACACACCAGCAGTTCAGTCATCCCTCTGGAGTGCATCACCTTGCTTCATTCCATTGACCAAAGTAAAGCAGTTCTTGATTTCAAAGTTTACAGAGAAGGGAACCAGGGATTAGCGAGCAATTAATGTCTACCACAGCATGTGCTCTCTATGATAAATGATGGACTGAAACCCACTTGAAACTGCTTCCTCGGCACGGCATGTAAACCCTAGTTGGACACATTCCACCCTCTTTCAGTAATTTCCACTGCCAGTCTGGATGCTTGTTTTTACAAGTCCTGGTGTAGACAAAGCCAGTCTCAGTATCAGACTGTCACGTATCCCTAATGATCTATGGCGTTATCATCATCCCCCCCCCAACAGGTTCATTTTTTGAGTCTTAGTCTCCAGCTGGTAGTATTAATTTGGGAGGTGGGTCCTAGCTGCAGGAAGTCACTGGGGATGAGTTCTTGGGAGTGTGTTATCCCTGCCTACTTCCCGACTCACTGTTTCCACAGCTGTCTTGATGTAAACAGCCTCTGTCACACACGATTGCTGACACACCTTCCCTGCCATGATGGATTGAAACTCTGAAACCGTGAGCCCAAACAAATCTTTCCTCCCTCACATTGTTTCTTTGAGGGACTGTGATCACAGCAACCCCAAAATAACAAATGCAGGATGTGACCTGAATTGTTCAGTCACAGTAGTTCACTGCCCAAACTGTAGTGATTGGTTCAGGGATAGGTTCATGATCCAAACATTTAGAGCCTTCCCTGAGATTTGATAAACAAACACTAAGGAAGAGAAGTTCTTTAAAATATCATTGGGGGTGGGGCTCAAAAGTTAAAAGCACTGGCTGCTCTTCCAGAGGACCCGGGTTCAATTCCCAGCACCACATGGCAGCTCATAACTGTCTATAACTCCAGTTCCAGGGCATCCAGCATCTGCATACAGACACACATGTAGGCAAAATACCAATGCACATAAACTAAATAAATTATTAAAGTATCATTGGAGGTGTATAGATTGCAGCTATTGTGGTCACATTCCTATCATGTGACAGGAGTTGGACCTAGAAAAGAACCAGTGTGCAGAGAAAAAGAAAGTGCAGACATACAAGAAGAGAACTGGCCATGAGTTCATCATCTGAATCACTGAGTCTAACATGTCGTGTGAACATGCTGGACCAGTCTTAGACTCTGTGGTGATGGAGTCAAACCCCTCTTCCTTCCTTGATAAGATGGCTAAAGTCAGGTTTTCTGACACTTGCCACTAAAAGAATACTGAAGAATACATACATAAGATACCCAAAGTTCAACTTTTTAAGGAATGCTGAATTGGCTTCATGGAATTTTATCTGTTTCTATTATTGCTCATCCATCAAATGCCACTCAACTTTTGAGAGACTAAATACAGAACTGTAGAAACTGCTTTCTCATGGTTCACAGTTGAGTTAGTCATTTAAATAATTTAGTCAGATAACCTCATTTGAATATCTTCTTGGAGCTGGTATCACCCTTAAAAAGGAAGCAAAGTAAAAAGAAAATATTATTGCTTCCTTCCTATAAAGAATGACCAAAACTCCCTCTAAGCTGGGATAGTGCTTGCCTGCCACGCACAAAGCCTTGGATTTGATCCACAGCATCACAGAAATCAATTATGTCGGCCTACCTGTAATTCTAACATCCAAGAGTTGCAGGCAGGAGGAAAAGGAATTCAAAGTCATTCTAAACCACATAGCAAGATGGAAGTCAACTTGGCCGACAGGAAACACTGTCTCTAAAATAAATAAATAATAAATTGATTAATTTAATAAAACAAAAACAAAAAATACACAAAACAAACAAACAAAAATCAGCCTCAAGCTGCAGGAAGAGGAATGATATTCATGAAATTGAGGCCGTAGATGACTGGGACCCAAGGAAAACCTGATGCATTCTGTTCCCAGACTGGAAGTGGTCCCTGAAGGCCATACTTGGATTGCATAACACTCTGAGCTCTGCTAGGACATAGATCAAAAATGGTGTTTCAGTCACATTAAATTTCAGACCATGAGTTATTAACAAGTGTTGACTAAATAAGTGAACGAAGTAACAAATTCTGGATAAGACCAAGTCTTAGGGCCCAATGATTATTCAGTATGAGGCAAATAAGAAGAAGCACACACATTGGGGTTGGGGGTGGCACATACCTGCAATCCTAGCACTCAGGAAGCTGAGGCAGGAGGATCGTGAGCTTGAAATCAGCCTGGAATACATATGGAATTTAAAGCCAACATGGGTGCATACTAAGATCTTGTCTCAAAAGTAAATAAGCAAAACAAAGGGAAGGAGGGAGAAAGGGAGGATGGAAAGGAAAAAACACAAGTATAACACAGAAGTAAGATCTGAGTTGAGCTTGGTGCATTTGCCTAGGTCTGGAGGGCACATTATGACCTTAGAGATGTGCAGTGAAGAAACACCAGTCGTTTTTTACAAGAGGGGGGTTAATGATGTTTCCACTTAGCCCCATACAATGCTGCTTCTAGAGGCACTAAAGACTCCCCCACTTCTTTCTGATTCATTCCTGCTTCCCACTCCAAGGAAGTGTTGGGGCAGATTGCCCCGACTTTAACATAAGCAGTCTGGACCACCCGACATGGTGGTTCATCCCTGTAATTCCAGCTCTTAGGCAATGGAGCCAAGAGGATAGGAGTCGGAGGCCAGACTTAGCCACATACAGAGTTAGAAGCCAACCTGGACCACCTGAGAACCAGTTTTCTGTTTTTTGTTTTTTTCTTTTCTTTTTAAGAAAGTATAAAACAGCTGGGCCTTTCTTACCTCACTTGTAAAATGAGGATATAGAAGAACATCAATGTGCTAAGAGCTCAATAATTCTACTGTTTTCCTGAACACCACCACCATTGTCTCAGTTACTTTTCTTGTTACTTGTTGAAATACCCTGACAAAGGCAGCTTTAGAGAGACAAGAGTTTACATTGGCTCATAGATCAAGGGTGCCAGTCCATCATGGTGGGCGAGTCAAGACAGCGGGAACAGGAAGTATCTGGTCACATGACATCCACAGTCAGGAAGAAGAGAGTGATGAATGCTGGCTCTCAGCTCATGGTTTCCTTTCTACACAGCTCACAGTCCCAGCCCAGGGAATGGTGCCGCCTGCGGTGGGGGAATCCTCTGACCTCAACCTAATGAGATACTCTGCTACAGGTATGTCTAAAGGCCCATCTCCCAGGCGATTTTAGATCTCAAGTGGGCAACCGCGATGAACCTTTGCAGTCGTCATCCGCAATCATAACCATCAACACGATGTTTCCTCCGGCGCAGACCCTGTTGCTATGGCGCAGACCCTGTTGCTATGCAGTCATCTCAGCTTGGGCAGACTCAGGGTGATTCCTCCCTCCCCTGCGCTGAGGAGCTAGCTCTTCCCCTCTGATCATCTTCAATTTCCTTAGTTCATATACAAATGAAAAATAAAAAGGAAAACTCTGCACCTCTGTATGGTGGAGGGGGTTTATTGTAGACATGAGGGAGAGCATAGCCAGAGGAAGAGGTGTCTGGGAGAGTTAAGAGTGGACAGGACCCTCAGCCAGGCCATGGGGGGGGGGGGAGGGGGAGACGAACCAGGTACAGCAGCCAGGAGGCACAAAGAGACTGAGTGGGGACCCAAAATGGCTGGGTTATATAGAGAAGAGCAGCCCAGCCCTAGCTCTGGAAATAGCTTACATTTTCTTGTTTTCCTTGTTGTTTGTTTTTTGCTAGAGACAGGGTTTCTCTGTCTAGCCCTGGCTGATCTGGAACTCACTCTTTAGACAAGCTGGCCTCGAACTCAAGAGATCCGGCTGCTTCTGCCTCCTGAATCCTGGGATTAAATGTGTGCACGGCCAGCACCCGGCTAAATTTTTTTTCCAGCTGGCATTAACACCAACCATATGCTGAGCTTCAGACTGGCACTTGACGGATGTTTACACAAACAATGGGCAGAGCCCAGGGGTTCATTTACTTTGAATCTATGCTGAGGCAGACGGCAATCTGGGTTCTGCCGGTTAAGAATCTTCACGGGCAGGGGCAGGCAGACACAGAATTATCAGTCACAGAGCACACCACCTAGCTTGTGAGGAAAGGGCTGTATTTCATCGCGGAGGAAATTAGGACCCACGCCGATGACACAGATCCAGCTGAACAAAAGTTACAGTGGGGCCTCTTTTTCTGCCGCATGTCTTAAAACAACTTTCAATAAAAAGTTATTTCAGCGAATGTTTATGGAAGGGGGGGTGTCCCCCAGGTTTTCTGCGCGAGGTGGCGTTTCCTCCGACACTCATCAGTCCGGGTGTGGTGGAGAGAAGTGTGGGAAGGCGCTCCAGGGGCAGGGACTGGGCTAGTGTGTGGGCTCCGGTGGGGGAGGGACGCGGTTGTCACTTCGAGGAAGGCTCTTCCGCTCCAGGCGAAGCGGCCAGGTTTGACGCCTGGGTTTTCTGAGCACACTGCCCTAAATCAACCAGTGTGTGCTCTCCAGAACAGCACTCCTCCAGCTCAGCTGAGGGAGGCCCCACGATGGGGTCGTGGATGGAAACTCGCCCTCAGAGACAAGAGAAGCATCCTACACATGTCCCCTGGGGAGTCTGCTGTCATCATCCCACGGTGGGGATGAGTCTCTCTGGCAGGCCTCAAGGATCTCACACAAGAGAGACCCCAACCCCGCTTAGGGAGGCCTGGGAACAAGGCCCCTTTGGTACCCCGGCTCCTTTTCAGGATGCATGCCCACAATTCCTCCGCCCTCCCGCCTGGCCTCTTGCCAGCTTTCATCTATCTCCTAAGCACACCTCCTTAATCCTCCCCTTCCTCCTTCTAAAAACCTGCCTTTCCTTTCAATTGCTTCCTCAGACCCAGGCCGTGTTATTTTTGTGCTTACCTCTTCAAGGTTTTCCCCAGAGAGCTCTGGCTGAAGGCCGGTTTCAGACCGCAGGCCCGGGTTTTATTCCTCCTGTCATTGAGTGGCCATTCATTCTGCAAATATTTGATTAGGTGCACGAGCAAGGTCATTATTGTCAGAAATCGATGAACAAGCCTAGCCCAGTTGTTTGGTGAATAAATAATTAGCCAATTAGCTAAATAATTACAAGAGAGAACAGGAGAATTAAGAAGTGTCACAAGACGAGACCAGATTCTCCCATTTATCAGAAATTGTTATCCAGCCGCGCTTGATAGCAGAAACCTAAAATCCTAGAACAAACAGGAGGATCGTGAATCTGAAGCCAGCCTGGACTCTAAAGTAAGTTCCACCACACGCTGGGCTACATAAAGAGATCTTAGCAAACAACAAAACAAAAGCAGAAAATCCTACTGAAACCAGCATGGTGCTCCAAGATGATCACTCATTGGGCTAAGAGCCTTTGAAAAAGCTTCCCCAGGAGCTTTCTCCCTTTCCTCCTCCCACAGTTCAGTTTCCATGCCACAGAATACCTCTACAGACTCCCGCCCAGTCATAATTCCCCCAGATCTGCTGGCCACCTTAATGTCTCAAACCATGTTTGCACTTTTTAACGAATAACCTCATCTGTTAAAATTAGTACATAATGCAAAACAGCCGGGCATGATGGAAAAGGGGTGGGTTCTGGAGCCAGGCTGCCCATTTGCATGACTGTGATCCATACAAGTTGTGTGGCCTTTGGCAAGTTATAAGCACCCCGTGTTCAGTTCCCCCCACCATTAACAGGGTCTGTTCGACAATATCCAACCCACAGATGTATTATAAAGCTGTGAGGAGTTACTACTCATTTGGAACAATGCTCATTGTGTAATAAGGGCTGGAGGCAGCTGTTGGATGTTTGGTCTGGACCTCTGCAGCCACATGGTATCTAGCCTCTCAGAGTCAGCCAAGTCTCAGAATGCTGTTAGTCTTGGAGGAGGGCTGGAAAACTTATCAAAGGGACCAGTCACTGACAGCAATGAAGGATGCTACAGAGGTAAAGAGACCGGAAGGAAGGTGGTTCTCTAAAAGCAGCAGTCACCTCACCTGTGAGAAAGGAACACAGGGGCTTGTGAGCAGGGCTCGCCTCTCCATCGTTTGTTATGTGACTCTCAGTGATGACCACTTTCTGGGCTTCATCCCATTCTTTAATGATGGAGGAGAATATTCTTAGGATAGTGCCATTGGACTAATACTGACCTTAGGGATTCCATATTGCACTCTTCCTAATTTCCCCTCTGAGGAAACAAAGAGGAAAGCCATGTTTCCCAGGCATCATGGGGATGGTGGAAAGATTGGAAAGGGCCAGAGTCAGACACTAGCCTCACAACCCAACCTGGCTCCAAGACTCAGTTACTTCTCCAGTAAAATCAAGGAGTAATCCATATTTCCTGGGTCACCTTGAGGATCAGGCTGACCACGTGTGCTACACACCTGACCCAAGGCTTGCATGTTGTATGAGTACTCAATGACAATAGTTCCCAGGGCCCTTCTTCACTGGGAAATGGGAGAAAAAAGTAGGAGAGGGGCTGGAGAGATGGCTCAGAAGTTCAGAACAATTGCTGCTCTTCAGAGGACCAGGATTCGGTTCCTAGCACCCACTTGGTGGCTCACAACCCTCTGTAACTCCGGTTCCAGGAGATACAACACACTCTTTTGGCCTCTGTGGGCCTGCACACACATAGGGCACAGTCATATGTGCATTAAAAATACCCACACTTATAAAATAAAATAAATTGAAGCAGCAGCAGCACTCTAAAGACAGAACCACCAGATGACCTTTCTTTGCCACTTGAGATCCACTAAACCCATTTGGGAAGCCAGTCGGGCAGCGCACCAGGAGCTAAAGGGTTAACATCTATGTATGAATTTTTCGCCTCTGGTTCTTGAAGACATTTGGGACAGGGCTTCTCAGGGAAGAAAAGCCTTTTCCAAGTCCCTGCCTAGCAGCACAGCCTAGGGTGGTCTCCAGGGCACAGCTGCCCATGAGAAGTCTCTCTGCCAACATACTTCTACTGGGAGATTGAGACATTAAGATAAGGCACATGCCCAGGGCCTAAGGCTTGGTTCTCAGTCTTCTCTGAAAGCAATTATGATTGAGTCCACAAGTGTCACTGCTGTTCTAGACCTCAGGCCATGTAACAGGGACAGTGGCACCCTCTGTGTCAAGCCAAGGTGAAAATGCATCGAGTGCATCTAAGATTCAGTTGTGCCATCATCCCGAGATGCCAGACCCAGAGTCAAGGAACTGAGCCAGGTGCTCTTGAAGAGAAACTGGAGCACTACTAAGTAGGAGATAGTGTCTTCTTTATCTGTGCTCAGGGTTTGGGAAATCATCTTCCTTAGACCTGCCATCGCTTCTCATTGGCCAGCATTGAGTTGTATGCACACTTCTGGACCAATCCTAATTGGTTTAGACCAATTAGGCCAAATCCTCAAAACCTCCTAGACACTTGAGGACTGTGCAGTAGGAAGGGGAAAGTAGACTCTTAGCAATGCAACAGGCTACCCTTGACCCCAGAGACTCACTCTTGTTTGCAATGGGAGAACATGAAAACATCTGGGATTGAGGCCAGGCAATGGTGGTACATGCCCTTAATCCCAGCACTTGGAAGGCAGAGGCAGGTGAATCTCTGTGAGTTCAAAGCCAGCCTAGTCTACAAAGTGAGTTCCAGCTAGGGCTATTACATAGAGAAACTCTGTCTCAAAAAAAAAAAAAAAAAAAAAAAAAACAAACAGATGTATAAATTACATCTTATAATGACTAAAATTCCTTGAGGACTCCCAGAGCTCTGGATTGACTACAGGATTGTTATGAGATTCCAACAAGCTCACTGTGTTCATGCGTGCGTGCATGCGTGCGTGTGCATGTGTGACTACAGCCTGGGGGGGGGCGGGGTGCATCTTCTGTCTCAGTGCTCAAGGTGGCTGTTCTGGTCAGGAGAAGACTAAACGACCTTGTGGCAGAATGTGAACCTAATTCAATCCAGAGCCAAACCTTCCTCCCCAGAGCCACAACAGACGCAGAACAATGCTTGGCTGATGAAGGGCAGGATGCGGGCTGGCCATCTGCCAGGTCACTAGGCAAAAGATACTCAGGTGTGGAGTATCTCTGGTTTTGCTGCTGGGATATTGGAATAGTTCTGTCAAATGCATTTTCTGGGCCTTGGAGCATGCATGGACTTGAGGACTCTGCCTCTGAAACAGATCTTCCTCTCTGTCACAGTGGAGAGAAGTCACTCTTTTCATGCACGCTATGGTGTATCCCAACAGCAAGGGATTGCAGTGCTAAAAGGTAGTGGCAGCCAGTTGATGGAAATCAGCTATTTAAAACACTCATTTTTAAATAGTAGCTGACATTGATTGAGCTCCTACAGGTGCCAAGCACTTCGCTGGATGTTTTAGATCTGTTAATTCTCCCAATCCACACAGAAACCCACAAGGCGATTACCATGCCCATTTTACAGATAAGGACCCAGAATACAGAATGAGTAGCTAGCTTTGCTGACAGTCACAGTTGCCTAGGGGACAGAGCCACAATTCCAACTCAGACTCTATAGCCAAAACCCACACTCTTGACCACACTTGGCACAGGGAGTTTTGTTGCTGTTATTACTTGGTTTTGTTTTCAACAGACTTAGCTTTTAAAAGTCTACTGAAACCCCACCCCTATCAACACCTCCGAGCACGATGGTATAAATTACTGTGATGGAGGAGCCTCCACCGACACACGAAGTTGCTCCAAGCTTTGAACCATATATAATGGCACATGGCCGCTATTAGAGCATCATCCCAAATAGTTGTCTGTCCTGAACACCCTCTGTTCTTTGCCAGCTGTGTCTTCCCCCTCCAACATCTGCCGTCTTGGGACTTCTGCCTGCTGTGGGACATCACATGGCGGCTGGAATGACAGAATGGCTTCAGACACTCACTCACGACTTCATTTTCCCCCTCCCCCCACACCATGATATTTGGCTTGGTAGCTTGATCCTTTTCATCACTGGCTAAAAATCCAGCATCAGAACATAGAACAGTTTATTTCTTTACTCTCTTTGTTGCTTGTGAGATTGGGCAATTATGAATGACAGTTGTAAACATCTGTCTCTGTTAGGTTTTCTCTTGCTGTGAAGAGACACCAAGGACTCGCACAGCATCGGAGATGGAGAGGCTTCAGGTCACCCATTCTATACATGTGAAAAAGCACACAGACAATGGGCAGAGTCCTGTGCCCTCCATCAGAGTACATCCCATTAGGCCCTTTCCTTTGTGGGAAGTTGGATCCCATGGGCAGAAATCACACCTGACCACCTATCCTCTACTGCACAGTACCCGTGACTGTCTGTGGTGAGGAGAAGGAATGACCTTCCTCTGACATTTCTTCACCTTTCCAGAGCTGCCCTCTGCCCTCTGCCCTCTGCTTCTATCTGTAGCAGAGGGAAGGAAGGAAATTAACATTCCAGAACCTCCATGGTGCATCATCAGGGCGGAGACCAAGTCAGACCGTAACTCTTATCCTTGGCTGTACACTGCATCACCCACAGGATGCCAGAGCCTATCCCTGGGGCACTCAGATTGTGTTTGTGTTTGCTGTGTACCTGGCCCTAGACTAAGCCCTTTATACACAAGATCAGATTTAGTCCTACTGTGCCTGCTGAGATGTGGACCTCATTACCACCTTCATTCTGCAAATGAAAAAACAGAGCCCAGAAAGGTTAAAAAAAAAAAAAAAAGAGTCACTCAGGGTCACACAGTTAGTGGGGGCTAGACCAAGGTGCCATTAAAGACAGTTCGATTGCTTTCTGATCTGATAGCTCATCTGAGCCCTGCACATGGTGAGCACACACATTTATACATCAAAAACATCTCTTCCTCCCTTTCCCTCTTTTTTTTTGTGCACACAATTTATTTGATTTTACTTTACATCCCACAGTGCTGAGGAATGTACCTAGGGCCTCGTGCATGCTAGACAAGCTTTTCCACCACACCCCAGCCCCACAGTGAAGTCCTTCCACCCAGCCTATGCAAACCATTATTTGGTAAGCGCAGATCCCCAGAAGCCAGCCATAAGCAAAGCTCACCAGAGGTGTGCTTCACTATAGAGGTGTGCCCACAGGACTGCCCCGTGAGGGATGCTGACAGCTCTGCTGGAAGGCTGGTGTCAGAGCTCTTTGGCTCCACCAAAACGCAGACAGAAGCAATCAGGTCTCTTTACACTTGTTCTAATATACACACCATGCAGAAAGAGCTCAGCTGGACTCCAGCACCCAGGCTTGAGCTATTCCCCAGCCTCATCTCCTGAGTGGCTGGGACTACAGGAAATGTGCCATGGATTCTGATCTCGTTTTTGTTTTTTGTTGTGTTCTCTCTCTCTCCTTCTCCCTCTTCCTCTCCATTTGTGTTTTGGACACAGACTTTACTATTAATTCTTGGTATATAGACCAGGCTAGTCTTGATCTCACTATGCTATCTTTATGCCTCAACCTCCCAAGTACTGGGATTACAGGCGTGCATCACCAAACCTGGCTGGCCTGGCTTTTAGGTGGGATTTTCATTGATATAACATACTAACAAAGAAAGTGCACACACGTTCATTGTACTGCTCAACAGATTCTCACAAAGCCAACACCCTGGTATGTTAGTCCCATCTGGCTGTTATAAAAGATTGCTATAGATTGTAGGCTGATAAACAACAGGCTTATTTCTCATGGACTGCTGGAGGCTAGGAAATCCATGGCCAGCAGATTGGGTGCCACCTGCCTTCTCCAAAGCAGAGGGTCCAAATTCTTCTCAAGTCATTTGTTAAAGGAAGCCGCCTTGGTCATGAGAACACCACCCTCCCCACAGCCTCATCTCCTAACACTACCACAGTGTGGATGAGGATTTGGATGTGTGCGTGGATGGTGAGAAGAGGGAACACAAACATCACCTACAACTTCCAGGGCTGTGATCCATTTCTTCTGGGTACCAATGTCATCGTAATGATTGAGGGGTGTATTTAAGTGTCCCCAGAGTTCCACTGGAGACTTCAAAGCTATTATTTCTTACATTGACTTTTACATCACAGGTGGATATCCTTTTACAAAGGAGAAACTACAAAAACAAACAAGAAAGCAACAGTACATCACATACTGGAAATCACCCGTTGCTATTTTAAATACAATGCGAACCTTCTAGGAGGCAGGCTGCTATTTATTCCAGTTCATTAAACCCCGGAAGGGGTTCCTCTTCACATTTAGACAGGTTGGTTTTCTCCCTGGGGCATTTAGTGCAAAAGTGACAGTGAAGGGGTGGGCCCTCTTTCCTTGGCCACTTTGTGTTCCCTACAGCTCAGTGTACACATCTCTTCATTTCTAGGCAGCTCCACCGTGGGGGTCAGCTGGAGAGGCAGTATCTAATTCTAGCACAGGCTCAACCCTCAGACAACCTGGGCTCCAATCCAAGCTCCATCACAGCCTCATTCAGTGACCCTGGGCAAGCTACTTATTTCCTTAAACACCAGAGCCCTCAGGTGTAAAATGAGTCGACTCTGTATGGGATGTGATCATATCAGAGGGAAATGGGGCGTGTCAAGCACTTATCACAGTGCCTGCTGTGTTGAAGGTCTATTCCTTGGTTATCATGACTAGATAACATCCTCCCTCCTGGAACACAGGCAGGAAGATAGAGCAGTCAATTCAAATCCATTTTTAAGACAGGGAGGAAGGGAGCGGAGGCAGGGGAATCTGCAACGGTCCTGCAGGCGGCGAACCATCACCACTTGTCTTCAGGCTCTGATTCTAGAGGATTCTGCAGCACGGAAGCTCCGGAATGTGGAGGTTTGTTCCTGTGGGTCCAAGAGACTCCTGCACCACCACGCCAGGAATAACAATAAATAGTGAATCCTGGAGCCTACGATGTCCAACCTAGTGGTAGTGTGGTCCCTTCGTGGAGCTCTTTCCACCTAGCTGAAACCAACAGTCAGCCAGGAAGTTAATTATCTTTGGAAACACTCAAATCATTGTGAGAGTAGCTCCAGGAGACGTCACCATGACAACTAGGAGTCAGGGGCTGATAAGATCTGAAGCCCCCCTACCCCCACCTATGCACCACAAACTCAGACTTGATAAAGAGCCCGTCTCTGGTGATTGTGGTAGGAGAGGGGGCATGAGGCTCACCCATTCCTTCTTATGGCTCCCCAGAAGGCTTCGTGCAGTGCTTGAGGGGTGAAAGCACTCTGGGTAATTGCCCTCCCAAAATAGCTTGTGGAAATGATCCCTGTAGGGCCTCTGGGAGCCAGGCAGAAAGCTAAGGCTGGGTTCCTCAAAGCACAGGGCAAAGACCCTCAGGAGGAATGAAGTGCCTTCCTGCTGTCTCTTTCTCACCCACCCAGGTAAAAGCATGGGGTTTAATCTTCCAGAAATTTTGAAGCCTAGTGTAGCCTTTCCCTAAACTGAGACACTAAAGTCAGAGTTGGTGGTTCACAAGGGAAGCGGCAGATCCTGAGTCCTGGGCAAGAAAAAAAAAATCTGTCTTTCTGTTCTCTGTCTCTTTCTCCTTCCCTTCCCCCCCCCCCCGTGTGTGTGTGTGTGTGTGTGTGTGTGTGTGTGTGTGTGTGTGTGTGTGTGTGTGTGTGTGTGTGTGTTTCTCTGTGTACCCCTGGCTTTCCTAGAACTCTCTCTGTAGACCAGCCTGGCCACAAACTCAGAGATCCCCCTGCCTCTGCCTGCCAAGTGCAAGGATCACAGGTGTGAGCCACCATACCCAGCCAGGAATAAATCTCTTGATAGGGGAACTCCTCAGATCCTGGGGAGTATGGGTATGATCAGAAGTTCCAGGGAGCTGGTTTGAGGGCATGAGATGAGTAATACTCTTTACCAAGAAAGCTGTGTATAGTTGGGGTTTACAGTGGAGTAGATCTGAGGCTGGGCTTTCTTGTGTGTCCTTGGGTAGGCGCCTCAGTCCCCATGCCTGTAAGACAGAATCCTAATGCTTAGTGCTCATGGCTGTAGACACAATGTCTGGGGCAATGTCTTAAAGTGGGACCAGCTAAGAAGACGATTGTTGAGGGAGCCAGAAGCCAGGGCTGGTTCTGGCCATCTGGGTGAGGCCAGGATGTTTATCAGCCAAACAATGCCTGACTATGGCGATTAGACAGCCCTAGAATGGCTGGAGAGAAGTACCAAATTAAAGAGTTGATACTTGGGTGCGATTGTGCTTAAAATCGTGGGGCAGGGGATGGCAGGTGGAAGAGAGTCCTCCCAGCGGGGAGAAGAAGTTGAAGGGAGGCACACTGGGTATTTGGAGTCAGGAAGAGAGAGAAGCAGTAAAGACCCTCCGCAGGGTCACAGTCTAGCCTGTGGAGTGAGTCCCACCTGCTCAGGGAAAGGAAGACAGAGGAGGACTTGCTTTCCCAGCAGGGTGGCTCTTGGGTGGCAATGTTTTAGCACTGATGCCTTCTGAGCCCTGGTATGCAGAGCTATCCTCTGCTACTCCACAAACCAGGCCTGGCTCATTGGAATACACCTGTAATCGCAGCACTAGAGAGCCTAAGGCAGGAAGGTCAAGAGTTGAGATCACCCTAGGCTATGCAAAGATCTCATCTATAAAGCCTGGCATAGTGGTTCACACTTGCAGTCTCAGCACTAGAGAGGCTAAAGCTCAAGGTTAGCCTGGGCTATGTGGTAGGTTCTAGGCCAGCCTGGGCTATAGAGTAAAATCCTTTTTTGAAACAAACAGGTCTGTCAGTCAATCTACCAAATGACTAAAGCTAACTTACAAACACCAGTGTAGTGGACAGTCACAAAGGTGCTGAGCTAGATGAATCTGCCCATCTCAGAGAGAGAGAGAGAGCACGGCTTGTCCAACCTGTCTCTGTTAAAGTCGCATGACTACAGACATCCAGTCAGGCCTCAAGTATCTGTCTGTCATGACAGGTTAATTCCACTTGGGAAGACCTGGAAGCGAAACGGGTCCTGCTTCTGAAGTCACTGGAGACTCAAGGCACTCAAGAAATAGTGTCTGTCTTTTGGCAAGTAAAAAAAAAAAAAAAAAAATCTTTCCCGTTATCAGTCCCAAAACCCCTGATGGCAATCCAGGGACAGATTGTATCAAGCAAGCTGTCGGGTGCAAACAATAGAAAATCCATCCAACAGTGGCCTAATTAGGTGTTCATTTTCGTCAAATAAGGACAAGTCTAGGGACAGATACTGCTGGTTCCAGCATTGTGCAGGCTGCTGACCGGCCCTGTTATCCCTGCTCTCAAGGCTAACCTGTGCCTCTGGCAGCTCTGCTGCTAAGGAAAAAGATAGGTAAAGAGCATTTCATGAGCATAAAAAATAGTTTAATACAAACATAATCTGTGGGACTGAGGGAGACAGCTCCTGCCGTAAAATACCTGCCACAGTAGCATGAGGGCCTCAGTCCTGACCCCCCAGGCCCCCTAAAATCAAGGCATACCAGTCCACACCCTTAACCCTGGCACTAGAGGCTTTGAGGAGGAGGGTCCTGCAGCTCCTTGTCCATCTTAGGCAATCACTGAGCTCCAGGTTCAGTGACCTGCCCATCACCCAGAGGCATGCAGATCTCTGAGTTCCAGATCAATCTGATCTACAGAGAGTGTTCCAAGGACAGCCAAGGCTGTTACACAGAGAAACCCTGCCTCAAAAAACAAAACAAACAAACAAAAAAACCCCAAAACCAAATATCCTAATGGTTTCCAAACCTCCCCTAAATTATACACTTAACTGTATCTTTGCCATTCTCCATTGATTTGCTGCATATGAATATAGCCCCAGCTTTACTTTTTCTTGGATGTTACACAAATGCAAGTTATATGCCCCTGCCCCGCCCTCCCACAACAGGATCTTATGCACCTCAAGCTGGCCTCAAATTCATTACATAGACGACACCAAACTCCTGTTCCTCCTGCCTCCACCTCCTGAGTGCCAGGGTTACAGGCACGCGACCATCAGGCCTGGCTTATGTGACCCCAGGGGTCACACCTAGAGCTTCATGCATGCTCGGGAGCTCTCAATTGATGTACTTTCCTGTGACTTGTTTCTTTCATGTTTAGATTTATCCATGTTGACCATGGCTTTCGTATATCCTCTACTGTATAACATTCCATTGTGAATGATAGCACCACGCATGCTCAGGGGATTTTGAGCGCTGCTATGGATTTTCTGGCACAATTCCCACAGCTACTGTAAAAGCTGCCCTCTGCACTGCTCTGCTGTGTGTTCAGCCCCAGAAGGAGCTGCTGAGCCTTTCCCAAGTGGTTGCTCCCTCCAGGGATAGGGGCTCCCCATTGTCCTACAGGCTCACCAGGCGTGGAGACTGTTCTGCCAGCTAATTTCCCACAACTTTTCAAGTTCCCCAGGGGGATCTGAAACCACACATTCCTCTCTCCTAACTATTGTAGCACAGTGCTCTTCCCTCGTACTAAATTCTGTCAGAAGCCACCTCTCCTGTCTGCTCTGCTGGCCATTGGAATTCCATCCCACCTTTGGCACAAATTAAGGGCCATCTTTCAGCTCCCAGTGGAGGAGGCTGCTGCTTTGGCTCTCTATCCTCGGAGTCCCCCCCCCCCCCCCCAAGGATGTAAGCGAGCTCAGAACGGCCTGCCTGTGAGTAAGGCCACAAACCAGGGTGTGGGCTCTGTAGCGTTTGTATTGGCCGTGTCCTCCCTTTCTGGCTTTTGTTTTTCTTAGAGGACTGTTGCATGTTCATTTGGTTTGGGGTTTTTCTGTTGATTTTTTTTTCTTTTCCACCCCACCCTGAATTTTGTTTATTTTTGTCCTTTTCCTCGTTCCTGACAGTGTTCCAAATAGCTGAGGTTTTTTTAGTGACTTGCTTGGGGACAAATGAAGGGCCACTGTCCTTTGAGCGTACTTCTGACTGACTCCTATGCTGTGTTGTTTTGTTCCGGTGGGTCCCCAAATGTCAGGGCTTCTGCTAGCAGATGGCACACCCGCTACAACCAGAGACACCAGCTATTCCAAAGAACCCCATTCTGTCCCAGAAGTATCTATAGAAACAAAGGTGTGAGAAAATTCTGACTTTTAAATGGGACTCCTGCCTCACATACACTTTTAACACATTATTCAGTGACTAATTTGATGGCAGAGCCAAGGAACCGCCTTGAGAATTTTTATTGAAAAGCATTTTGACAGGGGCTGAGACTACATTGACCACTGAGTCTGGCAGAATTTATTAGCGGGACGTTGGGTCACCCACAGAATCTCTGGGTGAGCTGGAGGACAGGGTGGGAGCCACACAGCCAAAAATAGTACCCAGAGAGGCCCTAGTACTGCCAACAAGCCTCAAATACTTCATTCTTCCTCACCCACACTCCATACTGGATGCCACCACTGCTGTCTCTGGGACATGGGCTTCCTGCTCAGACTGCCCTTGACAGGAAGGCTTCCTTTAGATACACACAGTAGCATGCCCTTTCCTAGCAGTAAGGGAAGCTGGGAAAACAAGTATGTCATTCAAGTTTGAATCTTCTCTGTGACAGAAAACGTAAAATAATTATGGTGTAAACAAAATACACATTTATGTTGCCTGTGTTTTTTTCTTTTTTTCTTTTTTTTTAAAGCGAGGGCAAACGGTGCAAGGTGGCCATAATGTGTTCCTTCGCTGAGTTGTGCTCTTGCGTGCTGCCTAGTACATGTTTGAGATCTGCCGTCACACCGTGTTCCCGCCATCAGGAGAGAGAACAAGGTTGGATAGGAAATGTGTCCCACAGACTTGTGTGTCTGCTGGTGCTGTTTTGGGAGGCTGTAGAGCTCTGAAGAGGTGAGGCCTGGATGGCAGAGTTGCTAAGGACAGGTCTTAAAGGTTAGACTCATCCCTGCTTCTGGCTTGCCAGGGTGTGAGGTCCCCATTGCCCGCTCTTCCCCAGTGAGCCACACCCTTCCAAAATGATGAACTCCGGCATCTGAAACCAAAAGCTGCACTAATCCTTCCGCCCTTAAAACTCTCAGGTCTTTGGTCACAGTGAAGAGCTGAGTGATGAATGCATTTGCTATCTACTTCCTGGAAAGTGTACATGCCACTTCCAGCTCAGTGGTTGGATTGGTCACTTGGCCAGATCTAACAGAGAAGGGGTCTGAGCAGTGATCCAGATAGCCAAGCACACAACTATAAATTGGAAACTGTTTTGTGTATTTGTTTTTGTTTTTCAAGACAGGGTTTCTCTGTGTAGCCCTTGCTGTCCCGGAACATACTTTGTAGACCAGGCTGGCCTTGAACTCTCAGAGATCTGTTCACCTCTGCCTCCCCAGCACTGGGATTAAGGTGTGCGCCACCACTGCCCAGCTAAATTGGAGACTCTTTTATGAAAGAAAAATGGGAAAACTGAAGGCCCCACCTCTGAGGATCAGCTTTCATAGTCCCAGTAAGCACCAAAGGAAGGAGGCAACTGACCCACATCAGTGATCAGCATGCCTGACCATGCAGTAGTGACACACATACCTTGGTGGTAACCAACAGCTCTCTAATTGGACTTTAGACTTGCTCAGCAAGAGGGAGGCCATGTCTGGTACTGGAAACCTAGCCAACTACTCAGCGCTAGCGAAATCACGGTTATTGGAAAAGAATCTACAGCCCCTAATTTGCTAAATCTACACCCACTGATTTACCAAGTCCCTGACAACAATCTACAAATATTTACCCTTTCGCCCATGGTTAGTGTGGTCTTTACCCCTCATCAAGGAAACTTCTCTTTTCAACAGATGGAGGACCACTACAGGAAACCACAGCCAATCAAAATGCAGGGTTGTGGAACCCAGTCCTAATAGATACATCTGTAAAAACCCTTGTGCACCTAAGGCTCAGGGAACATTGTAAAAGAGGATTTGAAAAGATTATAAGGGCCAGAGGATCATGGAGTTTGGCGTGAGACTGTGTCTCCCAGTAACGTCAGAAGCTATAACCCACAAAGTCTGCCCAAATGTGAGCTGATACTATCACACCAATGGCTCTGCCAGCGTGGATGTGGGAAACCCCATGGGGCCTCAGTCCTACAGGAAGATCTCTAAGCAACCGAGGAACAAGGAACGGTGGGAGCAGGGGAGGAGCGCAGCAGTTGGTGGTCGGGTGCCAATTGTCAGCTCCGAACACATGCATACAAGTAACACCATAGGGACTGAGCCGGTTATATTTAATAATGTATATTGCATTCAATTATGAAAAAAGAGGCCATGAATCTGGAGACCATTGGAGATGGATCTACATAAGGGTTGAAAGGGAGAAAAGGGAAGGGGGAGATGAAAAATTTTGAAAGTTATAAAGGAGAAGGAAAGTGATGGATGGTCATCAGAGGAGGCACTGACAGCGCCTGTCACATGAGGTTAGCATTTTTGCCTTTGGCTATGGAGTATGAGCTCTGTTGTTGGTCAGGGATCAGGAAAGCATCAGTATGGGGGCAGGCCACTCTCCAAACAGGAAACGGTTTGCTAACATACAGTTACTAAACATTATGGTTTGGATCTTAAATGACCTCTGGAGGCCTGTGACAATCTCTAGAACCTTTAGGAGGTGGGGCCTAGTGGAAAGATGATCATTGGGGGGGTGTGCCCTTGAAGGCTGTTGGGACCCCCAGCTTTTTCCTCTGCCTTACAGGGTGAGCAGCTTTGTCCCACAGCACACTCTGGGTCTCAAAAATGGGACTCCATGACCTTCTGGAAGGTTAAAGCAAAGTCGGGATTTTCTGACTGTTCACGTGGTATCACAGGCAGAGAGCACCAGCTCAGGAACGGTCCCTGTCACCTTCTACCCTGGCCATGCCTGAGGCCAGCCTGTATCTCCCTGTTCTGTGTGCTGCCCGGAAAGCAGCCACCATCCCTGGCACCATCGGGAGAGGGCAGACCGTTGGAACAAGCCCAAATGAGAGCTGGAAATGAGCTTGGGCCATCAGGCAGATGCTGGGGTTCTGAGTGCTACGGGAACAGCTGTTAGCAGCAGCTGTGGCTATGTGTGCTGTTCGGGTGCCTCCCTGGATCCAATGCTCATACCAGAGCAAAGGGAGGGCAGGGCAGACGTCTCCTCTCCTGAGGGTGCAGGCTTATATCCTTCACCCAGCGGGCAGGACTTGTCCACTCTGAATTGAGACGAACTGGGAACTGTTTTTGAAAAGTTTTACTTGAAGTGCCGGGGAAGTGCAGAGCTATACCACTAGCCTCGAGAGTTTCCCCTATTAGACCGGGGACCTGCAGACACGGCGGCCTCATATTTCTGACCACTGGAGAGAGATGGTGCCCTTAGCTGTGACTCTGCACTGGGGATTCAACTCCTAATGTATTTCTCAGTCCCAACAACAAACCAAAACCAGATTAGAACAAAGCAAAATAGAGAACCTTCATCCCTCCAGACACTGAGCCAGCTACCTCTGGCCTGCTCCTCCAAATGCCCTCCAATCCGGCTCCCTTCTCCAATGCGCAGCTTGCTCCTTCCCTCTGCCCGCCCTGCTTGGCTCAAGTCTTAATCCTTGCCATGGCTACAGGAAAAACAACACAACACTGGAGCAGAGGAGAGTCCGGTGGCAGAGCCTTTCTGAGAAGCATTAGAACCAGGAATTTCCGTGACGACACAGCCCAGAGGGAAACCTTGGCATCTTGGATCACAGATCAGGAAAACGTAGCTTCGGGGTGGGAGGAAGAAAGACCTTCCAAAGACCAAGAGGCTTCTGGGAAAAATAAGATGGAGGAGGGGCTCTGTTGAGGTGGGAGGCAGTTAATGCTCCTGCCACCCTGACAGTGTCTGGCCCTTAAATATTCCCAAAGGTGCTTAGCATCCTCACATGATTGTGTACAGAGGGAGGAATTTGGAGGCGAGGAACAATAGGAAACTGAGACCCTCACTTCTGAGAGGAGAGGAAAGATTCCTATGTCAGGACTATAGGCCCCAGGCATCTTATAGGCCTGGAAGGAGGCTTAGGGGTTAACACTCCCAGGGAATGAAACTGAGGTAGCACGTGGGGGTGGGGCCCAGCACTGGTTTATTTTAGAAGCAGAACACTCATGGATGTATTTCTGAACCTGAAACAGGACAGGTGAAAGGAAACAAGGAAAGAGGCTTGGTGTCTGTCTCCAGGGAGGGAGTGGTCATGTGGTTTTCCCGGACACACACACACACACACACACACTGCCCCTCTCATACATGCCTGTGACCCTGATGGCCTGGCTGGATTCCCCACCCCAGCCCAGTCTCCCTGCTCTGGCTCTGCCCCTGCCAACACCAAGGAAGTGGTGTATGGGACGGCAGCTTTTCGAGGCTGCTTATGAAACCGATGACTAAGCCCCCAGGGCGGCAGAAGGGGCAGCACATGCCTAGTTCAGCAAGAATGAGCACAAACCCAGCGTGGGCTGACTGCCAACCTTATGTCAGCCTAGTCCCCCAGGATGTGAAGATAGTAGGGTATGGTCCTCGCTGTGAAGAACCAGGCAGAACTACAGGAACTGCAGTCAGAGGAAAAAATCTACATCTGACAGTGATAACTTACAGGGTGTCTGTGATGGAGGCAGAAAGAGGAAACTTTTCCATCTGCATCACCATCCCGTAGTTCCACATTTCTTCAGCTCTCCCTCTGCCCCATGCCTCCTGATCCAGTCAGCCTGGCGTTTGTGACTTCCAGGTTTCTCTGTCTGCCTCCTACTGGTTCAGGCCCTCATTTCAAGCCATGGACCAGACTCCCTGCACTCAGCATCCCAGGCAGCTCAGCTCCAGCCATCTCACTCCTCTCGTTTGAGAACCCCTGTGGTGTCACACAGCCCCCAGAATAAATGTTAAGCCCCAACATTCCTCACTCTGTAGTTCAAATTGGTCCAAGGCTTAGAAGTAGCATGGGCTCCAGTGGGCTCGTGGGCTCATCCAGCCCCTCTTCTGTCTGGGTGTTGTCTTCTGTCATATCTTAATGCTTTTCTCATGGTGCCAAAATGGCAGCAGCAAATCCTGCCCTTCCACTTTAGGAGAGGGGGGGGGAGATATCATTCCCCAAGGCTACCTTCTTTAGTTTCTTAGGTCAGAATGAGTCACATGTCACCCTTGGACAGGAAGGATTTGCTGATTAGTCTACACTGGGACTGTTTGCCCCACTTTAGGGTTAAAATGGCAGCAATTACGGAGTTCCAGGGCCATGCAACCTTTTGACATTGACGTCTACAAGTGTGTTAGACCACATGGACACATGTAGCTCAAGGGCTACCGGTTAGACATGCCTGGGGTCACTCTACTGAAATGTGACAGCCCTCTAATTCAGCCCTTACACGTGTCACCTCTTACTCTGTGCCATCTACTGCCTCATCTGCCCCATGCCGAGTCCTTTGCACACACGACACCAGTCACAGAGTTGGGATAGAGTCCTAAAGGTGACAAGGAACTTACCCAGTATCACATAGCTGGTGGTTGGTGGATCTGGAATCCCAGTCCAAGCAGAGCAAATATCTCTAATTATTACTACCTCCTGCCTTACCCGGTTGCTCAAACAGCTAGGGATTAGGAGAGACATGCAGGTGGCTGAGTCAACACTCTGATTCAGAAGTGTGAACGCTGGATTTTCTGCTGAGGAACTGCATCTCCTGTGGTAGGATTCAGTATGCATGGGCAAGAGCTGTCAGAAAAAGCGACAACCAGCAGCAGGGCACTCTGGCTACAGAAAGAGAAAGCCATGGCTGCCAATATCTAGTTGTCTCAGCAAGGCAGGCAAAGGAGGGTCAGGAAGGGCCTGCTCACCTCCAGATGAGCAGCCACAGGAAGCAGAGGATCCTAGGCCCTGGAGAGCAGAGCACACACAGACAGCACCTAAGGTAGCTAGCCTGCCAGCTGCATCACTGCCAGCATCCCCCCTGAACCTTCATCCTGGGCCTGCCTGGCAGAATCGGAGCTCAGGTGTGGTAACAGGTAGGCAGGGGACAGAGGTGAAAGATCATTTATCCCCAAGGTGGTCAGAGAGAGCTGGGTTCAGTGCCTGGAGACTGTAATCCCAGCACTAGGGAGACTGAGCGAGAGGACCATGAGTTCAAGACCATGCTGGCTGCTCTACCTATTAAGTTTCAGGCTACCTAGAGAGACTCTTTCTCAATACACAGCACCACACACACACACACACACACACACACACACACACACACACACACACGTACCAATTTAAGGAGAAAAGATGAAGAAATGACAGTGTGTATCCCAGACTTTGTGTGAGTGTGCTGATTTTTAACCTTCAGATACTATTATTTCCTTATCAGTTCTTAAACTCATAGCGGGACAAACAATACACACGGATAGTTCAGAAATAGCAAGTGGGCCCCTTTGCTGTCCCGTTTTCTGAGTCACAAGCAGAAGCTTCTCATTACTGGCCTACACAGCAGAACTCTACAACACTCCCAACCCCCCACCTCACTCCATGCAGCTGCTGCTGCTGATGTCATTGAGTAGCGGCCAGTAGAAGCAGCCACACCAAATAATTCTCAAACCCTACTGGCCTAAGCCATCTGGGAACTGAGTCTGTCACTTCTGTGGAGATCAACGTCCTATATGGGCTACACTGGGACAGAACAGAGACCTGGAGTAAAATGAGTAAAGCAGGGTTTTGAGGATCATATTCCCCTTTGTGATGGGAGTGGGTTGTTTGCATGGGGAACAGTAGTGGGAAAGACAGGAACTGGATTGCTTAGGGCCTGCGAGTGGAGAGAAGACACCAAATAGTGATTCTGAAAACAAGCTCCCACCCCCCAAACCGGTCAGCGGATATTCAAAAGAACCTGACTTGTTTTTCATTATTTATTCGGAGGGTTTTGAGACAGCTGTGTCTCACTATGGCAGTCAGCCTGGCTTCTAGACTGTGACCCTCACCCTCTATACTGGTGGAGATTACAGGTGTGAGCCACCATGCCTGGTGAACTGTGGTTCTTTTAGAAGCAAATGGACACACCTCAGTTGGGAACTCAGCCATCTGGCCACTTCACAGGTCCCTGTGAGATGAGACACCTGTCACCCTGTCTGAGAGTCATTACCTTTATCTGACAGTCAGCGGTTCTCCAACCCAGAAAAGCTCATAAATGTAGGCTGTGACACATCCAAGGGTAAAGACTTAACCCCGCCTACAGTCCTATGAAAAGCCAAATGGTTGTCACAAATGCCATCTGTTTATGCGTATCACTTACACGAGAACATCCAGGTCCTCTCTTTAGAGTCCTTTTTTTTTCTAGCTTTATACATGATTGGAACAAACTTGATTCCTAAGTTGGCAGATCAATTACAGAGGGGAGAGAGGTTGCCTGAAACACTCAGATAGCAATCTGAAGTAAAAATTGCCCAACAACCGTATGCAGAATATAGACACATGCATGCACGCCCATATAAATATGTATATCTGAGTAGTTAAAACCTGTACTTTCTTCATATTTTCCATATTCATATTCTCCATATTCACTTAATATCCTTTTATGATTCCAGGATTTCATTAAGGGTGCCACATTACTTTTAATTGCCCTGTGTCCTTGGGAGGAATTCCCACCACAGCCCCACCTCCATGAAGAGGAAATGTCTCCATAAATTATTTGGAATTTTTCTGTGCAGAAGATTTTTGTCTTCGCCAAAGGTTTATTTACCTCATCATTTATTTATATCCATGTGTCCTTATGGATATTAATTTTCTACTTCGGAGTTAAAATCGCTCATATCATCCCAGCTTTGGTCACCACGAGTCCTTCCAGTTGGCTCCTGTGCCCTGTGTCTTTTAGTCAGATCCCTTTCATTGTACAGTCAGTGTTTAACCTCAGTGTTCCAGTGGACTTGTGTCACCAGACTGTGACCTTCACAGATGTAGCTTAGCGTCTGCCTCCCTTTGTGCAAGAAGGCTAACAGGCTGTGATTCTAGTAAAGTCTTTTCTCCCCAAGAATTGCCTTTGCTGAAGGGACCACTCTGAATGCATTTCATAATGAGCATTCCTCACCTTGCTGCCAAAGCCACAAGGGGCTCTTTCTTGGCTCTTTCTGGTGAGAACTTGGCAGAGTTCCTGGGGTAATGCTCACAGCAGTGTGGAGCTCCTACATTGCAGGTTCTAGGACCTTCACGATTGTTCACATTCATCCTCCAGCCATTCTCTGGATCGGAGCTCCAGCTGCTCTGCGGTAGGCAGGCAGGCTGATCTCGGATGGGCTCCTTGGCATTGCCTGTCTGAACGTGTTTTAGGATTCTCACTGCACTGCAACCTCAGTTCCAAGATGGGTCCAAGAAAAGTCAATGATCTTAGGTTTTCCTAACTCTTTCTTTTTATACAGACAAGTGTGGTGCCCTCTAATTTCCAAGCCCTTCCATGCCAGAGCTGAATCCAGAAATCTGTTGGGTTTTTTTTTTTCTGAGTAACTCATAAAATTCAAAATATAGTCAGTTCTCTACAACCACGGGTTGTGCATCTCTGAATTCAACCAATCATAGTGTGGTGGGTTTTTTTTAATGATGTCCCTCGTAAGCTCAGCTGGTTGAATAGTTGGTCTTCAGTTGTTGGTGGTGTTTGGGTAAGTTTAGGATGGGGCATACTGGAAGATGTATATCAATATGGTGGGCCTTGACATTTCAAAGCTCATGCCATTCCCACTGTGATTTTTGCTTCCTGCGTGTGGTTTAAGATGTGAACAAGCTCCCAGCCTCTGCTCTAGCTGCCATGTCTGTAGCTTGCTGCCATGCTTCCCTGCCATTATGGACTCTTCTCCCTGTGGGACCATAAGCCAAATAAACCCGTTCTTTAAGTTGCCTTGGTCATAGTGTTTCATCACAGCAATAGAAAGGTAAATAATACCCACAGGTTAAAAGATATATTTAATTGCATCTCTAGTCATTATTTCCAAATAAAGTGTAAGAACTATTGTTTGCATAGTGTTTCCATCACATGGACAGCATAAGCAATCTTGAGGTAGTTTAAGGTCTACTAAGGGGTGGGTATCGATTATATACAGATACTGTGGTGTTTTTCATGAGGGAACTGAGCATCAGCAGATTTGGGTACCCTGTTGGGGCAGGGGTGGGAGAGGCCCTGGACTTCGTCTCCATGGATACCAAAAGGTGGCTATGCCTAACATTCTGAACCTACTTAGAAAAGTTCAAGGTATCCTATACATGAAATCCTAAAGATAACCGAGTACTATGATAAGCATCCTACGTCATCAAGAAAAGCCCAAGTTGCATTCTAAAAAAAAAACCCCACCAAACAAAGCAAAGAAGAAAGTTCAGTCTTGAAAGCTCATCAGAATAATCATTAAGCTTTGCCCCCCCCCACTCCCACCCCAGGGCTCAGCCTCTAACTCTTAGAACCTTTCATCCTTCTGCGGTGCTGGCTCACCACACAGGCTCAGTCCTCTGTCGATTATGTATAAAAACAGCTACACATTAGAAACACAAACATAAATCAGCCCCCATGGACATGCCCCAGCGATTCCTTCTGGATCCCTCCAAAGACTCCTGTAATCTCACTTACAGAGGAGATTCACCCAGCTCTGCTGTGGCCTGGAACTCTCCACCTGGCTCTTTCTCTCTCTGTGAGAGCCCTCCCCTCAGGATCATTTCGGCTAACAGGGTTGCTGAAGCCAAGGTTCTGTACCTGATGCTGATGTGCTAATGAATTCATGAAATGAGGCGAGAGGGAGGTGATGGAGAAGTTCCTTTTTCTCCTCTTAAAAAAGTTACCCTTTCTTTTTATGGTGAGTCTATGCATACATACACAACACCACGATGCCCTAAATAGTCAGGGTAATTTTCCCATCTCTGAGATCTCAGAATGTTCAGGGTCTGGCCTGGTTTCTGCTCTTCTGATTCTGGGACCAACTTTCTTTCTCCACATTCAGGTTTGTTTGGTTTTTCTCTTGCTCCTGCTGGCATGGTATTTATTCCTCACAGCTGACATTAGACTCTCCCTCTTCTCCTAAACTGAAAGCCCTTATGGTAGTATCCAGGCCTCCTTTCTTTTAACTCATATATTGCCCAAAGTGCTGAGTATCTGCTCTGGCCTGCACAAACACACTGGACAATGTTTACTGTTTCTACTCTCTACTCCACTAATTAAAAATAAAGAGCATATATTGGAGCATTGACTATGTACTAGACACTGTTCTGGTGTGTGTGTGTGTGTGTGTGTGTGTGTGTGTGTGTGTGTGTGTGGTCATTAGATAGATAGATAGATAGATAGATAGATAGATAGATAGATAGATAGATAGACAGACAGATAGTCATTTAGTCTTAGTTACCTTTCCTGTTACTTGATAAAACACCCTGACAAATGCAACTTAAGGGATAAAGGGTTTGTTTTTGCTACAGTTCAGCATTGCTGTCCATCTGGTGTGGAAGTCACATGGCAGAGCTTGAGGCTGCTGTTGATGCTGCATAAGCCATCAGGAAACACAAAGCTATGAATTGTGTGCTTGGCTCACTTTCTCCTTTTTATGTAGCTGAGGTTTGCAGCCCAAGATCCCAGCCCAGGGAATGAGCCACTCACAGTGGATGGGTCTTCCCACCTCAGCTATCTTAATGAAGATAATCCCCGGCAGGTGTGTCCAGAGGTAGCTCTCCCAGGTGATTCTAACGTTCATCCAGATGACAACTGAGACTAATCATCACAAATCCCACCAACCCCAATGTCATCAGTTGACAGGCGGAGACACTGGTGGAAATTTCAAGTGCTGTCCCAGGTCACAGAGCCCATAAGTCCTAGCACAACTGTACCTCAGTCTGTATCTGGCTCCACTGTCTTTTAAACCCCTTGGCTGCGTTGCCTCCTGCAATGCTTGTAAATGATTTATCAGCTTGGTCTCCCACCAAAGTGGGGGTTCTTTGCCATCACCACTGCCAAACAGCTGTTGGGACACAAGGCAGTTTCCCCTTCACCACAGGGTTTTGTCTGTGACTACAGTGACATCACAAATGAGTTCCCGGTTTCCTTCTTAGCCAAACAGTCTTTGCTCCTCTGGGAAGACCCAGGTGTGTGGAAGGCATATCAGAGAGGAATAGCTCAAGCCGGTCCTTTTCAGATGTGATGCCCAGAGAGGGCAGAAATTTGTGAGGATGGTGGGAAGTAATATTCTCATTCAAATCACTTCTCATCTTCCTCTCCAGCTGTCAAGACTCCATGAGATCCCTCCTCTCCTAGGCTCCTGAGCCTTAGTCTGTCCCATCAGACTGAGACACAACGTTCAGCACACAGAAGCACAGCTATGAGAGCTGTTCATGAACTTCTATTACAGAGCTAGGAGAGGGCATGGGCAGCGATGGGCCACAGACCACCCTCAGGAAACTCTGTCTCAACCAGGCTGAGAGGGTTCTAGTCCCTCTAAGCCCACCCTTGACCCCAGTTCCTTGTGCGTTAATATGCATATGAACTACCATCTATCATGTAAACATTTTTTTAAATTCCATAAGTTGAGTAAAAGCTAAGATTCTGTCATTTGAGCAAGCTCCCAGGAGATGCTCACACAGCTGTTGGGGACTATACTTGGGCAGCCAAGGCCTGGGTGAGCTGGATCTTTTCTAGCTGCTTAGTCGTTTAAGAGGCTGCGGCTGCAAGTACAAGTATGGAGTCTTGCTGTGAAGACACAACAGCAATGCTACCCATGCTTGATGGTGCATTCGCAATGTTGGTGCAAACGCTGCTGCTACTGGTGGTGATTACAGTATTTGTGGGGGTGATGGTGTTCATGAGGACAGTGATGCAGTGGTCATGGTGATCATTGTGGTGGTGAGTGATGATGGTAGTGGGCTGCTGGTGGTAGTAGTATAGGGAGATTGGTGGTGGTGATGATTTTGGTATGCGGAGTGGTGGTAGTCATGTACAGGGGAGTGGTGATGGTGGTGTGGGGGGGAGTGGTGGTGGTTATGGCAATGTAGGGAGAATGATGATGGTTGTGGTGATGGTGGTGTGGAAAAGGGGTGGTGGTAGTGTTGATGGCAGTAGCTTGATAATGTTGGTGTTTGTAGAAATGGTGCTAGAGGTGACAGCAACGATGACAGTCATATTACATCGGGTCCAGCTTTAGACTGTTCAAAGCATTTCTGCATAGTTTCCCATGGTACAAAAGAAAGAGAATAGGATTCGTAGTCTAGAACATAGTCTAGCTCACCACCCACAGGCTGTGTGACATGTGGCAGCTGCATTCCCTCCCTCCCCCCCCCTTACCTCATTCATTGTTATCTAAAGGGATAGTAATGTCCCTTAGTGCAAAGGATCGAGGTGTATGCCTGTGCCTGTAACCCCAACACTCGTCAGGCTAAGGCAGGAAGATTGCTTCAAGTCCAAAGCTAGCCTAGGCGACATAGCACACACACACACACACACACACACACACACACACACACATGCACGCACGCACGCATTAGCACAAGCTCTCTTGAGGTTGTTCTGAGTCCCACATGAGCTTCATAAGGGCTCACAAAATACACATGCACAAGATATCTGACCTGAATCAGGTGCAAGCCATGGAGGAAAGGTTCTCCAGGACCCATGCAGTGTGGTTGAGAGCAAAGCCTGGGGTGGGATGTGAGTCCCAGGGTGGCCTGGACTGTAGGCTGCTCACTGTGTTCTAAGAGTCTTCGTCAGCTGGGTCTGTGGGGCTAACTGTCCTCTTGTTCTTTTGCTTTTGCACTTTCCTTGAAGCACACAGCAGATGATCTCCCAGTGAGGACTGAGGAGATCTGGAGTCTGGCCCCAGTGTGGCACTTTCTCTATAGATGAGAGCCTAACAGTCACTTCTCCACACACACACACACACACACACCCCTGTGTAATAAAAGTGTTAGACTGGCTGTCTCCAAGCCTGTTATTTGGGTGGGTGGCCTTCCCTGGTGTCCTTCCTCTGGGATAAAGCTGTTAGCTCAGAGGCCTAATTGGAATGCTGAGGTTGTAAGACCCATTCCTGGAGCCCCAGTCTACCCTGAACTGGCTCTGGCCACGGGGAAAAAAGACCAGAACTGGTGGGTGGCACTAGACCCCAGCCGGCACCCATCGCATGGCCCCATGGCTCCACATTAATCAAGCTGTGTTTTGAAAGTCCCAGGAAGAAATTTATTGATATAAGCTGGAAGTTGGTTGCCACATTAAGAACGCTGCTTCCCCCTTCCCGACATCCCAGTGGCTACAAAAGGAGCTTTGTCCGGTGTGGGGCAGCCAGTCCAGGATGTGACCACCAGACAGGATCACCCTTTAGTAAGCTGAGGCATCTGCTCAAAAACACTAGATGCACCCAGGGCTGGGGACCCCTTCCCCAGACTGGTGACTCTGAAGAGGAGGGCCTAGCATGAACCCTGGCTGAGGCCAGCCTGCTCCCATGCCTCCCATGCTCACTCTGGAAAAGAACAGAAGTTGCTAGGAAGCCAAACAATGAGCAGAACTGATCTTTCTCTGTGGTTACCTCAGGGACACTCGGAGGCACTGTCCAGGCCCTGTCCTGGGTCAGAAGAGAACAGTAAGTGAACTGGAAGAAACAGAATTGTGCATCCCAAGCTTGCAACATGCCGCCTTTCACCCTCTCCTTGCCTAACCTTGTGCCAGAAGTCTAACCTGTGAGGCAGAAGAAATTCTGTCCGTCACTGTTCTGTGGGTCCTCTTCCACTCACCAGGACCTTTGGAATCTCCTTCTACACCCTTCCAATCCACATATACAACTTCTTGGCTGGAAAGCAACCTAAGCTGGTCATGATTTCCTTATGGGTAAGGATAGCCTTTCCCTTTCTTTCCTAAGAAGAAGAAACAAGAAAGCAATGAAAAACTTTAGGAAAAAAAGCAATCATTACACAGGAAAATCATGATCCAAATGAGCAGTATTAGAGATAAGATATGTTTTATTTACTGTTGATACATAAAACAATGAAATCCCCTTGATCCAGAGGCTAAGGAGATTGTCTTTGTAGTAACAGAAGTATCTGCCTTTGATATACAATGAAGGAAAACCAGAGCCCCATCTCCAAGCTCTGTGCTCAGATACCCATACACAATTCACTACTTCAGGTGTTTGATGGCTTCTGTAATGGACCATAGACAAGAAGGGGAAAATTCGTTGTGGCTTTATATATGTTACCACACTTGACGATATAAAAATAAATAGTTGTTAGAAGAGATAAGAAAGAGAGAGTGGAGAGTTGGATGCTGATGTCAATATCTTACCTTACAGAATAAGAAGCCAAGTACCATTGATGGCTGATGATACATTATCACCAGAGAGACTGAATTAATGACAGTACCACCCAGAATTCATGGGGCAGAAAGGAACTGTTGTTGTTGTGATTAAATTTTATTGGTTATGGAGCCTGGTTAGATGGTCTACAGAAAATGATTGCCTCCGTGTCTGGTATTGGGCCTGAGATCAGCAGAACTGGCAGCTTGGAAGAAAAGATGAAATGGGGGCTGTTACCAGCAGTTTTCCACCAGCCTGGTCCCAGAGATGCATCAGCCTCAAATAACACACAGAGACACTGTATTAGATACAAGCTGTTGGCCTGTTACTAGTGTTTCTTATTGGCTAGCTCTGTCTTAAATATTAACCCATTTCTATCAATCTAAGTATTTCCATGTGGTCTTATCTTACCGGAGAGAGGATCCAAACCTCTGCTCTCTTGGTCCTACATATTGAATCTCTTCCTACCTTCTCCTCAAAGCCTTCTTGTCTCCTAGTCCCGCCTCTCTTGCTTTCCTATTGGCCAACAGTGCTTTATTCATTAACCAGTATGAGAAACATATTTACAGAATGACATCTCCCATCAGGGGGCAGAGGAAGGTGGACTTGACATGCACCCAGGGAAGCTGGGATTTGCACCTGTCTCTCTACTTTTAGTCTCCATGCGGAGGTGACCTTTTCACACAAGCTGGTGCCCCATCGTGGACCAGGCCATGCATCTGTCTCAGGACTCAGAATCACTGAAGGTGGGGGGCATCTGGAGGAGCCAGGGACAGCAAGCATGGATGCAAGGTGAGCTACATGTATGTTAGTGACACTCATGGGAGACCCAACAGTGTCACAGATGGTTGTGAGTTTCCCTATGGGTGCTTGGAACCAAACCCAGATCCTGTGCAAGAACGAGAGATCTTAGCCACCAAGCCACCTGTCCAGCCCTTTATCTTTAATTTTATTCATTAGGACCTTCTCTTTCTTCCTTTCTTTCTTCCTTTCTTTCAGTTATTTTGGCTATGAGCTTCTCAATCTTGTTTATCCTTTCACAGAACAAAACTCATTTCATCAATTGTGTGTGTGTGTATTTCATTGACTTCTGTCCTGATAGTAATTATTTCTTTCCATCTACTGACGTGGGGCTTGGCTTCTTGCTTTTCCAAGGCCCTGGGATATATCATTAAGTTATTCTTTTTTATATAAAGATTAAGTGTGTGTGTGTGTGTGTGTGTGTGTGTGTGTGTGTGTGTGTGTGTGTGTTGACTACATGTATGTCTGTGCACCATAAGTATGCCTGATATCTGTTGAGGCCCAAAGAGGGTGTCAGATCCTCTGAGACTGGAGTTACAGATGGTTGGAGCCCTCTTCGGGTGCTGAGAACTGAGCCCAGGTCTTCTGCAGGAGTAGCAAGTGCTCTTGGCAACAGAGCCATTGCTTCAGCTTCTTTATGATTTCTTAGTTAGGCACTTAAGACTATAAACTCTGTTTTTGTTTTCTATCTGTTGCTCTGATAAAACACCCTAACAAGAGAGTGTCCTGACTGCACTATGCCAGAAACATAGACTCTTTCCACAGTGTCATAATTTAGTTGGCCATAATTTGCCTTATTATTTTCCAAGTGTGAGATGTTTGAGGAATTGCTTCCCAGTTTTCAGACACATTGTCCTTTCTTTCCCCTGCTCCAGCAAACCCCTAACCTCCACTCTCTACTGACCTCTCTACTGTCCTCTCCCGAGTCACATGTGGGCTATCCTTCATGTGTCACAGAGCAGCCCGGTATTGGTTTCCCTGAGAAAAACCAAGCGGTGTTAATGGCGAGTCAGCAGGATGGGAGGCTTCCACAGGCCTAGTGGGGCCCCTCCTGAGCTGTGCCCCCCACACACTGCAGAGCCGATGTGTCCTGTCAACATTGCTGTCACCATCCAGCACGCTTCATCCTGAGTTAGTGGCCCAGGCCCTGCCAGTTATTGCACCTCGCTGCTTATGTCTTTCGTGTGAATTAAAACATTCAAACACCATGAATGTGAAATTCAAACGCTTACTCTGAGCGGCAATTTAATGAGACTCAACTGAGTTCAGCACATTCCACACTTACAATTGTATGAAAGCTTTCTATCAGGAGGACTTCCTTGGGCCAGGCCCATCACAGCCAAGATAAAGTAGAGCTCCTGAGCATATGGAAGGTAGTGGAGAAGTGAGTCCAGGCAGATGGTGAATGGCCATCTACCCTAGCTTTGATTAACTGAACCTTCAGAAAAAAACTTAGGTCCTCACAAGCTCTTGAGGGGGAAGTGGTGAATGGTGGGAAACTGTAGTAAGTTCCCTTTCCAGCCCCCAAATAATGATGACTTCTTTTCAATTATGAAAGCTTGGCCTTAGCTTAGGCTTTTCCCCATCTAGCTCTTATAACTTAATTAACCCATATTTTTTTTTAATCTAAGTCCTGCCACTTGGCTCTGTTACTTCTACTCTGTGATGTATGTTCAACCTCTCCAGTGTTTCTGTGCTATAATCTGCATGAACACCTAGGTTCCTCCTCTTCTCTCTCCCTGGAAATCCCACCTATTTCTCCTGCCTAGCTATTGGCCATCCCGCTCTTCATGAAACCAATCACAGCGGCACATCCTCGCACCGCGTAAACAAACATTCTGCAACAGGATACCAGCACTCATTCTCGCTGAAGATGCTATCCATACACGTTGATCTTGCTCGCCCAGTTTGTTTTCCTAATCCAAGTCACCTCTGGGCACTTAGATGCCTTCCCACGAAGCTAGGAAAAGAGGTACTGGTATCCCATTCTACACATGTGGTAACTGAGGCCTGGAAAGATAAAATGGCTTGTCTAAAACCAGTAGCAGAAACTTATCAATCCTGTTCTGTCTACAGAATGAATTTCAGTAGGTTTTGCCGCAGCAATAACAAGGCTTAAAACACACTGTCTTACTGTGCAGGTCACAGGTATGACTGCCATCCTCATGCAGGGCTCCCTGTGTTCCAAGGTGCCTCTCCAGTGGTCCTCATCCTCTGCTGTAAGAGAAAGAGGGGAGAGGACTTCACTATGCCAGCACTCTACCAATTGAGCCCAGCCACGGGCAGGCCTTGCAATTATTACGTTTTTCAGTTGGGGGCCTTAATCATCTTTCCTTCTTGAGTTCAAACATCAAACCAGGACCACAGGCAGTCTGAGAAAATCGGGCCCAGGGCTGCCAGTGAGGCTCGGGGAGGGAAGCCACAAAGTAGAATGGGAGGTGATAAAGCACTATAGAAATGAGGCTTGGGTAGGGACCGACTCTGAAACAAAGGGAATCCTGGTCTCCTGGGCAGCAAGTGCCCCTCCCTAGTCAGTCTGCCGATACATCCCAGTGAGGCCAGGCTAGGTGTGGTCAAGACCATGACAAAGAACTGTTATCTGGAGGTGAGTGAAGGTCGGTCGGTACCCAGGAACTCAGCACACATTCTGCACTCTCCGAGTGTCTGGCACTCTCGCTGCTGACTTAGCTTATTCTCCTTGAAGAAAGAGAAAAGGGCCAGTATCTGGCAGCTAAGGCTCCATTCTCCCCTGCAGCGGATGCGCTAGCGACTTTGAGAAGTCTTAGTCCCCTGAGTGGGAAAGGAGAAGGCAGGTGTCTTCCACGGTCTGCTGCTAATGGTATTGGGACCAGCCCACCATCACCCCAGGCTGCACCAAGGATGCGGTGCCCAACGAATACAAGGCATGGGACTGAATGATTTCTATGAATATTTACCCCGCAGGAATGATGGGGTGTGTGCGGGGCAGTAGGGAGCCCAGGGGACATTGTCCCTGTTCAACAGTACCGCCTCTGTGACACCTCTGCATGGAGAAAGGTGAACCCGGAGCTAGGGGTGAGCATCCCTGCTTAACAGCTCTCCGTTTGTTTACCCAAAAAATATTGTTCCATCATAAAAATTCCCAAAATAGTTCCTTCCCTGGCCAGACTGACTGGCGGGCGCCCAGCTTGGGAACTGCGCCCCGCTGGAGACAAGCTCCAGGGAGGTGAAATTAGCTGAGAAGGTCTGGAGCCACAGTTTGAGGACCACCGGGCCTGCATATCCTGTGGGGTGGCACACAAAGGTAGAGCCAGAGACTCGTCTCTGGGGTCTCTCTCTGGGGACCCTCTCCTGGCAGGGACAACTTATTTTTAGCTAAGAAGGGCTCCTTCGGCTCTTTGAGGGAGGCTGTGTCTTGTGGGCTGGAGGTGAGACAAATCCTTTCCCCTCGGCTAGAATGCTCTCTCCCACACTCTGACTGGCTCCTATCTCCTCGGGCCACAGTTTCCAACTTCAATGGTAGCTCTTCAAACAGGCGCTCTCTCCGGAGTACATGAACTAGGCCTCAGGTGCAGTCTGGTAGGATTCTGATTTTTCCCTTTGGACAACTGAGCACTGTTCCTACTCACAAATACCAACGCCAGTCTTCCCAGAGCCTATAAGGTCATGGGGCGGGGGCCAGAAGCCAGGACTTATGGCTCACACATAACAGATACTCATGAACTGTGTTTCCTCTGTCTAGGAGCCCAAGTCTCTGCCAGAACATGCCAGTCTGTGGGGACCTGGAACGATGATAAATTAAGGGAGCATTAAGAAAGGATACCATTTCATCCCACCAATCAATCTCCCCCTGTGCCCCTCCTAACCAGAGCAGGACCTCAAAAAGGAAAGTTACTGATGTTTAAGTGACAGGTTTCTCCTCACAGAGGACCCTTCCCAGAGACGTCTAGAGGTGTCAGTCTGGGTTTCTGAGTAACTGAGGGGAGGCACCGTGAACACCTTGAAAGGTCTCGCTGTTACCCTCAGGTACCGCCACCTTCCCATACCTTAAGTCTGTTCATCTTACACTAAATGGAATGACTACTCCTTAGGCAGCACTGTCAAGCTTGAAGACCTTCCAACGCTCAGTTAAAACAATGCCTGGCAACCCTAGCCAGATACTAGCTTCCACGCCACATCTTGGGGGGGGAGAGAGGAATTGGGAGATGAAGATGTTTCCTTGGGGACAGGCTCCCCCATAGGAATGAGCAAGTGAATGATGCCTCTACTTCCGGTCACAGAACCACTAGGTCAGATCCTTTAAGTGGATTCTGAGGCTTAAGGTGTATCCTCCCATATACCCTGGCCCTAAACTCAGGACAACAACTTTGTAATACACAAAGCTATGTACATCTTATTTTATATACTCTATGTACATATGCACATTTGTATGTGCAATTTACTGGCCTAGAACTCACCATGTAGCCCAGGCTTTGGTCCTCTTGCCTCTGCCTATCCTTGAGTGCTGGGCTTATACACATAAGCCACCTTGCCCAACAACACCCTGTTTTAATAGGGAAGTTGACTTTGAGAGTAAATTCACTGAGCAGGATTATCTTCTTTATGGTATTGCCTCCCTCCTCTTAGCATCCAGCCATATTGTTACGTGTATCCATGGCAGGAAAATCAGGTCATCGAACCAGGTAGAAGAAAAACAATCCCTGATATTATAACCACTAAACTCTAAATTTCAATTAAAAATATAATTGGCACATAATTGCCATAAATTGTTTGGGGCAGTGTGCTATTTCAGTGCATATACACTGTGTGCAATGATAAAATCAGGGTGTGCTGGGCTTAAACATCGCTCCCATGGCTTCCCGTTTCTCGGAGCTGGAAATGTTAGAAATCCCTCTGGGGGCTGGAGAGATGACTCAGCAGGTCAGAACACTGTTGCTCTTGCAGAGGACCTGGGTTCAGTACCCAGCACCCTCGCCGTGGTTCATACCTATTTGTAACTCTAGGTCCAAGGGATCGAACATCCTCTTCTGACCCCTGTGGGTGCCCTCCTGGGTACCCTTCAAGCACATGGTGCACAAACACTTGCAGGCAAACACTCATACACATAAAAATGAAATAATATATAATTTTAAAAATAATCCTCTCTGTTGGTGCCTTTGAAACACACAATTAGCAGGCTTGGTGACATAGGCCTGTAATCCCAGCTACTCAAGGGGCTAAAACAGAAGGATCACAAGTTCAAGGCCAGCTTGAGCAACGTAGTGAGAGCCTGTCTCAAAATAAAAAGTACGGCTTTGGGGTGGCATGCTTGCCCAAGGTTACTGCTTCCCTGTGGGGTATATTCTGTTGTTTTACTCTCATTTTTCATAAATTTATAATGATGATGATGATGATGAAGAGTAGAGGGCTGGCAAACAGGACATGGTGGTTCATACCTGTGGCCCCAGAACTCTAGAAGTGGAGTCGGGAAGATTAGGAGTTCAAGGACAGCCTCAGCAACACAGGTATGGGATCTTACTCTTACACCAGGACACAGTGGCAACTGCCTAGAATGCTATTAGAATCCAGGTCTAGAAGGTACAGAGCCCGATTGGAGACTGCCACTGTTGCCTCCATGGTCTCACCACCTGGCTGGGATGTTCCAGAGGGAACAGCAGTAACTACAGCATCACGGGGCATTCCTGGAAGCTCCGAGGCTGTCAATCAACTAGTTGTTTCTTCTGCAGTCAGGGAAGCTTGTCATTATAACAGCAGAGCCTGCTTTGAATACCTCATGGCTGCTCAGGGAGATTCTGACCCAGCCACGGATGCCCAGAGAGACTTCAGTCCAGCTGCAGACATGGCCACACTGCCACAGCCACTGCAAAAGCTGCTGCTTTGGTGTGAGGGGGATGTTCTGTTGACAGCTCCTACCTAGGTGGCCCTGTTTCAGTCCAGCTGCCCTAGGCACACTATAATGACTCAAAGGATGACACTTGAGCAGTGACAGCTTCAGCTGCTCCTCAGATGTCCCCACCATCTTGCAGGTGTCCTCAGTCAAGTTGAGAGAAGGACTTCCATGACAGCTGTGACAGGCAGGCCCAGTACTAAGTTAAAAGTTTATAGTCAGCAGACAGAAGGCTGTGTGCATTTGTGACTATTTAAGTCATGTTTTTACTCTCCCTCCTGTGACTTCCAGGTGCTGCAATATAGGTTCCATTAAAACCTCATCCCAGGTGATTTTATTGCCTACTTACTGTGTTTTAGCACAGGTAAAGTGGGCTGACCCCTTAGCATAATAAACAGATAATTTTTACTGGGCATTTTTGCATGTGCCTTTAACCCCAGTACTTGGGAAGTAGGCAGATCTCAATGAGTTCAAGGCCAACCTCAACTACATGGACAATTCCAGCCCAGGGACACCCAGCAGGGAGAAGGTGACTGAAGAGTTCCAGAGAGTGGCTGCTACCAAGGACTTTAAAAACAACAACAACAACAACAACAACAAGAACAAAAAAAATGAGGGTGATGGATCTAGAGGGAAAACTCAGCAGTTAAGGTTACTCTTCCAGAGGTCCTGAGTTCAAATCCTAGCACCCATATGGCAGCTCACAACCATCTGTAACTACAGTCCCATGAGATCCAATTCCCTCTTCTGGTATGCAGACATACCAGCAGACAAAACACACCCATTCTCATAAAATACATAAACAAATATATCTCTCTTTTTTTTTTTTTCTTTTTTTCTCTTTGTCTTTGCTTTTCGAGACAGGGTTTCTCTGTGTAGCGTTGGCTGTCCTGGAACTCACTCTGTAGACCAGGCTGGCCTGAACTCACTGAGATCTGTCTGCTTCTGCCTCTCGAATATTGGGATTAAAGGCTGTGCCACCACGCCCAGCAAGAAGATTTTATTACTTTTATTCTATGTGCTTTGGTGATTTGCCTGCCTGCATGTCTGTGTGAGGGCATCGGATTCCCTGGAACTGGAATTACAGACAGTTGTGAGATTCCATGTGGATGCTGGGAATTGAACCGGGGTCCTCTGGAAGAGTAGTCAATGCTCTTAGCTGCTGAGCCATCTCTCCAGCCCCATAAATACATCTTTTAAAAATAAAAATAAAAATCTGAGGCTGAGAAAGACCACTGAGAGGGTGAGCACTGTGGATTGCAGAAAGAACGCAGAGGACAAGGGACTCCAGACAGCCACGAGCCCGCAGAAGAGGAGAAACTGCATAACTATAGAAGTGATGGATCAGGAGGAATGAAGAGCTCACGGAATCCCCACTAAGTGTGTAGCCACCAAGAGCCTGTGGGGGCCACTGCTAGCATATGTTACCTGGTACAGGGCTGCCAGCGCTCAAAGCGGAGAGCAGTAACACTAATTGCTGGGACCTGCTGGCACTCGTAGCTTCCGGTCACTAACACCAGTGGGGTGCGTTTGCCTATTTGTAATGCCCTTCTTAAGAGCACAGGAAACCCCTCCCTCAACCAGCGTTCAGACTGAAACCTTTTCTGTTCCCCATTCAGGCTTCCAGCCTCTGTGCATTGATGAGAAAGAATACTATAAAAGTAGCAAGGCTCGATGTTGTGTGCTGAGCAGGACGATTACGTGTTTGCACTCTGTCTTTTATAAGGGTTTCGTTCCATTTCTCCTTGCTTTCTTTGGTGCTTGGTGGTTTGCGGATCCCATCCAATGTTACTGTGGATTTGCAAAATCAGTGGTTTTGTTTTGACCGCGTCTCTGAGCTTTGGTCTTTGGAAGGGCACACGAAGGTATTAACCTTAAAAGAAAACAGCCCTGCTCAGAGCCCCTCTCTCCTGAGTGCCGAGGTGCTTCCACTCCTTGGCCAAATGGACTCCTAAGGAATTTGATAATTGCCTTCCCAGTTAGAATGGCACATATTCACCACTCAGCAGATTCAAGAATCTGTTAAAAATGCAACTATAAATAGCACAGGTACTTCCAGAGCTCCTTGAAAATTCCCTGTACTTATGAATAGCCTGTTGTTCAAAAGCTACCCAGCTACACTCGCCAACCGGGATCTCCAGAGTCGGGGCCTATCACCACCTCTGTGTTTGCTTAACCACCTCGTTCCAGAAATAATTTAAGATGGCTTTCAATAAATGCACATAATATAATGAAAACAAAGGTATAGGAGAATGAGGAAATAAAGGGAGAAAAGGAAAGAAAGAAAAAAAAAAAAGGTGAAGAAGTTGAGAGGGAAATTTCTGCTCCAAGGTTGGGAGAGTTCATGTACTTGCTTAAGATGAAGCTGTAGGTTTGAACATGAGCTTCCTAGCAAGTTAAGCAAAACAGGTGGGGGTGGGAGGATTTACATCACTCAGAAAATAAACACCAAGTGTTGAGAAATACAACAGCCCCTGGAGTGAAGACCTGAGAGATGTTTCTTGCATTGGCCCTTACAAAAACAAAGCAAACCGAAAGCAATGTTCTCATGGTAGCTGTGACAGGCGTCGCATTGGTTGTCTCTTGAAACATCCCTCAATGGGGGCTGGTAACTTCTTAACAGAGAGACTGTGTTGAAAGCGTTTCCACAGGAGACCACAGGACAGGGCTCAGATCAACAGCTGATGTGATTTAAGGATACACTTTGGAAGTGAAGTGGTGGGAGGCCTGTGACCTTCAGGGTCCCCTTGTCAAGGTTCCCTCCCCTTTCCCAAAGCGCATTTGAGGAAGCCAGTGGCTGAGTTTGCGGCAGCTGTCCCTTATCCCGGGATGACAGGTGAGCACCACTCCAGTTGCTTTACTTTGTCAAGGTCACAGAGAGGCTCAGTGACCCTCGTGGGCAATACAGGGGATCGGCCACGCCTCCTTCCTATCCCCCCTTTTTTTGGGGGGGAGTCATCATGTCAAATTCATTCCTCTTCCCACTGTCCTGGTTTACCTTCTACTGGTGTGGTAGACACCAACAAAAGCAACTTGGGAAGGGAAGGTTTTCTTTGGCTTACGTCCTGATCACAGATGATGAGTGAGCAGGAACTCAGGAGGAACTACACAGGAACTATGAAGGAACTATATAGGACCTGTGCAGGAACAATGCTTACTGGCTTGCTCTCCATTGCTTACTCAACCTACTTTCTTATACAACCCAGGACCACCTACTCAGGGGTGACGCCCACTACCCACAGTGCACTGGGTCCTCCCCCATCAACCATTAACCAAGGCAATGCCCCACAGACTTGTCCACAGGCCAGTCTGATGGAGGAGACAAGTCCTCATGTGAGTTCTTCTCTTCAAGTGACTCCAGTTTGTGTCAAGTTGACAAGACTAACCACAGACCTCATTTGTCATCAGGGCCTTGTTGGGCCATCACAGTCAACTTGGCATACCCACAAAGAGGGGACCTCGGTTAAGAAATTGCCTCTAGGAGCTGGTGATGGCTCAGCTGTTAAGGGTACTGGATGTGTGAGAAGCCACAGCCCCAAGATGGCGCCTGGCTGGATGCCAGGTAATCCTCGCTTAGCTGTAAACAAGCCTTATTTGGAAGTGCTTGATGGATCTGGTGTGCTTCCTCCTTCTGTGGCCTATCCGGGATTACCAGGTGGCATGAGCTGATTGGGCTGTGAGCACATTTAAGGGCTTGCTGGGGCTGGAAGAGGTGTAAGCTGATGAGAGAAGCAGCGGAAGCTGATGAGAGAAACAGAGGAAGCCGATGGGAGAAACAGAAGCTGATGGGAGCAGAGGAAGCTGATGTACAAGGATCCTGAATAAAACTGCTTGAAGAAGAGTCGTGGTTGCATGTTTCCTTGCAGGCCGAGGTAGGTGTGCAACATGGATGTTCTTTGAGAAGACCTGGGTTCAATCCAGCACCCACACAGTTGTTCACAACTCTCTGTCATTCCAGTTCCAGGGGATCTGACACCTCACACAGATATGTATGCAGGCAAAACACTAACTCACATATAAATCATTACAATAGAAAGAACAAAAGAAAAAAATGAATAAGAAAGAGAGAAGAAATGAGTAAGAAAGAAAGAAGAACGGAATAAGAAAGAAGGAAGGAAGAAGAAAGGAATAAGGAAGAAAGAAGGAATAAGAAAGGAAAAAGAAAGAAGAAAGGAAGAAAGGAAGGAAGGAAGGAAGGAAGGAAGGAAGGAAGGAAGGAAGGAAGGAAGAAGAGAAAATGCCTCCCTCTGTTGGGTTGGCCTGTGGTCATGTCTGTGGGCCTCGTACTGCCTGTGCTATAGAAGAAAGGTAGCTGATATGAGCCTTGAAGAAAGCCAGTAAGCAGCATTCTCCCATGGACTCTGCTTTAGTTCCTGCTTCCTAGTTCCTGTCTTCAGTTCCTGCCTTGGCTTCCTTCTTGATGGACTGAAACCTATAAGCCAAATAAACTGCTTCCTCCCCAGACTGTTTTTGGGCATGTTGTTTTTTCACAGCAATAGAAAAGTAAACGGAGACATGTCTCTATCTTGGGCTAGCTCATTCTCTGTACACAGTACTGACTTTATGTGTATTGCAGTGGAGCACACACCCTTTATCCCAGCACTGGGAAAGCAGAGGCGGGTGTATCTCTGAGAGTTCGAGCCCTTCCTGGTCTACAGAGCGAGTTCTAGGATAGCTGGGACTACACAGAGAAAGCCTCACTCAGTAAACAAAATCCAACAAAAAAAGGAAACTGAAGCTGAACGCACAGTAGTTTAAGACACAGGACTAAGATTCTGAGATTAAATTACCTCACCTCTCTGAACCTCAGAATGAAAAGTCAAACCAGATTCACGTGGCACACCCCTTCTTCTTAGTCACTGTGCAGGACTGAGTCCCTTCAGCCAGTCCGGAGTCACTCTAGGTTGTCATGGTGTCCACGCAGGCTTTAGTGTCCATGTTTCTAAGGCCAGAGGTGACCCCAGCCCCCTTGAAGCCAAATGTTCACATACTCCCACCTCCTCCACTCTCTGCTAACACTTGGCCACCTCCAGAACACACGGCTCACAGGATGCTAATCGTAAACACTGACGCTAGGACCCTGAGGAAATAGCTGACGTTTCATAACAAAAGCAGAGCACTTGGCAAGTGTGTCCAAACCACACAGCAAGGCCAGGGAGTGGAGTAATGCTCACACCGTGTAGGAGGAGCCAAGGGATTCACCACAGACTGAGCACTCCCTTTGTCCACCTGCTCTCTCTGTGCTCCTGGAGTCCAGACCACAAGCCTGGGTGGGGTGAGGATGAGTTTGTGCGCCTGGGTCCACCCTCTTAGAACAGGTAGCCTCAGAGAATGTTTACCAGCTGTAGCCTTGGACACACAACAGTCAGAGAGAGCCCCAGCATGGGCCCCGGGATAAAATTTGAGGGTGAGTGGGAGTTGGGTGGGGTGGTATGGAACAGGAGGAGGGACTCCAGATTATATTTTTATAATTCTAACAAGTCCTACAAGGATTTCTACCACGTACATCTAGAGGCTAAGCTAGGGTACGCTAAGAACCCTGGGCTGAATGTTTCATTCTGTCTCCTGATTCTAAGTCCTAAGAGGTCTGGAACTTTGTGTGTCTGGCTTATCCGTGTGGACGTGGCTTCATAGTGACTACTTACAGGTCTTCAATGTGTATGGATCACATGCTTGATAATTGTCAAAAAAGAGGAGAAAATATGAAGGGATAAGGAGTTTATTTTACATGAGTAATGAAGGGGCTTAGAATAAGGCTCGGCCCTGGGTCTCCCTAGGGATGGCACCACCCTCAGTGCTGTGCCCTTACACATCAATCAGCAGCAACAACAAGAATGCCCATGAATGTACTCACAGGCCAGGGCTAGCAGGCTCCAGACTCTGGGTTCTGTCCCCAGTACCAAAAAATGAAACAAAGGAACACACATCACAAAAGCAAAGAAAAGGGGAAAAGGAAGAAAGAACAAAGGAAGAAAAGGAAGGTTGGAACATTGATTGGTTCAACCCAAGGAGGGAAAACTACAAAACTGGGGAGAATGTGGGAAGAGGGGAGCCCCTGAATGTCGGGTCAAAGCTGGACAGTGAGCATCCACCCTAGAAACTTCAGTGTCATAAGCCAGTCTAAGCCACTCTTGGACCCCGAGGCTCAATGCATCCTAGACGTCAGACAGACAGACAGACAGACAGAGCTACCAAGGCTCATGCCTAGGAAAAGGGCCTGCCTTCTGCTAGAAGCTGGACAGCGAACTCTGATTCTCCTTGAGGCCACTGGTCAGGCCAAACCCCACTGCATTCTCCATCCCTGAACCTGAGAGAAGGCAGGAGAGCAAAGCAAACAAACCCCTATAGAGCTGCAGTTCCTCTCTCCCCTTGTCTGGTTGGTAACTTCTGAATTCTGGGGGCTGTGATTATCCTGCAACCCCAAGACATTTACACCAAGAGAGGTGTGAAGTGCTGGCATCAGATGGTGCCATTAACAGCAGCCTGGGGTGCCCCCCCAAAACCCGACCTTGTGAATTCCACGCTTCTAACACCCAAGACCTGCAGGGAGAAATGGGGACAGGGTACCTACCTCTGGCCTCCACTCTCACCAACTGAAGTTGGTTCCAGGGCCTATTGTAGGCAAACCAGCATGAGCTTCAGAGGGCTCAGGAGATAGATAACTCCAGAACCCAATCCAGCACAGTGCCTGGAAAACAGACCGGACACTCAGCTGTTAACTTGCCTGTGCTATTGGTTCTAGGCACTGGCCATGACACTCTTAGCAAACATAAGTGCTATTCTTCTGGAGTTTCTCTTCCTCTAAGAGAGGCAGGAAAATACATAAGCAAATCAGGTGCTGTGGAAAGGTGAGTAGGTGGGTGTGGCAGTGAACCCCTGAAACCCCTGTAACCCCAGCATTCAGGAGCTGGCTGGACTAGTTCAAGGTCAGCCTCAGTTACCTAAGACTGCCGCCCTCTCTCTCCACAGAAACATGGGTGGGGAGAGCTGACGACAGTGGAAGTCTGCCATCTTTGAGGGAGGGCTAGCACTCCCTGAGGTGATGGGATAGCCTCAGCAGGAAACTTGGCTGTGCCTGAGCATATGGAGAAGTGACCTTAATTTGAATATCTCCTGTCAACAGCCACTCATTGGTCTGTCTACTAAAAATATAGTTTACGGAGCCTCAAGCCCCTATGGCAGCCCCCGTGGGATGTGCTTTTATAGAGTCCTCTCTCTCTCTCTCTCTCTCTCTCTCTCTCTCTCTCTCTCTCTCTCTCTCTCTCTCAAGTGGAGTACTTTCCATTTGAGTTTCTCCAAGGTGGACAGTCTTTGGAAGCCTGTATATCAGGCCACCCAGAAGAAGTTTCTGATCTGGTACTTATTGGCATGCATCCTGCAGCGGGACAGTTCCCTCATTCCTAGCGTGGAGGTAATAAAGACATGAGCCAGGAGGGCACTTAGCACCGAGCCTAGTACACAAAAGAGATTGCCAGACCCCAGGCCACATTCTTTCTCTCTGTGTAAACTAGGTTCGACCTTTTAACCTTCCTGGTGCCAAAATGGCCGGACCCTGGAGATTTCCCAGCTCGCACCCAGGAAGCTGAAATCCAGAGACTGTTCACAGTACACAGCTGGAGTGGAGAAATGGTAAAACCGTCCTCCTGCGAGAGACAACCGGCTCTCAGGACACCATCTCCTGTGCTACCTGACTCTACTTCCTGCTGTCCTCAGCAACAATTCTGTAATCTCCCCTTAGAGGCCTCTCTCACTCCCTCTGCCACCAGTCCCAAAGATTCAGATGGAACGTTTCCCTGGCTTCAAAGTAGAGCAAGCACTAGCTCCCAACCCATCAGCCATTCTCCTCTCTCCCCGACGGAGACTGGCCAAGGACAGGATTGGCATCCGTGATGATGCCAAATGCAGTAACACATATTAAAGCGTCAAAAACACGATGCCTGAGGGAAATGGATCCTTTCTGGCTCTCTTCAGTTTAGGAAGTAGCCTCTTCAGTGCCCAGCCCTCACCTCCCATCATGGCTTACAGGTCTCCGTGGCCTCTCTGCAGCTCAGACCCGCCTTCCCCAACTCATCCTACTATCTCCCCAAGCCAGAAGATGATGGAGACCTAGACCCCTGCTGTGGTCCCCTCACTGCCTGTACTTCCTGATTTTTGGTGGCCAATTCTGTATGAACAGATTCTAACCAAATCCCAGGCCCGGCCTCTTTGCATTTGCCCCCTTAGATATCCCTGTCACCACAAAATATTCATGCTAAGGAGGGACCTGAGTCCTTCCTTGCAATCAGCTCTCTCCTGTTTCACTGACTGTGAGCACATCTATTTGTTTTTATTCTATGGAGAGAAAAGGCAGCCCTATACTGCCCTTCTGGGAAATGTTCAGGTCTGCTCCCCCTTTCCATGTCAAAATGTATTCCCCATTAACATGGCAGCTAGTGACCACTCTGTGTTCACCCCAATTTTGGTATAGATTTATTTCTCACTCCTGTTATAGGCCAGTGAAAAACTCAGTCATTCAGAGACCCAATGTCCTTCAAGGTGGTAGTCAGGGACTCAATACCCTTCAAGATGGTGGTATGTGCCTTCAGCTAAGGCCTGGAGTCCTCCACACCAGCATCTCAACATCCAGCCAGGAGATGAAAGGCAAGAGAGAGGATAACAGATCACAGGGATGCTTGGGTTAAAGAGCCAGACCTCACAGTAGTGTATTGCACTTTATCCCACACTCCAATGTTACAATCATGTCACATGTCCCCACCTAATTCTGAGAGAGACTACAAAGCATGCTCTGGCTCTGAGTCCTGAATCTTGCAGGAGAAGGAAGGATTTCTGAACACATAGCAACGACCTATGGGTTGTGTGACCAGATACTCAGCCTGTCCTCCCTCAGGAAGCCCTAGGGAATTCTGTCATCTGTTCGAATGCCCATCTGCTTCATGACATTGATCTTACCTGGTTGCTAGCCTTCAGACAATCAACAAACACTTCTTAGGTACAAAGGCAAATCTTTATAAAATAGTCTCTGCGCTGGAAACACTCCCAGCTTTAGGATCTCATTAGAACTCATCAGAAAACATTCACTATGCCTTCACCTTTTGAAATTGCTCTTTCTTTCTGAAATGAGTTAGGTGCCTCAAAGTCTATGAGAACCTCATGAATATGTCTCAGAATTTCAGCCTCCAAGATTGCTATGTAAACACCTGTCTTGCCATAGCAAAGAACACAAGCTCATACAGTTAGTAGTTCATTGCCTACAAAACCTAATCGGCACAACTATCACTTAACATCTGTTGTGCTTTCTGAGATACCATGGTGAACAAGTTGTGCCTTAATCCCTGAGAGGACACAAGACCTGTCCCACAAGAAAACAGACACCTAGCCAGGCAGCAGTGGAGCACACCTTTAATCCCAATGCTCAGGAGGCAGAGGCAAGCAGATCTCTGTGAGTTCGAGGCCAAGCTGGTCTACAGAGCTAGTTCTAGGACAGCCAAGGCTATGCAGAGAAACCCTGAATAAATTTAAAAAAGGGGGGGAGGAAGGAAGGGAGGAAGTAAGAAAGAAAGAAAAGGAAAAAAGACAAAAGACAAAAGAAAGCAGATATCTATTTATACAAGAAAACTAAAATATTGAAAATCTTTAGCCCAAAGGAAATGATCATCGTATCTTCTGTTGAGCAAGTATTCATCCTCCCTCCTTGTTCTGGCAACAACACCTGGTCTTGCCCTTAGAGAATATCTTAATTTGATTCTCCAAAAGCAGACAGAATCAAGTGAAAGTAGATGATTTAGGATATAATTCCAGAAAATTCCACAAGCAAATGTGGAAAAGTGAATGAGGAAGGGTGTTCACAGGACGTGTATCAAGGACTACTCCAGGCACCTGGAACACTAAGAACCACTGTAGACTCTGACCCCAGAGCTATCCCCAAGTGATGAGAAAACTGGAGGATTTATTCAGCAGCTCTACGGGAACTGCATCTAGAAACATTAGCTGCCCAGCACTATGGCCTGACACATTCACAGTGGTTCTGAAGTCAGAGAGCCCTGGAATGAAGAGTTGCAAGTTGACACTTGTAACAGTTGGGAATTGAAGCAACATCTGCTGCAATGATAACAGCCAAGGGCTTGAGGATAGAGCATTGGCTTAGACCATGGGGGACAGGGGAGAGCTATAACACAGTGCTTGAGTCTGGATAATCTACCAACAATACAAAACAATACAAATCTACGTTGACCATGATTCTGGAGCCTGGGAAGTCTAATAGCATGACACTGGCATCCAGCAAGAGCCTCTGAGCTCTGACATAACATGGCAGAAGGGCAAGTGAGCCTGTGTATGACAAGGGACATTGTATGAACACCTTCTTTTCATCAGAAAGTTCTTCCCACGCTGATCCATTAATCCATTCAAAAAGGCAGAGCTCTCCTGACCAGGCTGCTGCCGGAAGTCCCCACTCCTTAGTACTGTTACTTGGCTGTTACATTTCACCATGAGCATGGTGGTACAAGCCTGTAATCCCAGCTACTCAAGAAGTAAGGCAGGATAATTGCCAAATTATAGGCCAGCCTGGGCTACAGTGTGAGACCCTATCTCAGTAAAACAAAAATAGGAGAGCTGCAGCTGTATCTCCCTGAATAAAAGAACTTTCTATGAGAATTTGACAACCTGAGTTTGAATCCCTAGAACCCACATATAGAGCTGGTGTGGTGGCTTGAATGAAACTAACTACATGAATTTGAATGTTTGGTTCCCAGTGGACATATTGTTTAGGATGGACTAGGAGATGCAGCATTGTTAGAGGAGATATGTCACTTGGGGTGGGCTTGAAGTGCCAAAAGCCAGTCTCTTTGCCTGCTGCCTGCAGATCAGCTCCAACACTATGCCTGCCTGCTTCCTGCCATGATGATCATGGATTAACCCACTAAAACTATAAGTAAGACCCAATTAAATGCTTTTTTATAAGAGTTTCCTTGGTCATGATGTCTCTTCATAGCAATAGAACAGTGACTAAGACACTGAGAATAACTGTATTTGCCTGTAACCTTAGCATTGAGGAATGAGGATAGAGACCAATGGCTCTTGAAAACCCACGGGTTAGCCAGCCTAGTGGAAATGCTGGGCTCAATGAGAGGCCCTGTCTCAAGCAAATAATGTTAGAGAGTCATTAAGGAAGACACCATACTTTTTGCTATGTCCTCCTATGTGTGCACATGAATTCATTTACCAGCACACACAACATGTGGATTTTGGAAGGATGGATGGATAGATGGATGGATGGATGGATGGATGGATGGATGGATGGATGGGTCTCTAACTGTCCTGGAACTCACTTTGTAGACCAGGCTGGCCTTGAACACACAGAGATATGCCTGCTTCTGCCTCCTGAGTGCTGGAATTAAAGGTGCGTGCCACCATGCCCAGCCTCAACATGAGTTTTGAAGAGGACATTTTGGAAACCAACAATATCTGCCATGGTGACTGTATTAGTCTTTCTTTATAATGACAAAATACTGGGCAGGTGCCTTTATAAAGAAAAGACGTTTGTTCCTGAGGCAAATCAGAGCATCACATCCTAAGGGATAGGGAGTACACATGTGAATGTATTTCCATCTGCCTCTACCCACACAGTACCCTTGGCATTACACACCAGTGTAGTTGAGGAGACATGCAGCCAGAGTCACACCATAGCAGTGATGGTCTCTCATGAGGCCAGCTGTGTCTGTCCTCCTGGGTCACATGCCAAACCTGGTCAGTGAGAAACCCTACATTCTCTTGGCCATGGTTACAGCTCTGGCAGAACAGGGGGAAACACTGAGTCAATCAGCAAATCTCAGTCTTCAGAATTATGCTGGAAATACATGGCAAACACTGTGCGAAGACTAGCCTGGTGTCACCAAGTACCATCTCGTGGAGAAAGCCTGCTGGGAGAGCAACTAGTACAGACAAACCAGTACAGAGAGAAAGACTGAATCCTCCCAAGCTCTTCTGAGACCAGGGTGTAGCCATATATCCAATTTATGCCCTTGGGCTCTGTGATGAGATGAAAAGATAAGTTCTTTTATCTTAAGTTAGTTAAATTAATGTATCAATCACCCTAAACCAAAATAGTTCTGACTAATCCATGACACCATCAAGAGTCTCCAAAATGCATATGGTTGAAATTCAAGTTTCTGTCACTGCCATCTGATGGGACATTCTGTAAATATGTTTCTCTTATTGGTTAATGGATAAAGCCCTGTTGGCCAATAGGAAAGCAAGATAGGTGGAACTAGGAGAGGTGAAGGGTTCTGGGAAATGTAGGAGAGTAACGATGTCATCTCAGGAAGAGAGGACATGAGTCTGGAGTTCTTGGTAAGATAAGATCATGTAGAAACACATATATTAGTGATTATGGGTTAATATTTAAGACAGCACTACCCAATAAGGAATGCTAGTAACCAGCCAACAGTTTCATAACTAATACTCTGCATGTTATTTGGGGCTGATGTGGCTGTGGGACCAGGCTGGAGGGAAAGTGCATGTAACAAAATGGCACCTGCAACGTGGGTACTGAGAACTTCCACTTAAAACTTGACAAAAGTTCAAAAAGAAATTTTAAAAACAAAAGAACAGAGACAAGCAAGGCTTCTTGGTAGCAGCATTTTTTTCAGGTGGGCTCTGTTTTGCTAGAGACAAGCAGAGACCTGTGTGGCTCCTTTTAGGGAAGTTTCCTGACTCAGCACAAGTGGCAAAAAAAACTGCAGGACTCTTTTAAGAGGCCCTGCTAACAATTGAATGGTGTGTATGAGCAGCTGGCAGTGTCAGTGACCCCATTTCCAAGCCAGCAGCATGCTGCTGGATGGCAGCATAGATCAAGGTGATGAACACATCTGTCAGTGCTGGCAGAAAATGTAACCCCGCCATCTTAGAAAGACACTGACCACAACAGCCACCACTTTAATTTTAGCAATGCTGTTTAGAAAAGAGGTAGAGATATACAGTAAAGACAGATTCAGATAAAGTAAAACCTAAAAGGTTTCTACAATGTATTTAAAAATATACATAGGCTTGGGAGAGAAAATAAAAAGAATATTTGGTTTTTAAAAAATACAGTAACTGGGTATAGTATCACATGCCTTTAATCCCAGCACTGAGGAGGCAGAGACAAGCAAATCTCTGTGATTTCAAAGCGAACCTGATATACAGAGTGAATTCCAGGACAGGCAAAAGTTACAAAGAGAAACCCTGCTTCAAAAAATGAAAAAATAGAAGTAGAAGAAATAGAGTAATAAAAAAGACACATGATGATGGAAAGCACACAGAGTCTGGATACTGTATGCTATTGTGTTGTCTTTGAATTGCTCAATTGCTAAGGAAGGAACAACAATTGCTAAAACACACTTGATCATCAATGCTGCTGAATTGATCCAACATATATTTTAAAAATGCTTTGACTTCAAAAGTTAAGTCTAAGAACAGGTTACTGGGGAAAAGAATTTCTATTTTTGTTTCCACAGAAAATAAAAGCTGTGGATTCCTTCCAGACTAACATGGTTTGATCAAGCAAGACCCCCTGAAACAGTGTCCCAGGTGATTCAACATTCAAAACAGCTGGGACAAGGCAGCCTTGCAGACTACAGCCAAGATTTCTGCATCTTCTTAGGATTCCCATGGTATTACAGCTTCCCCAACCAGCAGGAAGCAGCTTGGAAACAATGATGCTCAAATACCCAAATATTGTCTATAAACGTTTGTTTTCATCTAAATGGGGTTGGTTTTAAGTGGTTAATGATCACAACCAATCTCTTTTTAAAGGAAGAAGGGGGATTATGGTATAAGAATGAATACTTTGTTTTGGAATGGATTTTCATTTATTGATATGAATTTGAGGTCAATTTTGTGATATGTATATTTCTTCTCTTGTTTAGGTATTATGTTTATATAATATAATAATGAGTTTATATAACTCATTTAAAATGTAATGTATAAATTAGTACAGATTATAGATTGTTACCTATGATAGTCAAAGCTTATAGTAAAGTTAGGTTTTCTAGATATACAGAGATATATTTCAAATGGATAGGCTTTCTTCAAACCTTTCAAAGATTTACAGAATATGGCATTTAAAATAGTTTAGGGTTTTTCTTGACAGTGAGACATAAAAGCTCCTGGCAACACCATCTGATTCACAAAGGAAGATAGACAACGAAGATACTGATTATGGAGTTTACTCCCAACATGGTAAGACTGGCCATTTGGCCAAGAAACTACTCTTGATTGGACTGTTTGACTTTATGCTGTATAAACTGGACATGCAGAATCCACAGAAAAGTGACTGCTGAAACAAGATGGACATTGCTGTAGGGTTCCTGCTTCATGGAAGAGTCTGCCAGACAGTCTACAGGACACAGAGAAACATGACCTACAAACTGCCAATACAGGTGGACAGTTTAAAGTTTCCTGCTTTGCTGAGAGTCTGCCAGACACACTATGGCCTATAGGCTGAAGATGGAACATTACAGAAGAACTTTGGATGACTAGCCAGGTAGCAAGATGTCTCTGTCATTTCTAGAGTTTATATATTATCCTTCTGTGATCTTTGATGAGGTTGAAGCCAGATAGTTATGGTTATAGTTTTCCTTAGGATTAAAGATAAGTTACATATAAGACTTTAGACTCACAAAGATAGGATAGATGATGGAATATTTTCTTTAAATCTTGCTAAATGTTAATGGACTAAATATTGTTAACTATAATTCTTATTTGATAACTTTTTTGTTATATACTTTACTGTGTTAAAGTTAAAACCCTTCTTTTTATTTTAGACAGAAAAGAGAAGATGATGGGAGATGTCATTCTGTAAATATGTTTCTCTTATTGGTTAATGAATAAAGCCCTGTTGGCCAATAAGAGTGCAAGATAGGTGGAGCTACGAGAGGTGGAGGATTCTGGGAAATGTAGGAGAGTCACGATATGATCTCAGGAAGAGAGGATGAGAGTCTGGCATTCTTGGTAAAATAAGACCATGTAGAAATACATATATTACTGATTATGGGTTAATATTTAAGACAGAGCTATCCAATAAGGAACGTTAGTAACTGGCCAACAGTTTCATAATTAACACAGTGTTTCTGTGTGTTATTTTGGGACTGATGCGGCTGTGGGACCAGGCTGGCAGGAAAGTGCGTGTAACAATCATCTTCAGTTCTATTCAAAGGGGGCACTGTCACATCCCCCTCCACCCCCACTCCCACTCTCCCACCCACCCCCTACCCCGCCAGTGTCCCGTCTTAGAACTAGAAATCTTCCCAGGATCCTCTCTGAACCTGCCTCACTCTGACCTTGTCCCTCTTCAATATTTCTTTAAATCCTACTCGAGATCCAGGTTTCTCTTGCCTCCTCCAAAAGCCACCCTGGCTACCCCAACCCTAGAGCACCTCTGAGCTCCTGGGTCACTTGCCAGTGCTGTTCACATTGTGCTTGTGTTCATCTGTGTTCATCTAGACCAGAGGGAGAGGGCTGCATCCCTCATACTGGTAGTCCTAGCACTCACATGGCTAACTGTCCTTACTGTTCACAATGCTCAGAATGGGCTAGAACAATCAAGTGTAAAACAACACTCCTGGCTACATCCCTTTGGAAGTATCCTCAAGACACATAAGTGGTGAGAAGGCTCAGTAGGTGAAGGTGCCAGCAGCCAAGACTGACATCCTAAGTTCAGTTTCCCATAAACCCCAAATTATCTTCTGGGGCTAGAGAGATGGCTCAGCCGTTAAAGGCTAGGCTCACAACCAAAAACAAATTATCTTCTGTCCTCCACTCACGTGCTGTAGCATATACAACACACACACACACACACACACACAAATAAGAAAAATTTAAATTTAAAAATGCTAAAAAAAAAAAAAAAAAAAAAAAGAGTAAATGGCAACACCACTCACCACTTGTGGAATTATATGGACTTTGGATCTGGTTACATTATGTCATGTGATTTTTTTTTTTTGCAATGCTTTTTATAATAAAAATTACTTAAAAATTAAAAACAAAATACTTTTTTAAATGATAACTGTTTCAGTTGGTAAAGAACCTAGAACACGAACACTTATGATTTTTCCATTTTGCCTGAAATTAACCAGGTCATGTTTATGAGAGAGGCTTAGGTGGGACTCGTCCACTCACCCACACAATGGGGTGTTTCCTACAAACTGCATTCTCTTGAGTATCCCAGGCCACAGCACAGCACACACCCTTACAGTGAGGGTATCATTCTTGATTTTCCAAAAGCCTTTAGCAATGTCTGTGTCTTGAAAGGAAATTCATGAGTGTACACACACACACACACACACACACACACACACACACACACACACTTGCGTGCACATTTCTTACTTTCTCCTGCTCATGAATACAGGCCATGTAGCTTAGACTTCGCCATTCAGACTTGTCCATATGAGACTTTGAAATGAAAGTGAGCTACAGAGGAGACAGGAGGTGGACGGACACATTTTGTGGGTCTGGGTCATAGCAGATATGGCCGATTTCTGGTTGGAAAGGACAGTGGCACCTCATCTTCAGCAAAGACAAACACTAGTCATAGTTGGCAGTGACAGCAGCTCCCTACAAATCCAGGCTGCTGTGTGGCTGTGGAGACGTAGGAGTTCGGCCAAGGGTCCATTCTTCTAGTAGTTCTATGTTCTCCCCAACATCCCTAAGCAAACCCTTCCCTTGCCTAGCTAGTGTGGACTCCGTGGTCAGCTACTGTGCATTCTAACACAACTGATGCCCTCAGGTAAGTTGTGTGACCCTTGCTGTCCCCTGGGTACAGACTGAAGTTCTGTGACCTCACCTGGCTAATGGTCAGCTCTGATTCTTCCACAGGACAAGAATATGGGTCCTCTGGGGTTACCGGTTTGTTGCTGTTCTCTTAGAGAATACACCACTTTTTGACTTAATAACGGACTATCTCCCCCTGGGGAGCAGGACTGGAGCATTGGTCGTGAGGGTCGACTATGTGTCCAGTGTGAGCAGCCAGAACAGGTGGCCATAGAGAATTGCTGGCCTCCTGAAAGGTTTTCCTAATCTGCCTGGGGATTCACCCTTTATTCTGTTGGAAGATTTCACTAAACAAATGTAAAATCTCTCAGTGCTTACTAGATTTTCACAGGACTAGGAAGTCATGATTTAAAAACACCCAACTGTTTCTTCAATATGAAGCTTCCCTGAACTCAACAGACCAAGTTCCCCTGCTCAGGTTCCTCTGGTTGGCTTCTGACTCAGCTAATTTCCCCTTGCTTTGGGGCCTCTTAAAGACCTTCCTCAGTTCCCCAAGCTCCAATGCTGCACAGATGTCTAAGCCACATTCTCCCCTGACCACGTGTCCCTGCGGTCCAGGTCTGGAGCCAGCATCAGCCTCATCCTGCATACATGACTTTATCTTCTGGCTGACCCTGGATTCTTCCCTCTGCTTCCCATTCTCCATTCCAGCTGGCTCCAGTCGAGGCCAAGGAATTCCCCAGTCAGCATGTTGGGCTGCTTGTCCAAACCTTACGACCTCTTTTAAGGGTGTCATGAGATCAGAGATAAACAGTCATGGGGATTCCCTGGTCGTCCATCACATGTGGAAGCTTCTGCCTGCCAGGTTCATCACCCTGTGATCATCAGAGATGCTCCACACATTCTCTCCAATGCCCACTCCCAGTGTTCATTCATCAGCCATCTGTCTCCTGCAGAAACTGCTCTGGGCTGAAACCCTGGAAGGGAATAGTTCACGATGGCTCGCCAGCATCTATCACTGACAGTCTCTTATGGCCACATCCTTGCCAACAGCTTAAGGGGAAACAAGGTCCTGGGAGGCCCCCAACTGTCTGGTCACGTGACCTTCTTGGCTCTGCTGCAAGGACGTCCTGTTCCTCTCGAAGTGATGTTTCTATTGAGGAAGTCACTGTGTCATATGTGGGACAGGAAAAACATCTATTTCCAGTCCCAAAGCAATCACTCTAAGTTAGCCTGGCCTTTTCAAGAACTGCCTGGACAGCAGAGAAAGGCCAGTTCTGTGGGGAAATGATGGAAGCCCTGTGTTGTCAATGGAGGAGGACCAACCACTGGGGAAGGGCAAGGTGTGCCATTTTGGTTCTCTGGGTAAATATTTCTGGACAGCCATGCAGATGCATGCATGGCATGCATGCATGATGGGAGCATCCATGTATACGCCCCCACACAGTGTTGCAGATTCCTTGGCATATACCCAGCAGTCAGGGAAGGAGCTTATCCTTACCCACAGCACAGTTGGGTCCTGCTGACTCTGGAGTGTCTCCCAGAGTCCCAAGTGTTAAAGGTCTTGTACCCAGCTTGTGGCACTATTGGGAGGTTCTAGAACTGTTAAGGCATAGGATTTAGTAGGGGGCTGTCAGATCGTTGAGGGTATACCCTAAAGGGGTATTGTGAAAGATGTGAAGGTCACTCCATGGCTGACTGGCTGGCTTTCCCTGAGTACAAAGAGTTCTAATAAGCATCACATATTTCCTCCAAGAATTCTGGGAAGCAAACCCCAAACTTACAATTTGTACACCACTTGGGTAGACCAAGTGGAAATAAAGGTTTATCCAGAAGACTCATGGACACGTATACTGACTAGAAGACCGGTTTTTTCACCTTTCTTAAGGATGGAAGAGGTGGTTGACAGGGGACTTTTATTATGAAAAGATCATCTGTGGGGCTCAAGAGATGGCTTAGCCTTTAAGAGCACTCACTGCTCTTGCAGAAGATTGGGATTCAGCTCCCAGCTCCCCCATGGAGGGTCACAACTGTCTCTAACTCCAGTTCCAGGGAACTGACACCCTCTTCTGGCCTCCATGGACACTGCAAGTACACAGTGCACTTTTATGGAAGTAAAATACTCCTACACATGAAATAAATAGAAATAAATCTTTGGGAAAGAAGAAACCATTTTTCCCAGACCCATGCTGTTTAGTTAGGCTGCCTAGCATGTTGGCAGTACTTGGCATGTAAAATTCTTGGGTAAATGGGTTCATTTTATTTAGAGAATGCTTACACGTCTCTGTGTTCCCATTTTCGTCAAGAATGTGTGCTATTTGTGTCTAAGTGAACTAGAACGATTCTGAGTCTGTTTTTCACTTCTCACTAATCCATCAACCAATCAATCAGTTAATTAGTGGTCTGTGCTTTCCTGGTAGAGAAAAAGGCAGGAGGGTAACCATGGTTACTATAAGCCTGTCTAACCCAGTGCTTACTGCTCAGAAATTGTAGCCCATGCAAGTGGCTTCTCTAGAAGTCCCAGGGGACATTGTTTTGAGCATCTAAGTTGGTGATAGCAAATAGTGGCATGCATGCCACTATTTCACACTCTGTCTGTGACAAGCATCATGTGACTTTCCACCATCAACCCTCGGAGGTTTCCCAGCATCCCAGTGGTCAGTAGCAATCAACTGGGCTTCAGTCATACGAAGGCATGGTCTAGCTCTAGTCCTATGAAGGCTCATGGTCTAGCTCTAGTCATATGAAGGCTCATGGTCTAGCTCTAGTACATGGTGGCCTTTGATACTTTCATCACGAATCAATCTAGAGCTCTTCATATGACTTTTTAAAATAACAACCAAGGAATAATGGAATTATAGAATTACAGGTTGCAAATGGGCTTTAGTTAAATTCAAAACAAGCCAGAGAGCGTCTGTGTTGCAGACAGACTGCATTAGTCTAATTACTGCAACAAAATACTTGACCAAAGAACTTAAGAGTAGGGAAGGTTCGTTGGGTCCATGGTTCCAGAGGATCCAGAGGTTCCATCATAGCAAGGAAGGTGCGGTGAGACCAGGAGGTGATTGGTCACATTGTGTCTATATCTAGGAAAGAGAGCAGCAAATCTTGTGCTTCTATTCTCTCTCTTTATTCAATCCACAGAATAGTACCACCCTCTTTAAAGTGATTCTAAGTGCCATGGACTTCATGAGTCAACAGTCAAGTTAACTATTACATGGAGAATAGAGCGTGGAGAGGTTAAGCAAGTTGTCCAAGTTGCCCAGAGCTCCAGCTAACGAATGCCATGAGCAGCCCCTCACACCTGTGTACCTCTTCCCAGGCGACAAAAAACTTCTACATGAAGTCTCTCATAGGAGCCTTCCTTCACTCATTCAGCAAATACTAATAGGATGTTGTCGTGTTTCATGCTGAAGGCTATGAGAACAGTAACTAGAAAGCAAGGAAAGAACTTCTGTAAAGGAAAGAAAAAGTTTCAATCCCTTCTTTATATCAAGCAGATAGCCTTAGAGTGTCCATGTCCTGAGCCATGCAGGCAGTGTAACTCGGCGTTTTAGGTACTGTGTGGATGACAAGAGAAATCAGCAGGATGCTACTTACCATGGCAGCTCTGAAACACACACTTCTCCAGTCACTTTTGGATGGCTTCACTTCTGCTGTGACACATAGGTGCCAACTAGGTTCTAAAGTGATAGGCATTTTCTATTCTTGTTCACTTGGGGCTGTTGAAGGTTTGAAGGGTCCTTTCTCACCCTACTTCTCCAATTATAGAGGGAAGGGAGAAACCTTCTCAAGCCTGTTGATTTAACTTCAGCAGGTTTTTCCTGAAGACCTATGACCCCCTCCTCATCCCCACAATCCACATAGTATGGTGAGGACACAGATGTGAAAATATGAACTTCCCTCAATCTACCTCCTCTCACCAGCTGGTTCATCTGGAGCAACTGACATCATCTCTCTAGATCTCAGGTTCCCATCACTAAAGGAAATGGGTAGAAGCAGAAGACCGCTAATCTTCCTGCCCAACAACACATAACAATTCTTCTAGACCAAAGCAAGGCAGACTACCCAATCATGCTTCACCTTTCCTTCTAACCAGATATTCTATGAAGCAGCTAGCTCTGCAACCAGAACAACCAAAAAAAAAAATCTCAGAAAAGGTACTACGGTCTAGTGAAACCTAAACGCCCTCGCTCTGATCATAGATCCAATTCATCACATGACCAAAACCAACCAGTTAAATCAGCTTCTCTCATCACACAGCAGGAAGCTGTGCCACTTGTGAAGGGAAAAAGGAACTGGCCCAAGTAATTTTGGAAATGATGTTTGGATTGGAATCTGTAAGGCTAAAGACAAAAGAATAAATTAGGCTCTCATAAAGATATAAATGAGAAACTCCACAATATTCTCCATGTCTACTATGGTCACTATTAATTCATATGTATATATGTATGTAGATATATATGTATGTGTATATATGTGTGTATGTGTGTATACACACTTTTATATACATATATACATAATGTACACATATATGTATGTATATGTATGTACATATGTAAATAACATACACAGAGAGAGAAACAACACAGAAATACAGACATGCATACACAGAGAGAGAAACAACACAGAAATACAGACATGCATATATATGGGTTAGTATCTATCCATATATTACCTGTCTCATCCCCTAGGGATGTTCTAGAAGCAACTGTACAATCACCAAGGAAAACTGCCAGCACTCAAAACTTGTTTCTAAATGCCATCCTTGGGGCTGGAGAGAAGGCTCAATAGTTAAGAGCACTTTCTTCTCTTGCAGAAGACCCACCATGGTTCCCAACATGCATACTTCCTACCACAATTCAAAAGAAAACAGCCTTTTACTTCTGTGGTGTTCTTCCCCTGAATCCACAGCCATGGTCTAATCATGAGAAAACTGACGACCCAAAGTGACTGACACTGCCAAATGTCAAGGTCACACACACATACAAAAAAATGAGGAACTTTCACAGACCAGAAGAGATGTGACTGCCTGGATCTGATCCTGGGAAAGGAAAAAAAGTATATAGACACTAGAGGCTGGGAGATGGCTCAGAGGACAGTTCAACACTCATGTAAAAAGCCAGGAAGGCATAATTCCAGGTCTCAGAAAGCAGACTAGACCCACCAAGTCAGGGAGCGCTGGGTTCAACTAGGAGACATGGACTTCAGTGAAGAAGCTGGAGAAGGATCCCAGAAGGCTAGCAAAGTCAGCCTCGGGCCTCCACATGCATGTGCACACACACACAAACACCCATACACACATGGATGTATAACATACACAGAAACACGTAACTTAAAAAAAAAAAAAAGTTAGAGTCATTACTCTGCAGCTCAGGTTGACCCAGAACTCTCTATGTAGACCAGGCTTACCTGGAACCCTCTATGTAGATCAGGCAAGCCTCAAACTTGTGATACTCTTCCCACATCTTTCCAGTGTTCATATCTTAGAAAATTAACTCGTGGAAATGTTATTGAAATATACTTTCTTACTCTTAGTACTTGTATCTCAGCACTCAGGAGGCTGAGACAGACAAGAGCTGGGCCAGGATAGTGTGCAGAGCAAGACCTTGACTCAAAATAAATCAATAAAGCAAAGCCACTGAGGTGGTTTGAATAAGAATGCCCCCATAGGCTCACATATTTAAATGCTTAGGGAATGGCACTACTTGAGAGGATTAGGAGGTGTGACCTTGTTGAAGGAGGTGGGCTTTGAGGTTTCAAAAGGTGAAGCCAGACCAGTGGTTTCCTCTTCCTGCTGACTGTGCATCCAGATACAGAACTCTCAGCTCCTCCCCAGCACCCTGTCTGCCTCTGTGCCACCACGTTTTCCGCCACGATGATAAAGGACCATACCTCTGAAACTGTAAGCAAGCTGCAATTAAATGCTTCCCTTTATACGAGTTGCCATGATCATAGTGTTTCTTCACAGCAATAGGACATTGACTACGACAGCTGCCAACAATAAAAAAGTGGGGCTAAAATTCTACACCATTAATTTCAGGATGCCTGACGCTGGCTGTGGGCCAGGTATGCCATTGTTTAATTCCAATTCAAGAAGCTAGGGCGATAGCAGAGAGGCTTGGGTGAGAGCCGATGGCAGTGAGGGTGGGGACAAGGACATAGCAATGAGGCCTGAGCAGGGTCTTTGCAATACCCTGGTGTCCTTACCAGGTTTCCCCAGGAAATCACTTCTCCTGGCCCACCCCATCCTCACCTCTGAGCAAAGTCATTCTCCTAGGAGTCCCTTCTCCAAACAGGCCTGCATTGTGATACAATCTCTTCTCCGTGAGCAAGTTCCTTCTTCCACACACATGCCAGGCAGGGGAAGATGCCAAGCGATCACAGGATGGTTGCGTCCTTCAACAATATCTGCTTTGTGTGAAGGGGGTAAGATGCCAAGGCAATGCTGCAGAAGCTGCTGTCTGCCCAACACTGGGAGGCCCCACTTCTGGGGAATTTCAGAATTGAGCCATAGGAAGAAAGAAAACACTGTCATGTGATCTCCACCATCTCCTGGGGTCATTGTCAGTCAAACCCCAGTGGGAATCTGTCCTTCCTGCTTCGAAGATGCCACAGTGACCCAGTGACATCACTGCAAAGTCTTACAGAGAGAGCAACTTTTCAATCCAAGCATCCCCTGGTATGGGTTTCCAAGGTAACCAAGCTTTCTTATTTAAAAAAAAAAAAAAATCTCAAATAAAGCCCGGTGGTGGTGGTGGTGGTGGTGGTGGTGGTGGTGGTGGTGGTGGTGGTGGTGGTGGTGGTGGCGGCGCACACCTTTAATCCCAGCACTTGGGAGGCAGAGGCAGGCAATCGGGGTCACTGTGAGTTCAAGGCCAGCCTAGTGTACAAAGCTACACAGAGAAACCCTGTCTGGAAAAATCCAAAAGAAAAAAAAAAAAATCTCAAATAGTTATTTGCAGAGTGGAGGGGTAAGAGCATAATATAGCGCCTAAATGGAGGCCAGATGGCAACCTGCAGAGTTGGTTCCCTCTTCCCATCATATGGGTTCCAGAGGTCAAACGCAGGTCGTCAGGCTCAGTGGCAAGTGCCACTACCATCTTCCCAGCTCCAAGACAGACAAACCTTCAGAGAAGCAAATTCCCATGTTTCATAATTAGGTTTTGAGCAAGATGTTTTTAGAACTTGTTCTTTAGTCCACTCTGCTAAACAGCTTACCCAGTGTAAATTAATCTTTCCTTGGTAGTTGAATGTCACCTTAGAGACAGCCTTTTGTGCCACGTGCTGAAAAATGAAGCCAGGGACACGGGAGTGAATTCAGTACTCGGGGTGTTTGGCTGAGGCGATGGTGATGTCGGCAACAGCCCTGAAATGTGCTTTATTTAGAGAAACCCTGACATCAGCGAGTCTTTCCCTCAGGAAAGTGCAATGCATGTTCCCTTTCTTCACAAAGGCAGAACACAACCCTAGCCCTAGAAGCTACATGACCTCAGTCCAGTGATGTCATCTCTAGGACCCTGTGATTCCATTCTTTATCTGAAACTGGGAATTATCTTATGTTTCTTGAATTAGATGATGTGTGTTTAGAACCCACCTTTGATGACTTAGTACAATACCTGGAACGCTGGTCTCTGTGTGAGTTAACTCTATGTCCTTTTACTGCAGGCTCACCAACATGCTAAGTTTTGGTAACCACACCACCAGTGACCTCATCCCCATGTCTCATGTGGCCACTAGTCAGTCTGTCTGTCCTAACCAACCAGCCAAGCCCCAGCCTGTGTCTTCTCTAGTAAGGGGGGGGGCTCTTTCCTGGGTCAGATCCTCCCTGGACCCACAGGCCACTTTGCCATTCATCTACCACATGCTGGAAGGATGCGCTCTGCACTCCTGGCTTTGTCACTAGACTGATGACAAAGTAACAAGTAACTGCCACAGCTGAAGCGGCCAATGGCAGTGCTACCCATGGCACCCTGCTCCACCCAGATCAGAGCACTTGGCTGAGAGGGAACAGTGAGATTCTTAGAGGAAAGAGCTAGGCTTCCTCTGTGACTTGGGGTTTGTGGCCCCTGGGGGAGGCCAGAGAGTTAGCTGCCACACCCTGTCTCTCTTTTCCTCTAAAGCCTGGACAAATGCCCTCTGTCTTCAGCTTTCTCCTCCCTGTGGGCGATATCACCCCCAGATTGCCAACTTGGAGGAGGTCAGACCAGACCTCAGTAGACATGGCACATGGCCCAAGCCTTTGGCCACACTGTCCCAACTCTAGCTCCACAACAACCCCTGTGAATTCATGAAAACCTAGAGACACCTCTCCTCCACTTCGTCTACTCAGGGGTTCCCACACACACACCTGGAGTTGCTCTCCAGTGGCAGCAAACAGAAGGCCACTTCGACCTGCAGGGTGTTGAGGCCCCAGGAGAGAGACCGTTGTCACCTCACAGCACATTGTGAATGGAACAATCCCTTCAGCTGCCTCCTCTGACCTTTCCTTGGAGGGTACCACTCTGGGATTGCCCTTTCCTGGATTCTGCCCAGGTCCGGTGGGCGTACTCTGGTGGCATCTGCCTCTCTGCAGTCACAGAGCCCAACTTCCTCATTGATTGGGGTGCAAGTGTTTCATGCTTTGTGCATGCCTGCCCCCAGCTGCCCTCACCATTGGAGTAACTCATCCAAGAGGCTGAAGAAGAGGTCCTGGGCCTCTGAGAAAGCCCCTCTCCCAGGAGCCTGGAGTCGGTGGGACAGGGCCCTAGCACCCTGTGTGCATGGGTCTTCTATGATCGTTTCTTTTCTGTTTATCCTTTCTCCACACCTGACCCTCATCCTGCCTCCATCTCCTACTTCATCCCTCCTCCCACTTTCTCTCCTTTGGATGAAACTTTCCCACACCAAGGGCACTCAGTAGAGCTGAGAACACACACACACACACACACACACACACACACACACACACACACACACACGCTGAGTAGGAGCATGGCGGGTGAGCCAGGGGAGGACAGTCCATGTGATGGGCACAGCATCGTGGAAGGACAGAGAGGTGTAAGAGCTATTGTGCCCTAGGTCCTAATCCACTCTTGACTTATGCAGTGTAGTTGGTTAAAAGATTCAGATCTGAATTATCCCAAATGTCCATATTGTTTTTACAGAGGTACTCGAACAGTTATGGAATTTTCTGGGTTTGCTCATAATCCCTGGGGATTTCAAAGTACCACCTTTTGAATTCATGCATATTTGGTGCATATCTATTAGAAGGAGATGATACGATGTCAGGAATTGGCTTCAGAACAGTGTAGAGGGCCAGTAAACAGATGGGGTCACAGGCAGGGAAACAGTGTCCCTGAGTGATGTTCCTTGTGACTAGGAAGGAACATCACAGTTCTTTATATTCCTCTGCCTACTTCCCTCATGATACAAACTTCAAAATGATGTCCAGGCTATCAAGGTGGGGGGAAATGACGTCGTGACCAAAGATTGGCGGATTGTGAACAACTGTTGGACCCGTGTGTAGTCACATGTGAGTTTGCTCTGCTATTTTCTCCATGTTTTTAGTATGTTTGAAGGCAACCATAATGTTTCAAATGTATAAAATTTTAGGGCTGGCAAGGTGACTCAGCGGGTGAGATGCTTGAGGGCCTGTGTTCAATCTTTGGTACATATGATTGGAGGCGAGAACTCAGCCCTGCCAGACGTCCTCTGACCTTCACACGTGTGTAGTACTTACAGGGGCCTATGCATGCATGAACTAACTAACGAGAATGAGGGCTCTGGGGCCAGCACGTGTTAGAGTTGCTGGAAGTCGGCTCTTGCCTCTCACAGATGGGCACATAGAGATCTCCAGGAAGCAGGCTTCTTTGGCTGGGCACAGCTATCTCATGCCTCTGTGCCATCACACCACCTTGTTCGCCATGATCCACATGCCTTTCCCTGACCCACCTGCCAAGTTCTCACTCCACTTTGGTTCCTGCCAAGCTTCACCTGATCCTGTCTGACTGTGTGTGATCTCTGGGTCGGACCACTCACCTTGAATTCCAATTGCTTACATGCCTAGCCCCACCCCCTGCTGCAAGCCCTGACTCCCCAGGAGCAGGTAGCTTTTCATTCAGCTTTGCAACATCATGCCTTCAATATCCACACATTTGTTCATGGCTTGCAAACAATGTCAGCAGACTGTCTTCTTGGGCTTAAGCCCCGTGGTCAGAATATCCTCTGGACTTCTTCCTCTGCTGGTGCCTGAAATTGATTAAATCCCCACCTGGCCACATTGTCTCTCCCCTAAATTCACTTCTGCAATGCCTGCATAGGTGAACAGAACCCTCCCTACCTCCCATCCTTCTCTCGCCCCTCCATGTCCTCCATGGATTCCGGAGACATCTGCCCCTTTCATCCCCACAGCCCATCCTTCTGCAGGGCACTACCTTCTCTCACCTAATGAACTGTAAAGTTTTCTTTTTCCATTTTCCTGTGTGTGATGTGCACATGTGTAAATATATGTGCTCGTGGTGTGCACATGTGTGTGTGCAAAAGTGCATGTGGAAGCTTGTGGTTGATGTTGAAAATCCTCATTCATCTCCAAAGCCCCTGCTGATCTGGTCTGTAATCTTGCTTGCCCATCTCTACCCCCAAATAAGAACATGATCTTTGTTTATTATTACCATGTATACAGCTGTATGGTATGTATAAAGCCTGTTTGCATGTGGTCCAGAATAGGGCACCAGGTCTCATTATAGATGGCTGTGAGCCACCATGTGGCTGCTGGGGATTGAGCTCAGGACCTCTGGAAGAGCAGCCAGTGCTCTTAACCTCTGAGCCATCTCTCCAGCCCTGAGCATCATCTTTCTAAGATGTTTCCTCTATTATGTCCTAAGAATTCTTTTCCTGTCCTCCTCAAACTCCTCAGTGTCAGAGATGGCTCCCCAGGCCCAATGTGACTGATCTCAGCCTGATTAGATTCCCTATAATTTCTCTGTTGAGCTGTTCCACACCCCACTCTATACACAGTAAGTTTTAGCCACTCAGAGCTACTAGTAGTTTCCCCACATGCCTCATTCTGTGTGGCACAGACAATATGACTCACCGTGTGTGACCCAGGAGTCATTGCTAGCCTGGGTCACTGAGTCACCCATGGAGGACAACTGTGTACTGAACTCACGCAGACTTCATGGGAATGAAAAGCAAGCTTTCCTTGAATTAAACCACCGCGATGCCCAGAGCTTGAGGGTTTCCTTTTTGCCATTGTCATTGAGTTTTTGTTTGATTGTTTGGTTGTTTTGTTTTGTTTTGTTTTGTCACTCTATAGCCCAGGCTGGCCTCAAACCCGCATCAATCCTCCTTCCCTGGAATCCTAAATTCTGGGAATACAGGTGTGAGACACCACTCCAACTGAGGATTTCCCTTTGGCCTCAGCACATTGAGCCTATCTTTTCCAGTTTTCCCTCTATCATCCACCTCCCTGCCTAGACACCGGTTCTGTCTACCAGGCTCAACCTCTGGAATAGCCAAGACTGAGTCTGGGGTTCTTCTTCCCTCCTTACCGCCCTGTGAAATCCCTATTAGCACTATGTAACTGGCCATTCCTGAGACCTTCTCCCTGTCAGGTCTAGAAATCAGAGCCCAGGCCTTGCTCACTCACGGCCGCATTCACAGTACTTGGCTCAGGTCTGCATGGAGGGCGTTCAACAGATACTTGAACTAATGGAACATGCCTGTAATCTCAGCACCTGGGAGCCTGAAACAGAAGCATTATGGGTTGGAGGCCAGCCTGGGCCTCGGAACAAGTTCCAAGCCAGCCTGGGCTACATGATAGGATAACTATCTCAAACTAACAAAAACCTAGTGAAGGGAGGAAAGAAAGCAAAGATATGTTCCAGAACAATTTTAGATCCTCAGATTAGCATACTCACGCCTGTACTCTGCTGAACACTAAGAGTCAACTGTTTTTACTTTATTTCATCTTTAATCCCTTTGAGGGCAGTGTAAGAAGAACGGAAGAATTGGGAGAGTATGAAGTTCCTCTTTTTAATGACTTATACTCAGCTGGGGGAGTTGAAAAATCTGCAGCTGAGTCCTTCCTCTCCCCCTCCCTCTGTATGCCTTTAAGTTTCCACCTCCGTCACCTGTTGTGACCACAGCACATCCTTCTTCCTAGCACTAAACCAGCAGTTAAGTCACCAAGGCCAGCATTTGAAGCCACGGTGTCTTTTAAGACCGCATCTGTACCACAGAGACACAGGGGAATCAGGTGGCTGGGAGGAGTCAGGAGTGGGGTTCCATAGTTCCTCTCCATCACTGTCAGAGGCCTGTGGAAGCAGGCAGGCCCTTCGGCTTCTTCGTTTGTGATTTGCAGTGGAGACGAGAGCTCAGGTCTCCAGGGATCCAGGCAGGCCAGTGCAATTTTCTGCAAGTGTTTCAACTCTATCTGGGTAAATCCCCAGGAAGTCAGAGGAAAGACAAAATTAACACAGTTCAAGGCAGCAGTGATTTATCAAGCACAACCCAAATGTGAATCCCTAAACCGAATAACAAAGAAGCTTCTAGCCCAGGAGGAGCCTTCAGGAGTCTGGACCCCATAGGAAAACTCACTGAAAAATAAAAGCTAAGATCTGGGCACGGTGGAGAATACTTGTGATCCTAGCACTTAGGAGGAGGAAGTAGAAGGATCAAAGATTTGAGGTCAACCTGAGCTGTCTAGTGAGTTTGAGGCCAGCCTGAGCCACATGAGGCGCATGTCCATAAATGAACTAATTAAGACAACACAAAGCAGATGCTGCATTGCCCAGGTGAGACTACGGAGTATAAAGAGGGGCAAAAAGGTGTTCAGATTTAGAGACTCTCAAATAGATGTGCTCAAATCTGCTGTGGGATGCTGGTCTGCTCTGTGCCACATTCTACATACATCACCGATTGGTCCTCAAGCCCCATGAGGTCAGCTCAGAACGGCCACCTAACCTGCTCAACATGGCAGAGCTGCTGAATGGCAGAGCCAAGACCTTAGCCCAGAACCTACTTTCTAGATCACCTCCTGCCATCTACCTCTAGACGTACAGTGTTTATTATATGACTGCGACCCTGAGCTGGCTTTCATATATGCTGGTTTTAGTCCTGACCTCTCTCTCTCAAGGTGGGAGGCGTCACTAGCCCCATTGGATGACTTGGGAAAATGAACGCTCAGTGCAGTTAATAGGCCATGGTACGAGGAAGGCAGGAAACAGGGAAGGTCTCTAATTGCACCACAATTCAAGTTAATTCAAGTAGCCTATGTGCTTTCATTTTCCTTCACTGTTGGTTTTTATCTGAAGCAAGAAGATGTGAGAAATAGAGGCGTGAGTGTTTCAGGACTGAGACACACTTTGAGGTTAACTGTTTCTGGAAAGCTAGATGGATAAGCCGTCTTCCTACAGTGCAGCGCCATTGACGGAGACCTCCAGCCCTGTCAGTCCTGTGTTGGCTATGCCTATTGTGTCAGAGTTAAGTTTTGTTTGTTTTTGTTTTGTTTTCTGAGACCGGGTTTCTCTGTGTAGCCCTAGCTGTCCTGGAACTCACGCTATAGACTAGGCTGGCCTTGAACCCATATATCCACCCACCTCTGTCTCCCAGGGGCTGGAATTAAAGGTGTGTGCCACCACCACTTGCCAGTGGCTAAGTCTTTTAAGGAGAGTTGTGTGGCACAGTTTTTGTGGCCTCATGGTTTCCAATTGGAAACAAAATCTGATAATACATTTCAAATACTGCTATGTGTGCTCACTTCGGCAGCCCATATCTAAAATTGGGATGGTACAGAGATTATCATGGCCCCTGCACAAGGATGGCAGGAAAATGTATGACGCATTCCATATTTAAAAAGAAAATACTGTGTGTAATCCTGACCTGAGTTCAGTTCCCAGCTCTGTCAGAGAGCTGTCCGCAACTGTTGGTAACTCCAGCTCCAAGAAGACCTAACATCTCTGGCCTCCTCAGGCATCCGCACCCAAGTGAACATATACAAACATGCACACACACACACACACACACACACACACACAACTAAATAAAATATGCATTTTTAAAATCCACTGGAAGTACAATTCATTTTGGAATGGGAGGACAGGTTTATCTGCAGGAAACAATAAAGGTTTAAAACCCTTTACAAGGTACATTAGCTTAATAGCCCCAGGAGAGAGAGAGAGAGAGAGAAATAGCTATTTCCTGGCAGAGCCAAGCGAGTCCAGCTGACTTCATCTGCGCTTGCTGCAACACCTGTTTCTAGAATGAGGACGTAGCGTTCAGAAGCAAAGACTGCAAGGCAACTAGCTACCCCTTTGTGGCCTACGGAGGACAACTGGCTGCCACTCAAGGCCACACCCAGCTAGGCCTTAGAGCCTTCCACCCTGGTGCTTGGCCATGGAACAAGCAAGTGCCCTTCTCTGGTGAGGTCCTCTCAGTGAGGGGCTTCCCACCTCTCCCCACCTGGGAAGGCACAGCTGCTGTTCAGCGAGGGGCCATGGGGCCTCCCGAAAACAGCTTCCAGGCTGGGAAGATGCTCGCTGAGCAGACATGAAAACTTGAATTAAACCTTCAGTGATTACATAAACTGAGTGTGTGCGTGTGTGTGTGTGTGTGTGTGTGTGTGTGCGTGCAGGTGCGTGCGTGAAGTTGGATGGGTGGAGAGGTGGAGGAGGCTCTTGGAGGAGGTCCTATGCCATGCACTTGTCACCTCAGCCCTGAGGGACCAGAGACAAGAGGATCCTGTTGACTTAATGCATTAGCCAGTCAGTCTAACCTAAATAATGTGCTTCCAGCTCCAGTGAAAAAACCTTGTCTCAAAAATAAAATAATGTAAATATAAAAATAAGGCAGAGACCCATAGAGAAAGACCCAGCACTGACCTCTGTCCTCTACTCAGGCACCCCCACATATACCCTACCTCCACCAACATCAAAATAATAACAACAAAATAACAACACATCAGACAGCAGACAGCTACCACAGGGAGAAAACGACGGGCCTAGGAAGATAGCAAGGCCAGACAGGGCAAACGGGGCAGGAGCTGAGTGCCCCTGTGCCTTCCTCAAGGACTTTCTCGCCCCGGCCTTGGCCAAAGACGGTCCTTAGATGTCCCTCTAAGGGCTTGTAGCCTGACGCTGTGGCTGTCCCCACTCCTATTCTCCTGTGTGTGCTCAGCACCGAGTTTTCCTTATAACCTCATGACTATAGTTCTCTGGCTGTGGACAGTACAGTGAGTACACTTGGGAACAGCCAACCCCTGGAATTAGACAGAGGAACAAAGGGAAGGGACCCTGGCACTGCCTTTCCAGCCCCGTCACAAACGCAGAACTCACATGGTGGCTCTCGTGAGACACAGAGCGCTGTGGTGAGACTCACACCAAACTTGAGGGGACAGGCCAGCAGAGACCGAAGGGGTTGGGCTTGGCTGGTGCGAGTGGGACCAGGTGACTGGGCAGAAGGGACCGCACACACTGAGATGGAAAACTGCTTCTGTGGACATCTCCACAGCAGGATGCTAACAGCAATCGCTCTCTGAGATTTCCCTTTCAAGAAAAGGCCTTGGGGCTGGGGAAACTGCTCAGTGGTAAATGTTTGCCCCTGGCTTTCACAGGGTCCTGGATTAAGCTCTGGATAACCCCCAAGGAAGGAAGGAAGGAGGGAAGGAAGGGAGGGAGGGAGGGAGGGAGGGAGGGAGGGAGGGAGGGAGGGAGGGGAGGGAGGGAGGGAGGGAGGGAGGGAGGGAGGGAGGGAGGGAGGGAGGGGAGGGAGGGAGGGAGGGAGGGAGGGAGGGAGGGAGGGAGGGAGGGAGGGAGGGAGGGAGGGAGGGAGGGGAGGGAGGGAGGGAGGGAGGGAGGGAGGGAGGGGAGGGAGGGAGGGAGGGAAGGGAGGGAGGGAGGGAGGGAAGGGAGGGAGGGAGGGAGGGAGGGAGGGAGGGAGGGAGGGAGGGAAGGAAGGAAGGAAGGAAGGAAGGAAGGAAGGAAGGAAGGAAGGAAGGAAGGGAAGGAAGGAAGGAAGGAGGAAGGAAGGAAGGAAGGAAGGAAGGAAGGAAGGATAGAACAGGCTTTAAACTTGGGAAGGGGCTGAACCTCTAGACTGGGCTAGAGTGTGTCCTCTGGAGGCATCCCAGGGAATAGGCCTTGCTGTGCATGATTACGGGAGAGGCCTGGTTGTTCCCCCAGAATCCAGGTGAGGAGCTGGAAGGAGGAAATGGATGGGAGAGCCGAGTGCCAGGCCTTGTGCCATGGAGCCCGCCTAGACCAGCCCAGTCCCTCAAGCCACAATAAAAGCCACATCAGAGAGGGACAAATCATATGAAGAGTTCATTTTCTAGCAAAGAAATGCCAATAAAAAGGCCTCAGGTTGTGCAGGGGCTAATGGACACACAGCCCAGAATTGAGAGAGCGGGGTCTCCGGCCTGGAAACTGGAAATGGTCCATTCCCTAGAGCCTTGGTAGAAGGAAGGTTGAGGCCAGGAAGCCATGCTGCAGCAGGGACACAAGGCCAGGAAGCCATGCTGCGGCAGGGACGCAAGGTGACAGAACCCTCCACTTCTCTGCTGTGCTTCTCCAGATGCTGGCACCAGCAGGGAAGCTGTAACCCGACCAGGATGCCTTGAGCACTCATCCCTGCTGCTGGCTCCAACCATTAGAGCCAGCAGCCCCTACAGAGGACATCGAGGCTTTTCTCCCAGCTGCAGAATGTCCTCTCACAGGACCCTGGAAGTCCACCCTGGTGACACATCTGTCTTCAATAGTGACTAACCCAGGTTTGAGGCCAGATTTTCCATGATGGGGCAAACCTCAGAAAAAGCCCACTGCTTCTATGGGGCTTTCTTCCCCCATCTGCAGCTGGCTGGCCCTGAAGTCACAGAGGGCTCACCTTCCTCTTCCCCTTTTCCTAGCCCCCTGTTCCTATGGGAAAGGCCCGAAGCCTGCCTCTTAGTCACCAGGCTGTTCTAATCTGGGCTTCTGTCCATCTGCTTTCTAGAGGTTAGAGATGCAAGGCCTGTCTCTACACATCCCCATATCCAGAGCCACAGGTCATTGCTGGACAGATAAGAAAACCAGCAGTTCTAATGGGCAACATGGCATGCCCCACAGTACAAATAAGCCCAGGATGCTCCAGGGACCCGGAGATTGGGACCACTATCCATCCTAGGTGGGTTGGGAGACATGCCAGCCCAGTCGAGTACCCAGGACAAAAATTTCAGATGGGCCTAAGGAGATGAATCAGTAACTTGTCCTGAAAACATGAAGACCTAAGTTCAATTCCCAGGGCCTACATTTTTAAAAAGCCAGGTGCAGAGATACGAGCAGGGTTGCTGGGGCTTTGCTGGCCATCGGCCCGGCTAAAATATGACCAGCTCCAGGATCAGTGAGAGACAGTATCTCAGGGTGATAGAACAGGCAACACATGGCATTTTCCTTTCCTCCGCTGGCTTCTGAGTGTATTGTGTGTCACTGTGTTTCTAGTCCTGTGACCTTGGGAAGCTCAGCTGGTTCCTTGTAAGTTTATTTAACTATCCGAAACTTGAAAATAAGAAAAACAGTATCACCTCCTCACAAGGCTGGATAAATAAATACATGCTGAATCTCTCCTAGCCTCAGTTACTATCTTTGAACCACCTTCTCCCAGGGACCCTTGGGCTTAACTTAAATTCCTTCCCACTACCAACCCAGGCTTACTGAATCAGAACTATTGTACAAGGGCCCAGAAATCTGCACTTCTAGAAAACTTTCCAGGAAGTCCTTCCCATGAGACATTAAACAGCCACACTCTCAAGGTTTTGATTGACAGGCAAACTTACACTTGGGGGGCAGGGAAGAAGCAAAAACAAAAACCCTCAGTCTTTAGAGGCTGGCTTTGTCTGAAGCCAAGGATCATTGTCCTACAGCTGACACTTAGCCATTACCCCTCAGGTAAAAGCCTGAAGTATATCCAGATGGCGATGGAGCATGCCTTTAATCCCAGCACAGAGGCAGACAGATCTCTGTGAGTTCGAGGCCAGCCTGGTCTACACAGTGAATTCCAGGGCAGCCAGCATACCTAGAGATCCAGTAACCCATACAGTGTATAGGACTCCAGCAGATCAGGTGCTGAACTGAGAGCCTTGGGCACCCTTCTCACAACAATGCCCCCTGCGGGGTGGTGAGCCTTACCTAGGCCAGGGAGATGGCTGCAAAACTAGGCCTGTTAAGATGGCTCCTGAGTACACGGGGTCACCCAAGAGCCTCATAGAAGAAAAGATACACCACCAGTTGTATAGCTGCACCCTGGTCCCCGCTGCTCCCTCCTGAGAGCAGCTCTCTCTCTCAACTCATGCCCCTGCCTTCAAACTCTTCGAGAACCCTCTCTGAGCTCACGCTGAGAATCCCTATGACTCCCTCCCTGTGGAGTCAGTCTGATCTGTCCTTGCTCTGGTTCTCCCGCTCTTCCAAATTAGATTGCACGTTGCCTTTCTGGGCCCTCGCTGCTATGCTCCCAATCTGCTAAACGTTCTCTTCTCATTAGAACTGACCTGGTGGGTTCTATACAATTGAGATGTTGGACAAATGGGTGCCACGGAACCCCCCAACAAGCCAGGCTATTGCCAAGGCTACCGGTGGCTCTCCACGAACTGACAGCAAGGCCCTCTTGCTGAAGACAACACCTACACAACTCACTGAACATGGAGAAGTTGAGCTGGCGCCTACAGAGCCTTCTCCCCTACAGACTAGTGTGCATGGTCCTGGAAGGTACTCACAGAGACTGCGGCAGCATGCACTCGACCTACTCTACACCAGATGGGTCCCAGAACCAAGAGAGAGGACTCCAACCCCATCCCTAACCCAGCAGTTATCTCCAATTGATAACCACTCATAAATGAAAACTTAGTTCTCTCCAATGGAGTCTCACTGGGGATACAAGCCACTCTTAAGGAAAGCCCCATATCCTGCAATAGATGGCAACACAAATTCAATGGCCTCCTTGAAGGATCTATGCCTTATAATGTTTTGTCTGGGAACGGTTTTTTTTATTCTCACTTTTCCTTTGCATATGTATTATGGCTTCTGATTTTGTTTATGGGATTCCTGTGTGTACTAATGTGAGTTTCTACATCTATATGTATTTTTTTTTCTTCTGTTTATTTGTTATAATCTATTCCGGTTGTCTTGTTTTTGTTTTAACTTATTTTATTCTTTAGATGCCTGTACTTTCTAATGAGACAGAAAGTGTGTGGAGTCAGATGGGAGGGGAGGGGAGATCTCAAAGGAGTAAGGGAGGAGAAACTGTAATCAGAATATATTATTTGGCCGGGCGGTGGTGGCGCATGCCTTTGATTCCTGCACTCAGGAGGCAGAGGGAGGTGGACCTCTGTGAGTTCAAGGCCAGCCTGACCTACAAAGAGAGTTTCGGGACCAGCTCCAAAACTACACCGAGAAGCCCTGTCTCAAAAACCCAAGTGTGTGTATGTAAAATCTATTTCCAACGAAATAAAAATAGGGAGAAAAAAGAGCTGGCCTGGGAGAGGAGTTGAGAAACCCCTGTAATGGATGCTGATGGTACCCTGTGCAGCCCACCCCCTGCCATGGATCTGAAACAAATGTAGCCACCCCCTCCAGTGAGTCCAACTCTGTGATGAATTAGGCTGAGTGTGTCACCGGTGAGCATCTTGCTTGTCTGGCTTTGTCACTTGTCACCTGTCCTGTCCAGGTCCTCTGGCTTCCTCCCAGACCTCCTCTCCAGACCTGGTTCCTCAGGAGTCACCTGTCGGGGGAACCCTGTCTTCATAGGGTTTTGTTCAGGAAGCTGGAGCCAAGTCACCAGTCTTTGCAGAAATACCTAGAGGCCACCTGTACTCCAACTGCGATTCATGCTATGGAGCCACTCAGATCAAAGCAGAGAGACTTGGCCAGGTATGGTAGACCACGCCTGTACTAGTGAAACTGAGGTCTGAGCCAGCCTGGGCTACATAGCCCTAACCTGCCTCAAAAACAAAACAAACAAGCAAAAAAAAAAAAAAAAACAAAAACAAAAACAAAAAAAACCCAACAGCAAAAAGCTGGGTAATGCCTGTCTTTACTCCCAGAACTGGGAGACAGAAACACACAGATCCCCCAGTTCAAGACCAGCCTGGTCTACATAGGGAGTTCCAGGACAGCCAGGGCAACACAGTGAGAATCTGCCTCAAACAAACAAACAAAAACCCCCAAACCGATCCAGAAAAGCTCACAGACCACATTAAAGTCCTTGAATCACAGTGTTTTTTTTAACACACTGGAAGAGCAAGAGCAAAGACACGGGACAAGGTGGGCACACGTGGGGTCTGTGCTGGTTGCTCAGAGAGTCCCTATCCAGCTTCCAGGCTTCACAAGGCAGGGCTAAGGGTGTTTCCCAGGGGCCCTGACCTCACGCTGTGTACATCAGGATCCTCTTGGAACTAAATCATGTCCCCAGTGATTATAAAGGCAGGACAATGTCCCTTTCTACCTGGCCCACTCATCACAGCACTGAAACTCAGCCTTTGTGTGAGAAAAGCATTTGCCAAGGTCCCAGATCAGTAAGGGCAGGAATAGAAAACAAGGGAAGTGTGCCCGCCCATAGGATGCCCATAGGATGCCTGTAAGATGCCCATAGGATGCCCATAGGATGCCTGTAGGATGCCTGTAAGATGCCCATAGGATGCCTATAAGATGCCCATAGGATGCCCGTAGGATGCCTGTAGGATACCTGTAAGATGCCCATAGGATGCCCATAGGATGCCTGTAAGATGCCTATAGGATGCCCATAGGATGCCTGTAAGATGCCCATAGGATGCCTGTAAGATGCCCATAGGATGCCCATAGGATGCCTGTAGGATGCCTGTAAGATGCCCATAGGATGCCCATAGAATGCCTGTAAGATGCCTATAGGATGCCCATAGGATGCCTGTAAGATGCCCATAGGATGCCCAAAGGATGCCCATAGGATGCCCGTAGGATGCCCATAGGATGCCTGTAAGATGCTTGTAGGATGCCTGTAAGATGCCCACAGGATGCCTGTAGAGGGGGTTCTCAAGCCCATTGAGAAAGCTTTCCCCATGGGCTGGTCAAGGTCACACACAGAGCTTGACTTGGGATTCAAGTCATCAGATTTTACCACCACAGAGACGGCTACAGGCCAAGGCCTGGGAAGGACCCTCCTGCTCTATTGCCCATTTGTCCACCACCTCCTTTGTTCTAGGCTGTCTGTATCCCTATGTAGTCATCCCTCCCTATACACAGGGAACTCTTCCCTCTGCCATTTTCCCCCCATCTTCTCTACCCCTTAGGAAGGTGGTGGCAGTGATGGTGACAACGGCTGACACTGGGCCAGGGTTTGTGTTCCTGGGAGGATAATCATAAGATCAGCATGCAGCTTGTACTGTTAGGATCAACACCTGTAGAAAGGGAGGAGGACAAGCAAGGCGGTTGAGCAGAGATGGAACCAACAAAAGCCTGCATCCATGACACAGAGGCTTCTGGACTGAGGAAGTTCCTTCGGAACTGTCTTGATTTAAACAAGGAGTTGGGCTGCTCATGCTCCTCACAGATCAGTGAGGCAGCGCCCTGCTAGTGGGCATGGCCCTGGGCAGCATGCATCTCCTCTGCTTTACTGGGGCAATCTCGGTAGAAGACTAGCATAGAGCACTCAAACAGCTGGGGCAAGCTCTGCTCCTGAAGATGGATGTGGGTGGCGGGTCACACCATTCATAGCAAACATGTCCGCCAGGCAGTGCACTACACACTTCATGTGAGCCTCGTTAATCTTGACCAGAGAACGTCCTGTGGGATGGGCCCCTTTTACAGGTAGAAAGGTGAGCTCGCCTGCCTGCAGTCACTCAACCTGAGTGACAGGACTGGAGTCCAGGCAGTGGACTCTGCTGATTCTCTCTCCTGTGCTATTGGCACTCAAAATGCTGTGAATGAATGAGCCCGGTCACAAACAAAACTCTTTGTTCATCGGTTTCTACAGCAGTTCACCGATAACCCTGGCTCATTTCTCCGGTTCCTTGCGGCTTCTGCATGTCAGCTTTGATCTCTAGATGGACCCCATGAAGGCCGAGAGACAGACCTGGAACTCTAGGCACCTGGTTCTACACCACGGGGGAGTGTTTCTTGTGTACCCTCGGAACACCTGGAAGGGAGCTGCTATTGTCCTGGCTGGCTTAGCACAGTCAGAGAAGGGGAGAAAGGACTGAGCAGCCATTATCCCACCCATGCCTCCCTACAGTGTCTCACTCCCCTCCATCTTGTCCTCATTCCTGTTCTGGGGAAGTGAGGTGTCATGGGATCCTTGAGAAAGAAAGCGTAAAATGAAGATTGCAACCTCACTAAGGAATGAGGCCTGAACTGGGCATGGAAGTTATATAAGACAATTGGATTTTTAACATGAATTAGATTCTTTGCACAGCCTCAGCTATGCCTCCTGGCCACATGCAGCACTGTGCGATTCTGTTCCTGCCAGTGCTGCGCTGTGTTCTCCATAGACCATCGTTCTATCTGCATTCATATTATTTACGTCGGTTTCCTTGCTTGATGTTTCTTTCCCACACTGGAACCAACACCCTGTAAGAGTATCTATTTTACCTCATCCATCGCTGAGATAAAAACAGCCTGCCACAGAACAGGTGCTCAGTAAACATTCATGGGACAAGTGACCAGCTCCCCCGTGTTGCTATAGTAACAAGCTCAGACACTTCCACCTTGAGTGGCATGGCCAAAGACGGCCTCCTGTCATGCCCAACTTCAGTGTCACAAGAACACGGCTCCACTGAAGGAACTCAGGCTGTCCTGGCGATGTAACATCTACCTATCCATACTGCCTGTCACCACAGTTCCACTGACTGAGTATGGTTCTGGGGTTTTTTGTTTGTCTGTCTGTTTGTTTGTTTGTTTGTTTGTTTAGAAAAGAGCTTTGCTTGCTTCAATACAAGTTCTGACCCAGGGCCAAGGAGCCTCACTGAGCGATGACTTTGTTGAGGTCCTGATGCAGCACAGGGCATGGAGCAGAGAGCCATAGTGCATATCCTCTGGTCTCCATCCTTATAATACCACCAGGGCTCTGTCAACCATAGGGGCTCCATCCTCATCACTTCCCAAAGACCCTGCCTCTAAGTCAGCACCATAGTCAGATTAAGCTTCTACCCTCTCAACACTCCCAGTAGACTACATTCTGACCCTGAAAACTTGAGGGGTAGACTCAAGCCACACCCAGATCATAGTGCTGTGTCCTTCACTGTTTTGCTTTATTTTCTGAGGTCTGGAAATCAAACCCAGAGCCTTATGCATGTTGGATGATAGCTAAACCACTGAGCTACGTTCCCAGCCCTGGTGGTTCCCAGTTTTTAACCAACAAAGCCATTTTTTTCCTATGCACGCACACTTCACGAATGTAAAACATACAATGGTCACAAACCTTTTTAGATGTTTTGTTTTTTTGTTTGTTTTTTGTTTTGTTTTGTTTGTATACAGTGTTCTGTGTGCATGTATATCTATGAGCCAGAAGAGGGCACCAGATCTCATTACAGATGGTTATGAGCCACCATGTGGTTGCTGGGAATTGAACTCATGCCCTCTAGAAGAGCAGTCAGAGCTCTTAACCTCTGAGCCATCTCTCCAGCCCCTTTAGTTCATTTTTTTAAAGGTGTATATGTCTAGGCACCACATGCATGCAGTGCCTACAGAAGCCAGAAGAGGGTGTCAGGACCTGTGGACCAGGGAGTTATACATGATTGTGAGTCTCCCTGTGGAATGCTGGGAATTGGATGCTGGTTCCATGTGAGTACGGCCAGTGCTGTCAACAGCTGAGTCCCTAGTGTCTTCTTAAAAATAATTTATTGTTGTCATTGTTGTGTGTGCATGTGCCACAGCATGGGTGTGGAGGTCAGGGACAAGTTTTGGGGACTGGTCCTCCCCTTACACCATGGGTTCTGAGGGTCTAATTCGGGTTGCTGTGGTTTTTTGTCAACAAGTGCTTTTGTCCACAGAGCCAGCTCACCAACCCTCTTTAAAACTCTAAATAAGCACCCAACTTATCAAGATTGCATGTAGCCATGTGGCTGGCTTGCCTTAGCTTGTGCTAAACGAAGGAGTGTAGATTTTCTTAGCCAACACAGTGTCAACATGATCCCCAACCACAAAATGAGAATAACGCTACTGTTTCTCCCAATCTGATCTTGAGACACAATGTGATCCCCGAAACACACATGATGGAAAGAATAGAAGACCACAGAATCAGAGACCATTCTGGCCAGGCATAGTGGCACATACCTCCTAACCCAGCTGAATCTGAGACTGGAGGTTGGTGAGTTCCAGGCCAGCCTGGGCTATATAATTAGACCCTATCTCTAAAACAAGCTAACAAAAATGGGTCAGGGGGTGTAATCGGCTTGTCTTAAACAATTAAAGCAACAAACTTATTTAGAAGAAGAAAAGGGAGCTAGAGAGATGGCGTAATTAGTAAAGTACTTGTCACACACGCATGAGGACCTGAGTTTGAATCCCCAGGACCCGAGGAAAAGTCCAGTGCTGTCACATGTCCATAACCCTGATCTGGCGTACAGAGGAAGTCATGCCCCTGGAGCACAGAGGCCAGACAATCTAGACAAATTAATGAGTTACAAGTTTGGCGAGAGACCCTACCTCAAAAGCTGTGATGGAGAGTAATTGGCTAGATGCCTGGTGTCAACCTCTGCTTCCATGCATGCCTGCACTCACCCAGACAAGCACACATATACACCACCACACAAGCACAGTTCTAAAGGTGGGGGTTTGTGAGTTCTGTGTGTTCCAGGCCAGCCAGAGCTACATAGTAACACAGTAAGACCCTATGGAAGAAGGAGAAGAAGAGGAGGAGGAGGAGGAGAAGAAGAGGAGAAGGAGGAGGAGGAAGGAGAGGTGGAAGAGGAGGACAAGGATGAGGACAGGCTGGCACAGGACAAGCTGCTGGGGTTTTCTGTGCCTCCATTTTCTTCATCCATAACATGCCGTGTGCTATTCGTATCGACTGTAGAGCTGTGAAGACAAATGCGTTACAAGGCGCACCTGGTTCAAGTCAGAACTAAGCGCTGGCCACCACAGCACGTGATCCAGTGTCGTACAAGTCAGTCACCATGCAAGTCTCTCTCACTTACACAGCCACCCCACACATACACACACACACACACACACACACACACACACACACACACACACACACACACCATACAAGTCTCCCTCACACAGCTCACCCCTCCCCCCCACATACATACCACCCACACACCCCATACAAGTCTCCCTCCCCCACACACACACACACATCCCACGTATACCGTACTAGTCTCCTTCACTTACACAGCTCACCTACCTAACACACACACACACACACACACACACACACACACACACACACACACACACGACACAGGCAAGTTTGTTTCGCATCCTTAACACCATGTACTTCGTGGCTTCATCAACCTTAGCGCTCATGACCTTCCCTGCTGTTCTGCACTGAATGTCGCTGTGACCTCATGCAGTGTTGGGCTAGAGCTAAATTGCTCCCACTGCATGATATTCGTTACCTGCTTTCTTTATAGCCTTCCCAATGGCGGTGTCTTTCCCCAGCGCAGAACTGGTGTTTAAGAGCAGAACTTAAGTTGGATGGGCTTGAGTTCCAGCCCTGACACTGCTGCTCCCAGCTGTGGGGATGTGGGCCAGCCGCTCAGCTTCTCTGGCTAGGACATTATCCTGATGAAAAGGATCAGGAAATGAAGACCACGGAGACCAAATAAGTAAACAGGACTCTCCTGGGACGCGGTGACGCATGCCTGGAATCTCGGCGCTTGGGAGAAACTGAGGCAGGACGGTAGCAAGTGCGAGGCCAGCCTAAGCTACACAGTGAAACACATTTTCAAAAAGAAAAAGGAAACAAAACATTATGAGTCTCGTATTGTGTGTATTTTTTTTTAATCCCCCTTTCATGGTTCTTAAGAATTAAAAGATAGGCTGCACACCACACTCAGGAGAGACTGGAGTGTGGGAATTGGTGCCGATACAATTGTGTTCAGTAAGTGCGTTGCTGGCACTTATTGGTATTTCTTTGAACCAGAGAAGCTGCCTTGCATAAAGCACTCACAGTTAAGGGGACTCAGCCATGGCACCTTGGCTGGAGCCGGACATCCCTCTTGTAGATTCCACGACCTCCCACCCGCTTTGTGTTGTAACCATGCCATTTCCCTTCATGAAATCTGAGAGGTGATATTTTGACATTGTTTCATTTGGTTTCATTTCCTCTTAATGGGCAAGCTCAACCTGTTTCTCAATTTAGCCAGAGAAAAGGGAGAAGAATTTTGAGTGGTTATGACTACAGAGTTGGGCCTATCTCCTGCTCTGGAGAATTGGCCTTAGCTTTCTCTCCTGCTTTGTCCAGGCCCTTGGCCCTCCTTCCCGACTCTCTCTAAGCAGTTCTTCCTCAGCTGCCTCCCCTCCTTGCCTGTCTTCCCTCTGTCATCGCCCATAGCACTGGAGGTATAAGCACCAAGCCCTGAGAAGAACTCAGGTGATGGGTACCTTTCTGTTCATTAACTGTTCTCAGTGGGTGTAAGGGGACACTAAGTCTCCCTCCAGGAGTCCATAGGCGTGGGGGGGAAGCTGACTGAGCATCAGCCTAATGAATAGCTGTCCCTGCCTGCCTGGGGGTAGTTTGGTAGAGAATGTCTAAGCTTAACCCCAGTGTGGGGGGGGGGGGAGGTAAAGAATGCCTTGTCTGCAGGGCAATGGGAATCTCTCTAGGACACCATGCTTTCATTATGGTAGAATATACACACACTGAAGCTTACCATTTGAACTTGTTTTGGTAGTTTTTATTAGGTATGTGTGCATATTACCAGATATTGAACCAGGATGTCCTGTGTGCTAGGTAAGCACTCATCTACTGAGCCAATAGCTTCTGGTTTTGTTTATTTCAGTCTGTTTATTTTTGTTTGTTTGAGACAGAAACTCCCTAAGTAGATCAAGCTGGTCTTGAACTCATAGAGATACTGCCTCCGACTCTGCCTCTGCCTCCTGAGTGATGGGATTAAAGGTATGCACCACCACACCCAGCTGCACGAGCACAGCTCAGTGGCATTAAGTACATCCATGCTATTGTGCAATCATTACCACTGTCCACCTCCAGAGCAAACACAAACTCCACAGTCTTCAAGCACTGACTTCCCCACCCACAGACGACCCCTTCTACATCTTCAGATGTGACCCTTAAGGAACCTTGTGGGAGTGAAGTGGTGGCAGGCTTGTCCTTTTGAATGACAGATACTTTTATAGCAAGATGTTTACAGGAAGTACCAAGATAATCTCACCCACTGCACGGTTTTGATTGACAGTCAGCAGGGGCCAGAAAGGATGTCTCATTTTTGTCCTAAAGTAACCTTTACCCACAGACATGAATACTCAAAAGATATTTGATGGCTTTGTGATAATAATAATAACAATATGTATGAATGTGTGTGTCTGTGTGTGTGTGTGTGTGTGTGTGTGTGTGTGTGTGTGTAGTATAATGGCTCATGACCCAACACTTGGGAGCTGAGGCAGGAAGGTGATAGGTCCAAGGCCAGCCTCTGCTACATATAATAGATCCCAGGCTAGCTCAGGCAACATAGAGAGCCTTGTCTCAAATAAACAAATACATACATGTATGAATGCGTGTGACAGACAGACTCCCGAAGGACATAAGGTACCCTGCATTCTAACTCTGAGATTATCAAGTCCAGCTTTCTCTCCAATGGTGTGTGTGTAAAGCTACTTTTGTTGTTTTAAAAAAAAATTGTGGAGCAGTTAAGAGCACTGGCTGCTCTTCCAGAGGTCCTGAGTTCAATTCCCAGCACATACACATGGTAGTTTACAGCCATCTATAGTGGGATCTGATGCCCTCTTTTGGCATAAAGTCTTACGTGCAGATAAAGCGCTCATACGTAAAATAAACAAATAAAAATCTTTTTTTAAAAAATTGTGTTCACACACACGTACCTGTTCTCACACACAAACACACACACATCTGTACACACACACATATGCACCTGTTCTCACACACACACACACACACCTGTACACACACATGCACCTGTACACACACACACTCACACACACACACAACTGTACATACATATGCACCTATACACACACACACTGTACACACACATATGCACCTGTTCTCACACACACACACCTGTATACACACACATGCACCTGTACACACACACACACTCACACTCACATACACACACATGCACCTGTTCTCACACACACACACCTGTACACACACACACACACACACACACACACACCCCTTCTGTAATTCACTTCAGTTTATCTTTTACCCAGAAATCCAACAAACCGTTTTCTGCCAGGAAGGCCTTCCAGCTTCTCCACAGGTTTCCTCCTTGGTCCAGTAGCCTCTTCTAGCTTTCCTAATGTCCTCTCTCAAACTCCTACCTCCAGGCTTCTTGCCAGCTCCTGTGCCAAGAAGGTGTGCTCTCCAACTCCAAACGCTGCCAAGCCCTCCCTGTGTTATCTACTTCTTAAAGAAACGCAGGCTCCCCTGGGCAAACCCCTCACCTCAGTCACCCCAGCTTCCCCCTCAGAGAACTGGCTCAGCTGTCCACCAGTAAATGAACAAGCTATCACCCAGGCATCAGCCTGGCCTGCAGCCCGATGACGCCAGGCCTGATTCTCCTCCCAGCCTCACCGGAGCCTCACTCAAAAGCTCAACTGCCTTTGCAAGGCTTTCTTTTGCTTGTCAGTTTGCAATAGCGCTTTTGTTGATTGGCTGCAACGGGGCTGAGGTCAGAAGCCCTGGATGCAGGGAAGGCAGTTCCAGGCAGGAATTTTTTGGCACCCAGGGATATTCCCCATCATTGTAATAATATCTAGAAGAACCCAGCGTGATGACGCATGCTAACCCTTGGGCAAAGAAGAAGCCACAAAGACAGCGGGGCATCAGATAATTCTCTAATGCTCTGACCCCACACCCCGCTTCAATCCAACGTCCTACTTACTACCAAGCTGTGTGGGCTTCAAGGATGCCACACGCGTGACTGAAGGCCAGCTTGCTCTTTAATAAAACTAAAGAAGGATGTCATAACTGGAGAAGGGAATGAAGGATACCAGAGGCTGGAAGAGAAGGGTGAGGAAGGGGTGATGAACTCTGGCCAATGGGAATTGAGTGAGAGCAAAGAAAGGAAGTTTCAGTGTATGGATGCATAGGACAAAGACTAGAGAGAACAGTGATGTATTGTGGGCCTGGGGATGTAGCTCAGTGGTAGTGCCCTTGCTTACTATGCAATTGCTCTGGGTTTACTCCCCAGCACTGGAAAAAAAAAAAAAAAAAAAAAAACATATAGCAACAATAAGAATGTGTGATACATTTCAAAAAGCTAGAAGAACTTTGAAGGTTTTTATCATTAAGAAGCAATCAGTGAGGCTGGCTAGACAGCTTAGCAATTAAGGGTGCTTGTTACCAACCCTGATAACCCAAGTTCGATCCCCAGAAACAGTCCTCCATGCACGAGGATGGAAGTCCTCAATATACAAGGCTGCTGCAGAGTCCAGGTTCCTGTCAATCCTTACTTCGCTGAAGAGCGCCCTCTGCTGGTAATATTTCTCCAGGCAGGCACCGCCTACCAGCTGCAGTTTGTAAAGGGATTTGTAGACTTGAGGGGGTTCGCTCTCAATTAGAGGCATTCTGAGGGACCCAGCCCTAGGATGACTGCCCAAATAGACACAAGATCCCCCACCAATGTTGGGTTGACAGTCATTTGACCATCTGACATCTCTAAAGCATCAAGGAGAGCCGTAAAGTGTCCGCTCATAGATTTCACAGCTCATGGAAATGAAGACCTCCCACAAAGCACTGACTCAAGCCCCATTCTGTCCCTGGCCCTCTGCTTGAGTCCCATCCACCTGGAGGTGCCGCCTGGCTTCCTGGACAAGCTATTCTCGTCCACACATATGAAACCTTGCAGTCCCCAAGGGTTTCCCCCTGCTGTATTATCTCATTACCCTTTCTTCAAAATCTTATCCTAGTCCCCTCCTCCCCAAGACCAGCCAGCCTCTCTGATAGCCTGCCCATCAGACAATCTGCATATGGAAGACCCACAAATCACACCTAGGAAACTATTTTGTCACATGCCTGTCACACAGAGGACATAGACTTCAGAGAGATGAGACACACACCAAGGGTTCAGGTCTCTCATCTGCCACCTACTATCCGTGTGGTGAGAGGAAAGTGATGTCACCCTGTCAGTTCAGAGATCGGGGGCGCTCCACAGCTCACAGGACATGTGGGGGGCATGGGACACACAGAACATCTCACCCTGTCCTGGGTCTCAGCTGCCAAGATGACAGAATGTGATCATGCTTACAAAGTAGCAGTGTACCCAGTGCCTAAAACAGTCCCGGGCCTGTGGCAGACAAACATAACCTGTGTAAAGAGTGAGGACCCTTTGCATGAATATACGCAAATGTTTTCATTTCTCTTAAAAATCACAACAAAAGCCCAGCTTTCAGATTATAAAAATATTTAGCACAAGGTTAGTGCGGTAGTCTGAATGCAATTGCCCCATAAGCTCATAGACCAGTGGTCCTATTAGGTGTGAACTTGTTGGAGTAGGTGTGGGCTTGTTGGAGGAAATGTGTCACTGCGGAGGCAGACTTTGAGGTCTCACCCAGTGTCCCGGTAGCTGCGGGATCCATGCGTGGTGCCTTCTCCAGCGCCACATCTGTCTGCAAGCTGCCAATTCCCACCATGGTGATAATGGACTGAACCTCTGAAACTGTAAGGCGCCCAATTGGATGTTTCCCTTTATAAAAGTTGATGTGGTCATCTTCAATGGTTGCTGTGTCTCATCACAATGATAGAAATCCTTACTAACACAGCTAGCAAGATGGCTCATACATAAGGCATTTGTTACAAGCCCTGTGACCTGTTTTTGAGCTGGTATACAGAGGGAGAGAGAAAACCTACTCCACAAAAATGTCCTCAGACTTCTACATGTGATCGATGGCATGCCCACCCCTACACTAATAATAATAACAGTAATAATGATGATGAGTAAACTAAGAGAAAAAATATTCCCTCTTTGCAATGCACACATAAACTATAATTTAAATGATCAAATGTGTTTTAGGAGAGTAATAGGAACAATTGATACAAAAGACAGTTTTACATTGCCTTCATCAGGGAGATGACCCTCTAGGCTCTACTATCCCTAAAATGTAGAGATTGCATCAATAACTGAGCCCTGTGCTCTCAGAATTCCTTAAGTAGTTAATACGTTTTCAAAAACAAAAATTCTGACAGGCGGTGGTGGCGCGTGCCTTTAACCCCAACACTCTGGAGGCAGAGGTAGGTGGATCTCGGTGAGTTTGCAGCCAGCCTGATCTATAGAATGAGTTCCAGGACAGTCAGGGCTACACAAAGAAACTCTGTCTCGGAAATGAAAAGACATTCTTAGGATATATGTGTTGCTCACTGACAGAGTGTTTGCCAAGCGCATGCAAGGTACTGGGTTTGGTCCCCATCATTAAAGAGAGGGGGGAAATGTCAACAAAGGAAAATAATAACAAATCGAATGGGAGAAAATATTTGAAAAACACATAGACATTAGACAAATGAGCAAAATCTAGAATATATAAAGAACTAATTAAAAATAAAGAACCAAAAGTCATGCAACCCAGCGCAAAAAATGGGAGGCAAAGAAGACTAGGGCTGCGGGCCAATGAAAGAGCGCTTGCCTAGGGCTGCGGGCCAATGAAAGAGCGCTTGCCTAGGGCTGCGGGCCAATGAAAGAGCGCTTGCCTAGGGCTGCGGGCCAATGGAAGAGCGCTTGCCTAGCTTGTGTGTCAGGCCATCTCTGGGCTTTAATGTTCAGCTCTGCAAAAAAGAAAAAAGGGAAGGGAAGGGGAGGGGAGGGGAGGGGAGGGGAGGGGAGGAGAGGGGAGGGAAGGGAAGGGAAGGGAAGAAGGGAAGGGAGGGGAGGGAAGGGAAGGGAAGGGAAGGGAAGAAGGGAAGGGAAAGGAAGGGAAGAAGGGAAGGGAAGGGAGGAAGGGAAGGGAAGGGAAGAAGGGAAGGAAAGGGAAGAAGGGAAGGGAAGGGGAAAAAGAAAAGGAAAGGAAAGGAAAAAAAGAAAAGGAAAGGAAAGGAAAGAAAAGAAAAGAAAAGAAAAGAAAAGAAAAGAAAAATGGGCAAAGAAGGGAATGGAGATGTCTCCAAAAGCAAAACAAAGATGATCAATAACATCAACAAGTCCCCCAAGGCCCTGAAATCCGGGGCCCTGCAGGAGCTATAGAAGGCAGCGTAGTCATTCCTTAAAAGACAAAACAAAATAAGAACAACATACGATCCGACAATTCTACTTCTGGATATACACTCAAACGACCTGGAACAGATCCCATAGAAACATCTCTGCATCTTTCGCAAGTGGAAAAAAACAAAAACAAAACAAACAAACAAACAAACAAAAAACAAAACATGAAGCAACCTGTGTCCATCAACAATAGAAAGAAGATGGTAATACTATTTGTGTATGTTACCACGAATTTTGTAGATGGGGAAATAAAGTAGGACAGCTAAATAAACTAGTGCCAGCAGAGGAAGGGGCCCACAAAAGTCATAATGCATTCCTAACTAGAAAAGTTTCCAACATTTAAAAGGGGGAGTGCAGTGCAAACATCAGGGGCAGCCAGAGGAAAAGGCTCAGTAGCTGAGGGCAGCTTCCAGTCCCGAACCCCTGTATTCTAGGGAATCCTTCCATCTCGGGATGGCAGAGGTCTTTAACAGGGTGAGTTATGCGGTGCCTTTCCTGACAGTGTGCCCATCTTCCCTTTGCAAAAGTTTTTTTTTTTTTTCCAGAATTTTGTTTTGTCATACTCCATAGTGACCACAAGAGGGCGCAGCGACTCAATGGTAAGGTAGAAATCACAGCCGGTGGCATAAGCCTCAGGAGGAAAATGATGCCAGAACTGTTAAAGATTCTCCCACAGCTCCCCGCTCCGATCATTTTCTTAGTCAGCTGGCAGCCATCAAAATAGAATTAAAGCTCTTTTGAAGGGGGGGAGCATTTTATAGGTCACATTTTGTGGGTCACAAATGAACCGGCTTGTTCTCTTCCTGTAAATGCCCATTGGATGCCTACAGCACCCTGGCTTTCCGTGATACAATAGTGAATTAGAACAGATTGTTTTTTCCCTGCCCACAGGAGTTTCCGGGCTAGTACCATACTGCCTGAGGATCCTGAGGCTATCCGAGAGGCAGCGGAGCCCTGGGTGGGGGGCAGGGGTTTATAGGGAATAGTCTGGAAGGCCTAGCTAAGGAAGTGAACTTTTAAGCTTGAGAACTGAGGAATTGCCTTCTAGGAGTTGGCTGGGAGAGCAGTTGGAGTTCCTGGCAAGGGAAAAATGTACAAAGTTCATACAGCAGGTAGGAGCAGGGTGCACTCTAAATAAAGATAGGCCAGGCCTGAGGCAAGAGAGGCCAAGAGGAAACAGAACACACCAGGCTCCAGACCAGGGGTCAGACATACTGGCCCCGCCCCACCTATGGAGGGGGCCTCTCGGGGCCTCAAGTCTCTGTATTTGACTCTGGCCAGGGTTCCCACTCCCAGTGACTGACGTGGACACATTTGCCCGGGCCTGTGAAGTTTTCGTCTCTCTGGCAGCCTGTCCTACCCTCTGCTCACGCTTGTCACCGAGTCAGAAGGAGACCTCCACGCTTACCTTCCACTCCTGAACCTTCCTCACTCGATCCAACCTGCGGAAGCTTCACACTCACTAAAACTGAGATGAAGGTCAGTTTGACCACGGTGCAAAGATGACCCACACATTTATGAAATGTTCCATACGCATTAAAGATTTGTTTTTAATTATGTGTGTGTGCTTGTATGTCCAGACAGCATCCCACCCTCCCAAGCACATGCCGTGCCAAGTATCTATATTATAAAAATTTTCAGCAGGGTATTGGTGGTACACGACTTTAATCCTAGCACTCGGGAGACAGGGTCAGGCAGATCTCTGTGAGTTCGAGGCCAGCCTGGTCTTCAGAGCTAGTTCCAGGACAGGATCCAAAGCTACAGAGAAACCCTGTCTCTAAATAAAAAAATAAAATAAAATAAAAATTTTCCAACAAATCCTCAAAACAATTGTATTAGAGCCAGACCTGAATTCCCAGCTTGCCAGAGACAGGAGGATCACCGCAAGTTTAAAACCACCCTGGTCTTTGGAGCCTATCCTGGAACTCACTCTGTAAACCAGGCTGCCCTCAAACTCACAGAGATCTACCTGCCTTTTCGTCCCTAGTGTTGGGATTAAAGGTGTGTTCCACCATTGCCTGGTCATGTTACTCTATCTTAAAAACAAAACCAAAAAAAGCATTGGAAATATAGCTTGAGCATTGACATAGTGGTGTACAACATTAATCCCAGCACTCGGGAGGCAGAAGCAGGAGGATCTCTGAGTTCAAGGCCAGCCTGGTCTACAGAACAGGGCTACACAGAGAAACTCTATCTTGGGGGGGGGAGAACCCCACAAAATGAAAAATAATAGTAATAAAAAGGAAATGTAGTCAGCAGTAGACTGCTTTACCTTGCATGTGTGAAGCTGTAAATTAAATTCCTACAAAACAAAGAAGGAAAGAAAGTAACAACAAAACAACGGCATTAGATAGCTGCTACCACGTGCGATTTTATAGTTGAGGGAATGAGGACTTTTCTCAAATGTAAAGGTGTTTAGACTGTGGGTAGTGCACACCTTTAATGCCAGCACTCAAGCAGACAGATCTCAGTGAGCTTGGCCTACAGAGCTACACAGAGAAACCCTGACTGGAGAAAGAAAGAAAAAAGTGTGTCAAGTCTCTTTGCAGGTAGAATACCTGTGATCTGAAGTGTCTTGGATGTTGTCGATATCTGATATACTAATGGGGCATCTTGAGGATGGGAGCCCATGTAAACATGCATTCCTTTTGTTTCCTGTGTAAAGCAGGAGAATTCAGAACAAGGGGGCTGGGAAAGGGCCCTCCACACTCTCCTGATTCCTATTGCTATCTGCCCCTGGCTCATAGCCAGGAGTTTTTGACATAACTGAACAAACCACCTACAAAACGGCTTACTCCCTTTTCTGAGAAAGTTCACAAATGACATTGTAAAAAAAAAAAAAAAAAAAAAAAAAAAAGATGGCTAATGAACTCTGCCTTAAGTTCAACCTCCTCACGACCTATGTAGAAGTAAGGATCCCTCCGAGCAAGGTGTTCCCTGTCCTGGCACTCCCTTCTCCAGCACAATGCCCCTTGCACATGGGGGGTGGGAGGATGGAGGGATGGGAGGTGGGGGGTGGGAGTCTCTTCAAGAACAAATATGTGAATATGAAAACTCCCCTACTACCTAAACGTAAGTGCATAGTTTACGCCTTAAATGGGGGCATGGCAGCAGCACACGCCTATAATTCAGCACCCAAGAGGCTGAAGCAGGGAATCTGAGTAGGGCCTCCCTCCAAGGCAATCTCAGGCTTGCACCGGGCGGGACATATTGAAAGCCTTGAGATCATCTTTGTTGAGATCTTGCTATGGGACTCTGGCTAGCCTCAAATTGACGGAGGGCTGCCTGCCTGCCTCCTGAGTGCTGCCAGGAACAGCACACACCACCATGCTTGGGACCTGAGGGTGATTTTACCATACCTGTGCTTTGACTGTCTTGGGGTCAGATGTAGGGTTTTCTGTTGAGGCCTAGGTGTCCCCCCCCCCCTTGTTTCCCCTTATGTAACTTGACCTGGCTTCAAACTTACCGTATAGTTGCGAGGAGACTTGAAATTGTGGTCCTCTTCCTGCCTCCATCTCCCCAATTATGAGATTTCAGACACATGCCTGTGCCACCACACCAGGTTTAATGCAGAGTTGGGTCCAAGCCCAGCACTAGAAAATGAGGGAAGGAAGGAGGGAAGCGAGACGAAACCCAAAACCTTCAAGTATGCATTGGAAAGTTATAGTGAAAACTTTTGACAATGGTTGTCCTTGTGAAAGGGTTACATTTTTAATTTCCTTTATATATTCACTATCTGAATTTTCAAAGCTTTTTTTTTTTTTTAACCAGGAATATCTATTTCTTCTGGAAAGAAAACGCAAGGCAAATTATGCTGTCATCTATTAAAAAATTTTTTTTTTTTTTGCTGTGCCGCATTTAAAAAAGGAGATTTTAAAACATCTCTTTTTTACAAAAGCAGTTCGTGCTCACCAGAAACAACGGAAAATAGTCACGAGTTCTGCAGTTCTGCCTCCCCAGGCACAACCTATCTCTGCGTCCTTGTGGCTTTCCAAGCTCGGTTTTTGTTTTTGATTTGTTTTGTTTATTTATTGGTTTGTTTTTCTTTTGAGCTGGTTCCCACGGAGCTCCTGTGGGGCCTGCTCACCCTGTAGCTGTCACTAGGAACTGGAAGGAGGTTTCCAATTTCCTTTGTGCTTCCCAAGCAGCCGCTCCAAAGATGAGTTTGCTTAGCTTCAAACTGTGTTTGGGACCCTGAAGAAGAGCTTACTGAACGAGAGACCCCTGGCTCTTGTTCCCTGTCAAGTGTGGGGCCGGTATTACGATTCCCAGCACACTGAGATTGCAACACTCTAACATTGTATGGTTTTGCAACGTGCTTCCTCCTTCAAAAAGAACTGAAAGAAAGATCCAACCATTTGCATATCCCGGTTAGTACTTTTCCACGCATGCTGTTGAAGGGAATTGGGATGAATGCTGCTCCCATATCTCTCCTTCCCCCACCTTGCTGATAACTGCTGGCAATCAGTCCCTGGGTTTCCTCAGTCAAGGCTTGGAATTGCGCTCCCAGGAGCTGTGCAGGCAGGTTCTTTGCTTACTGGGCCCAAGAGCCCATGTCCTGGGCCAAGATGTCCCTGGGCCATTCCCACACACATGCAACAACAACAGGTTGCCAAGGCCCACCCAGCACACACCCTCGGATGCTAAAGCCCCCCTCCCTGGAAGGAGGGCGAGAGAACCTACAGGTCCTGGCATCCAGCCCCACTAGGTCCACACCCTCAGCATAGCCGTGGGGCGGAACCGTTCCTAGAATGAAGGGATGAGCACCTCACATCTCATGAGGCCAGAGCATTCCTGGTTGCTTCAGAAGTGATAGATGTTCATGGCCCAGCCCCAGTCTCTCCCCTGCAAAGTGGTCTCATTCTGAGCCCATGAAATCTGTCTTTCTTAAAACTTCGAGGATTTTTGGAAGCCCGTTCTACTTTACTGTGCCCCCTGTCGTTCCTAATAATGATAACTCTTAACTTAAAGCTCGCAATACACCAGGCAGTTTATAAGACTATAAGAGCAGTCTTTGGGGGCAGATATAATTATGGCTACCTCATACAGGAGAAATCTAAAAGTCCAGAACGTGGAGAGACCTGCTCGGGAGTCAGCCTAGACCTGGACAACCCCAAAAAAGATGGTGCTGATGGGAGACCAGAAAGCTGGGAACCTCACTCATAGTCACCTAGAGCTCTGTACTTGCCAGATGCACTTATAAATGGCAACTCAGTTCACATGCCTGCACTGAGATGAGGTGGGCACTTGTTTATGTAGAAGAAAGCCAGGACCACCCAAGGCCACACAGCACATGCAGTCTTGACTTGAAGCTGGCTCTGGAGCCTCCTCCTTGTCCTTCCTCCGTCCGTTCCTGGTTAGCACCCTCCTCCTCACTTTTCTGAGTCTATTGCAGACTACCAGCTTCCGCATCTTACTCTGGGTGGTGCTTCTCTTGTGAAACTGTGTTGTGCAAGGCCACCTTTGATTAGATCACCCCTACACCCCACCACCACCAAGAACTGAGAGTTCCAGAAGCCTTATCTATGCAAAGGTCCAGAGTGTGTCTGTAGAAATGACCAGTTAGTAAGCAATGACTTACTGAAAGCCACTTGTGTCCCCAGTCCTACGGAGGGTCCTATAGAGGACAACTTGTGACCCCCACAAGGAAATAGTGAAGAAGTCAGCATCCAGGCTCTGCCGCGTGGCAGTATATGTCCCTGCTCCCAGAACTCAGGGAACTGTTACAAGAGGATCAAGAGTTTAAAACCAGTGTGGACTATGTAGCCAGACTCAGTCTCACAAAGAAAAAAAGAATGAATAAATGAATGAAAAGGATGGAGGGGGGCTGGCCAAATGGCTCAGTGGCTGGAGGTGTTTGCTATATTACCTGATGGCCTAAATTCCATCCCCAGAACCTTCATAAAGATGGAAGGACAGATCCAACTCCATAAAGTTGCCCTTTGACCTCCACATAGACACCATAGCACATAGAGACATACACACGTGCATACACACACACCCATGTACATGCACACCATAACAGTAACAACAAATTAAGTCAGTTTGTCATCTAAGTGCAGCTAAGTCACAAAAGGCTTATGAGAGAGGAAAGTATTTCAAAGATAGGACTTGAAATAAAGTTGGAAAGAGAAGCAGGGTAGGTTTGGAAAAGCAGCTCTGGCAGGAGAAATTACAAAACTCCTTCCCTACATCCACACGGAACAAGTCTTCCGAAGTAATCCAGAGACAGAAAACTGCTAGGTTGGTTCGGTATTTTATTGTTGGTTGTGGTTTCATCTGCCAGTTTAGCTCTTCCCATCAGAGTGGGCCCACGATATGGCTCAGCAGGTAAAGGTGCTTGCTGCCAAGAGTGACAACCTAGGTTTGGCCCCCAGGATACATGGGGCAGAACTAGAGAAAGAACTCTCACCCACCCTTTGTCCCCAGGCCTCCTTTACAACAGCTGTCAGGATGCCAAGGGACCCGGAGGAGTGAACACTTGGCTCCCACAACCACCAGGGGGCAGAGCTGTGGTTCTGAAGTCAACGGGGAGAGGACAGTCCCCAGACCACTCCCCAAATCAGCCAGTCAACGAGGAGTCGCCAGTTTTCTCAGCCTGCGCTGTCATCAAAGTCAGTCTGGAGTTCGAAAAGTGGCTGTGAGAAGAATCTGGGCGAAGCTGAAAAAAAGGCTTTTGAGAGACAACTCCCTGCAGCCAGACTCCTAGGAACTTCCATGCAGCGGGCTGGGGTTGGTTCTGCAGCCTACTCACCAGTTGCAGCCTGAGCGTTCTGCCTGCGGCTTGGGGGTTACGAATAGGAAATGCAAGCGAGCCAAAAACAGGTTTCCGCACAGAGGAATGCTAGTATCTTTAGGAACAAACGCAGCTTGACAATCGTCCCATTGTGCTGTTGAGTTGTGAGAGTGGGCATCCTTAGGTAACCTAACCTAAATGTAATGTTTGGCCTAAGTGTGCGTCAGCTAAGCCAAGTAATAGGGTCCTACAGCCACCTGAGCTCGATACCCACTAATGAGAGGGAAGAACACATTTTAAAACCAGAGATCCGACTTTTATCTGTTTCTAGCTACCTGTTCAAGTTTGATTAGCTGAACCAACTTCTATGAGCTTTAGTGTCCTTGTCTATGAAATAAGTTTAATCCCTGAAGTTCCTTCCAGCTTAGAAATTCTGGAAAACACCCACTGCTATGGCCAAAAGGTCTGGGAGGCGTGGGCGACCAGAGCAGGGTAGGGCAGGGCAGGGTAGGGCAGGGCAGGGCAGGGCAGGTGGGGGTGTCGACGTTGTGGGGGGGTTGATAGGTCTCATGAAGAATTAGCCCTATACATCTTGGTAATTGCTGCGGAATACCCAGTCATAGCCACTGCGGCGCTGCCCGCCCCACCCCCGCCTCCACGGCTCTTCAGAGACTTCTGGAATCTCAATGGATTCCTTCACATCCGCATGTTTATTGCCCTTTACATCCGCAAATCGCTTTACATCAGCAACCCTGCCGCGCGACTATTAATCATCCCAATATTCCCTCCGCTTGTAAAAGGAATTGCGGGGTCCGGACTCATGAAGGTGAAAGCTGCCTCAGATCCACTCAGTCATCAGTAACTAAAGTTAATTAAGTGTCTAATATGAGCAAGTCCCGGGAGGCACACAGATATAACTGGTGCAGGCAGAACTGCAGGGGTCTTCAAGAACTTCATTCACCCACTTTGCAAATTATGTCACCAGGAGGGGGGTCAGTTAGAAGGTGACGGAAGACCTCCTCGCCAGCTCGATGACGGAGCTGCAAGAAAAAAAACAGCCCCGCCCCCAGCCAGAAGAAATGAGCCTTCCCAAGGTCACTTATGTCCCAAGGGAAAACAGCGACCCCTTTGAGAAAGTCTGTCCTCAAAGCTTTACACTGCACCACGGACGAGAATCTGAAATTCAAGTGTATCAAACAGAGTGAGGGTTAGACCATGACTGCCATTGCCTGCTTCCAGGATTTCCGGGCACAGGGAGAGAAAATCGTGACCCCGAATTACCCATCCTAAAACAGACGAGCCAGGCCCTAAGCTTTGACTGCAGCGTCCGTAGCAGAGCCCCAGGGATGCTGGCGACCCGAACACCCGCCTGCCTCCGCAGGGTCCGCAGGGTCCGCAGAGTCCGGGTAGGAGGAGGGGTGCACGGCCCGGGGCACCGCAGGCCCGCGCGGGGGCGGAGCCGGGCAGGGGGCGGGGCGCCGCGGGAGTCCGGCTCCCAGCCCTTCCCCGCCCGCAGCGATTTTCCAAATATGGGCAGAGCGGAAGCGGCGGAAGGACGTCATGTCGCCGGGTGGGAGCCGCTGACGGGAGGCGCTGACGGCGCCTACGTGTCACCGTGGAAACCAAACAGTAAATAGCGGACTGGCGGGCTCCTGGCGCTGCCAACCAGAGCAAGCTGACCTGGATGGAGCAAAAGGCCGGAAGCTGGGAAGGGCCAGGAGACACCTTGGCCTTGGCAGAGCGGGAAGCGAGCTCAAGGAGGGTGCCGAGATGGCGGATTAGGGACGCCGAGACCCACGGGAGGTGCCTGGGAAGCCCGCAGAGAGGAGCCCTCTCACCCCTCCCGAGCGTTTCATCAGCCTGCAAGGTTGTTGCAGACTTGGTCTTCTACTAGCCGCTGAGGACGCAGGCGTTTGGGACACTCTGCCTAGGGTTTAGATTCCAGCGCTGCCTCTCCAGGTGGATGATAGTGCAGGCCACAGTCTTTCTGCGTCCTAGACTATCACTATCTATAAAGTAAGCGTACTATCAAGACCTCCCATAGAGGGTATTTATGTCGTAGTCTCACGTATCCCATATTGATCTGGACGTCACTGTGTAGCTGAGAAATGACCTTGAACTTCTGATCATTTCCCTCCACTTTCCAAAAGGTGAGACAACAGGTATGAGCCACGGGTACCCGGTTCATACAGCTCTGGGTCTCGAACCCAGCGCTTCTTTCACGCTAGGCAAGCACTCTAGCAACCAAAGCACAACCCCAGCCCTGTGACTACTTTTAATAAAAATGCACCTGTATTATTTTCACCTATGAGTCTGTGCACGTGTGTACAGGTATGCTGGATGGATGTGTGTGCTGAGCTCGGGTGCTCTCAAGAGCAGTGTTCACTCCTCACCACAGAGCCATCTCTCCAGTCCACCCCCTTTTAAAAAGGAAAAGAAAAATCGTATAGCGTTTAGGGCAGTGTTAAACCACTGTGAGCCCAGGTGAGTGCCGGCTGCCTAACCTGCAGAAGTAAACGAGAAGCTTAATTGTGCCGTCACCACATCATACAGCCGGTGTCATGTTTTCCTGATTGTTCTGTGGTTTCAAAGCAAATGACTTTAAAGAAATTTTCCACTTTAAAGATCACAATAAGAAGATAACATCTAATAACAATACTAATGTGTTCACGATGATGTTACTATCGTGATAAAATATTACATTATCACATGTGCTAATGTACGGTGACTGGTAAACCCACACCAAAACCCAGGCGCTCAGTCAGGCAGTGGTGGTGCATGCCTTGAATCCCAGAAGACAGGTAGATCGGATCTCTGTGAGTTCGAGACTAGCCTGGTCTGCATAGTGAGTTCCAGAACAGCCAAAGCTCTTACATGTTACACAGAGAAGCTTAGTCTTGGGGGGAATTTTTTTTTTTTTTTAAAGAAAACAACAAAACAAAAGCCCCAGATGCTCATTCACGGTGACAGAGCTACTGAAGTAACTCAAGGTCAGTTTGTCTCCACTGTCACTCTGGTATATCAGTTTGTTTTTACCTGTTTTGTTTTGTTTTCAGGAAAAAAAATTGTCGTTCATGCTGGTCTCAAACTTGGTTTGCATCCAGAGGTAGCCTCGAACTATCTTCCAGAGATAAACCTACATATGCTTCTCAATTTGGGGTTACAGGTGTAGGACAACACACCCAGCTACTTATTTCCAAATCTGTTTTTGTTTTTTGGTGGGTTTGTTTGTTTGTTTTTGGTGGGGTGACTAGGTTATGGTGGCACTCTCCTTTAATCCCAGAAATCAGGAGGCAGAAGCCATCAGATCTTCATGAGTTCAAAACCAGTCTGGTCCAGGCCAGCCAAGACTAAACAAGGAGACACTTTCTCAAAAAACAAAAACAAGGAAGATTGGGTTAAGGGGCCAGCAAGACTGCTTAGCTGGCAAAGCAAGCTTAATGGCTTGGGTTTGAACCCTGGAAGCCATGTATCGATGGAAGGAGAGAACTGACCCCCAAAGTTGCCCCCTGGACCCCATACCACCATGACACAAGTGCACACACTCGTATACAAATAAATAAATGGAAAGTTCGGAGGTCTCCCTGCCTCAGCCCCCAGAGTGCATTTATTTATTCATTTATTTATTTATCTTGTGTTTATGTGGAGGCCAGAGAACAATTTGTAGAGGTGATTCTTTCCTTTGTGTGGGTCCTTGGGATTGAACTCAGGTTGTCAGGCTTGGCAGCATGCACTTTAGTTGCAGAGTCATCTCTGCAGTCAATCCTGCCCCTGATAGGCATGAAAAACAGTCTCGGAGGAGTAAATCATAGCTAGAGTCTAATTCTAATGATCTGGTAGTGTGGTTAAGCAATCTGGGCTTTCAGAGTCACAAAGTGTATATTCAAATCTCAGATCGGCGATGTACCAGTGGTGGGCCCTGGGCCAATGAACTGTTTCCTGGATCATACTCCACGCCTGCGAAGTGAAGAGACCAATACCTGTCTCATTGGACTGTTGTGTTGTGAGAACCAAATGAGGCAACCATTTGATAAGAAAATGATTCTGTGTCCATCAAGTACCCATCGCTAAAGGCACAGGGATTAGCAGAGGAAGCAGGGTCCCCAGCCCAGAACTGTGCCAGTATAGGATAAAACAGAGCCTGGCATGTGACAGGCTCATGTGAAACTTTACCCCAGGGCTACAGGTTCTATGCCAACTCATTTCATTTTCTGTTGGGTTATGATAACTACCTCCATCTCCCTGGATGGTTCCTACAGGCATTGCAAACCTAATGTGTCTCAGATGCAACTTAACTTCCATATCCCCCAAACCCATTTTTTTCTATGGCAGAAAGTCACCATAAGCCTACCTGTGTGTCAATCCTGATAAACTTAGAAGTGAACTTAGATCCCTCCCCCTCCCTCACTACCCACATCCACCCCATCACCAAGGACATCCTTCCTCCTGATTTGTTCCTGTCCCCTCTCCATTCCCATGACCATGTCCTTCACTAAGCCTTCCAACAACTGAACTAACTAAATACCAGGCTTGTAGTAATCTGGCCACAGTTATCTCTTCTTGACCTACCTTTAGCCTCTTCCATGGTGATGCTGCAATATTGATGTAAATGGTAGATCCCCACCCTCATTCCACTTAGCTCCACCCACGGGTTTTATAGACTTAGCCTAGCAAAACCAAATCCATTGTTTTATGAGTCTGTGCTTTTAGAGTGGTTCAATGCCTTGAATATCTGTCTCTACCGCATCCACCTCCAAAGCCCAACTCAGAGATCACCTAGAGATCCTCCCTAGTAGAGTACTTCACTCCCCTCTTCCTTAAATCCCTGAACCTGCTATTTCTAGTGTTACAGTGTATTACAATGTATATGTTTGTATGCCTTTTCCCCTTTACTGAATTCCAAACTCTTTGAAAACACAACTGTGTCTTGCTCACTTCTGAATCCAATGCTTGGCATGCAGTACTACCCAGAGCCTTGTTAATCTATGAAATAAAGCCCCCGTGTGTTTCTCTGACTGACTGCCATCTCCCGAAATCATAACAACCAGCCCTTCTACAGTATTTCTTCACGTCTCAGAGCTGAAATGAACCCTCTTCACGGCCAATATGCTTTGCTGCCCAATAGGCAGGCACATTTACTGCCTCTGTTTTGCCACTGAGGAAACTGAGTACAAAACACTTTGCCTAAGGTCAAGGAGCAGGATGCAGAACTCAGTCTAGGTACTGGAACACTTTACCATGTTAGATCCAATTCCTCAACTCCAGATTAACTTATCACTTTGTCCTGATAAAGTTACCTATGATGATAGTCATATGATTGGTTAAAAAGCCCTCAAATGGATCATGTTCTTTTGGGACTGATCACAAATTGCTCTCCAAAATAAACATGGCAACCTGAGCCCAGGCCACTTACATTTTAGGTTAAAGGCGCTGCTCTCTGTCCCAGGCCTTTTAAACTGGACCCTTTTTGCATGGACTCACTGCTAACGTTCACAGTGCCAGGGAGCCACCCCAGGGCTCACACAAGCTAGCAAGTCCTATCCCTCTACATCTTGAGCCTCTGTGCCTGTTTCTAGAATGCAGTGTCTCTAAGGTAGCCAACAATCAGACACCTCCAGGTCCCCAGACTTATAATCAGCTGCTTTAACCAAACCCATGTACCAGGGGTCAAACTTGGGAAGGGCTTATGAAGCAGAGCTGGTCCAGCTAGCCTCCCTGGTACAACAGCCAGGACCCTGTCTGCTCTGTCTTCTCCAGTAACAGGACAATGCTTTTTGGACAAAGAAAAGGTAGTTTAGCTTAGTCCATAAGTGGGTGTGTGGAACCATGGAAATGGATTGTGTTGCCACTAAACTGGTTTAGATCTGTTGATGTTTCCTGTATGCAAAGACAATGGAACTCTATGCAACTGACCCCTTTCAGAGACTCAAGTCGTTCACCAGCATCTAGTGTGTCTTTATCCACCTGCTAATTGTCAGGTTTGGACCTTCTCTTGGCTAATGATACTGATGTTGATAGCTGGAATGGCTGACTCTTATTCCCCCATCCTAAAACAGACTAAATTATAAGTTGCATCCTCCAGCACACCAAATGAACTCAAAGGGGCTTGTATTATATTCTGAAAGTTTTATACACAAAGCAAAAACATTGTGATTGTTCTTTAAAGAGGATTGAATTGATTTGTCTCCATTCTGCAGTTAACATGTTTGTTTAAGGAACAAAAACAAACAAGCATACAAACAAAAACCCAAACAAACCAGGGTCTCACTCCGTAGCCCAGGCTGGCCTGGAATTCACTATGTAATCCATGCTATAGTCTTGCTTCAGCCTCCCCAGTACTAGAATCATAGATTTGAGCCTCCATTTTTAGAACAAGGTTTTGAGACAAGTATGGATGGACAAATGTGAGGGTCAGAGAATGACTTGGTGGCATTGGTTCTCTCCTTCTACCTCTATGTAGGTTCCAGGATAGAACTCTTATCTGCTAAGCCATCTGGACAGTGAGCCACCCATAGTGGTTTCTGGGAATTGAATCTGGGTTCTCTGGAAGAGATGTAAATGCTCACAGCTAGGCTCTCTCCCAGCATGGGAATTTGGATTTAATAATGGGACATGTTCTTCTACTCTGGAAGAAGTCTATGAAGTTAACCTTCACTCCTAAGTTCCAACTATACTCTGACATTTTATAATTTTCATCTGCATTAGTTCACTAATTTTCACTCATTACTCATTCAGCAACCCTAAGAGACACTGGGGACATGGTTGTGATCAAGATAAACATGGGACTTAAAGTTCATTAGTGAGGGACAAAACTTTTTTTTTTAAGTAAACGAAAACTTAGGGGACTGGAGAGATGGCTCAGTGGTTAAGAGCACCTACTGCTCTTCCAGAGGACCCAGGCTCAATTCTTAGCACCCACATGGCAGCTCACAACTCCAGGACCTGATGCCCTCACACAGACATACATGCAGGCAAAGCACTAATGCACATAAAATAAAAATAAATGAATAAGTAAATAAATAAATAAAGATGGTGCAGCGAATGTAAATGCTGTGGAAACACAAATCAATGCCGATCATGAGAAAGACACATGGATACAGTGTGTGCAGAAGACATCCTAGACAGAATGACCAGAGAAGGCATCTACAAGGAGACTTGCTTTGAGCCGAGCCCTGATTGTCAAGAAGTAGCGAGGCACCGGTAGAGGCCTAGCAGCACACAAAAAATACCCTGTTGTAGGAAGGAGTGCTAGATGAGTCCTTCATCGAAGGAAATGCCATGAACTGCGTGTGTATAGGGTATGGGGACTAGACAGGAACTGAAGAAGGCTCAAGGGTCACCTCCTTAGGGTTAATAGCAAACCCAGCACAATTTAAAGTGTCTACTTTTCAGCCTTCAAAGGTCACCCCTTACCCTTACCCTGTGAGTTGTTTGCGATGAATCTTGTGCAGTTTAAAGGTTGCCTTTATTTTTGTTTCTTTTCTAGACACTGTTTCTTTTAGACATTCAGAGACATTGAAACTTCAGATCTTAGACTTTATCCCTTAATTCCCCATAGCAAGATTGATTTACTTTCATTCACATATGGGAATTGCTGTTGTTACAAAATAGCTGTTATTGGAACAAAAAGTGCTTCCCTTTATTTTTAGTAATTGCTTGTGATGTAGGTAGGGGTGTGCAAATATGGTGCGGAGCATGTTGTCTGCTATTCTAAGAAGATATGTATCCTTTTTTTCTACTATCTAAAATTAATTTCAGGCAGCCCACAGTTGCAAATTCATTTTGCTGAAGTGGCAGAAGGAATCCAGGGGAGGCAATGAAGGAATTCCAGAAATGAAGGATCAAAGTGGGGCGTGTGTTTGCAGCCAGGTGTAAAAGATATAGCATTCCTATTGCCTAATACCCTAGGGAGGGTGTGGAGGGACACGGGGCTGCATCAGAAGTTATAGAGATTGCACAGACTACCTTTCTGGTTGTGGCAAGTGTGTAGGATTTACTTATTCACCCACTGAGCAAAATGCTCATTAGCCCCATACTATAGCTCAGAACTAGGTCTTAGAATCCATTGGTAGGTTAGACTATACATGGCCCCAGTATTTAGCCCTTTCTGCTGCGTGCAGGCATGTATCAATGTTAGTGCTAATGAATACACGCAGGTAGTTATTTCAACCAGTTTGAGGCTGTGTCTTCTGAGCAGGGATGGAAATGTCTCCCCAAAGACAGATGTCAATCTTCCTCTGGAGTTATTGAGAGATTTGGAAAGAGTGCTTTGGGTGGACATGGAAGGCCTCTCTTCCCTCTAGACTGTGGAAGTAGCTGGCAGGGAGCTTGGAAATTGATGTCCTATGGGGGAATCCCATGAACTCTGAGAAGCCTTTTAGAGATTCTGTTTTCCTCGAGCTCCAATGCTCTCCTGTGGATGAAGTGTGACCTGGGCCATGGTGAACTGCAGGAAGGGTTTGTATCAACACTGTGATGGAAAAGCGAAGGAAAAGTGATGCTCTTCCTCCATAGCCAATTTGGGGCACCAGAACCATTAGTAAGGCCCCAGGGCAAGCTACTTTCCCTTGCTGCCCTTCCCTATCTTGGAAATCTCGGGTTGTTACCACCACACATTAAGGAGCTAGAGATCATATTTAAGGGACATATACCCTTTCGGCAGCAAATAATGAAACTAAATCACTTTTACATTACATTTTAATTACATAGGCTCTCACAGTGTAACGCAGAACTTAAGGTGAACCTCCCACCTCAGTGTGATGATATATTATTTATGATTTATTGAAGCTTGCCTGAAGGTACAGAAAGCAAAGCAGCTGGCCACTAGCTCTTACCTCTACTCAAGGCTGAAATGGATGATGAAGATATAGAAAGCAAAGCTAGCCCCAAGCCTCAGAGCCACACATGGTGATACACACCTTTAATTCCAGCAACCATACTAGCAAGCCACAGAGCCAGTGGTAGCACACTGGCTTTAATCCCAGGACTCAGGGGCCAGAGGCAGATGGATCTCTGTTAGTTCAAGGCCACACTGGGCTACATGAAACTGACCCAGTCTAAATGAGAAACAGCTCACACAAAGGTGGTCTCAGCACCTGGAATCAAGCACCTTTAACCCCAGGAATTGAGATGAGTAAAACGAAGAACAAAGGGTCTCTTGTGAGACTTATTCTCCAGCCACACTGAGAACAGGACAGCCCTTCCAGCCTGAGATGGAGGGACGAACCGGTGGCTGGCTGCCTTGCTTTCTGTACCCTCAGGCCAGCTTTACTAAATCGTAAATAATATATCACCACACCTCAGCTCCGGGATTGTTGGTATACCAACAAGACCACTCTTAATTCAAGACTGGCAAAAGCAGTGTGCAAGGGGCGTGTGCTGTAAGGAATGTTCTAGAGAGACTTGAAAGAGTTGCTTTTGAAGTGTGTCGATCACTATGGTAAGAGCAACAGCTCACGTGTAATTGAACCGTCATTTGAAATTAAAACATGACTGGAGAGAGCATGAGGTCCACCATGACCAAGTCATTTTCATTCCCACTAATGACCCGGAAGCTCTTCTTTCACCCAGCACTTGGGAGCAAAGGGTGGGGTTCAGTCTTCTTTCATTGCCGTTTGTTCTGTGCCAGTGACAGCAACCTTACCAGAGGCATCCCAGACAAAGGTCGTGTTCTTCTTCGAGACGATAAACTTGCTAAGCTAAAGCTTATTCAGCGTCTGCTGATGTCTCCCTACTGAGCTATTATGTAACTTTTATTTACAGAATGGTCAGCCATTATTTATGCTGCTTGAGGTCTTTGAGTTGTCAGCTCCTCCCCTCAGCTGTAATCTGAATTGTACATGGCATTAAAGTAACTTCAGAAATTAGAATTTAGTTCTCACTATGTCATAGGACAATTCCCCGTTCTGAGAATAGAAAAGGGTTGACTAAATAAACATATGTTAGAGTGTGCCAGGTATACAGGTTCGTACCTGTAATCCTAGCACTTGGGAGATAGAACCAGAAAGATCACGAGTTCAGGACCAGCCTCAGCTGTTTAGCAAGTGTGAGGTCAAACTAGACCACGTTAGACCTAACTCAAAAATACACAAACAATTGAAAAATTGCTATTGTTTTTAACCGAGGGAAAACGTCTTTGGTTTTTCAAGACAGGGTTTCTCTGTATAACAACAGTTCTGGCTGTCCTGGAACTTGCTTTGTAGACCAGGCTGCCCTTGAATGCACAGATACACACTGACTCTGGCTTCCAAGTGCTGTGATTAAAGGTGTGCACCACCGCCCTACTCAAGGAAAAACTTTTAAAGCCAAGTATCAAGAGGCAGTTCAGAAGGGCTGGAGAGATGGCTAAGCCGTTAAAAGCACCCAGGTTCAGATTCCCAGCACTGGCATGGAGGCAAAAACCATTGTCTCTTAACTCCAGTTCCAAGGAATCCATTGCCCTCTTCTGGCCTCTGCAGGCACTGCATGCACATGTTGCGTAGACATATATGCCCCCAAAACATTCTAACACATACAAATCAATACACCTAAGGAAAAAATAAGGAGGAAGTTCAGGGCTGGCAAGATGGCTTCTTGGGGAAAGGTGCTTGTCATTTTGCCTGACAACCTGAGTTCAATCACCAGGAACCACAGCTTCTGGAAAGTGTCCTTTGACCTCCAGTGCTAAGGTGCATGAATGCCTTCCACAAATAAATAAATAAATAAATAAATAAATAAATAAATAAATAAATAAATAAATAAATTTAAAACTTAATTTAAAAAAAAGAGAGAGAGAGGCAGTTAAACCTAATAGATTGAACAGGCATGGGAAGTGTCGAGATGGTTTGCAGTGTGGAAGGTCATTTATTTCAACCATTCTTCAGCCAACTTGCTTTTAAGATAAGAATAAACCTTCACACGATTTAGTAGGAATAAAAGCTAAATTTTCTGGTTGTCTGTAATAACCAGCACTGACAAGCCTGAGGCAAGATTACTGTGAGTGTGAGGGCTCCCTAGCCCCTACCTAGCAAGATCCTATCTCAAACAATGCAAAACAACAAAAAAAAAAGCTAAAATAGTTTTTATAGGACTAGGCACTCTGTTCAAAGGATTCCTTTCCCATGGAAATTGATAAATGTAAGATGAGCACATAAATTTAAGAATGTTCCCCCCAGAAAACAGAAGAGAAGCAGGAAGGTGTGACCTTACTCAAGCTGTTACACAGCTTTCTGCCCCCAGGGCAGGTACGTAGAAAATCTTAGCAATGCAATATGAACACAAGTATCTGTCAAATATCCCGAACTAGCTAGCGTTTCCTTCTGTGTGATAAGGGAACAGACAGAGGCGTGTCTCCCTCCAGAACCTACCCATCTTGACAAACTGGTCTCTGATAATGCCTTCCAGAAACCATCCGTAACCCTCCGAACAAAAGAGAGCAACAAGGTGGTCGCATTCAACTTAAATGCTTTTATTGGCAATGTCTTGGAACAATAAGCAAACAATGCTTAAAATTTTCATTCCTAATCACTTTTCACATGTCGAAAGACCTCAGGGTAGAAAAAAATAAAATAAAAATATAAATATCTGAGAATCCATCTTAATAAATAAAGTGAAAACACAATAAAACGTTTTCATGGAAAACTGTTAATGTCGGCACATTCAGATCACCTCAACAATGCATGATCAGTGACATCACGATGAACATTGACGTTGAAGAGAAACTACAGTACATGGATATAGCGACTTACTCCTATCTACTGGAAAATAAAGTTCTATTTTTTTCTTAGTTTAATATTGGTCATTTCTAATTGGAACACGCTATTGCCAGGAACACAGTAGGTATTGTTAAAATCAGCTGCACTAGATACAATCTGAAAATATCCAGCACCAGGTTAATTCCGATAATGAACCCGACAGATTAGTTAATGCTATGAGAAGACTAAGAAAGAGAAAAGAGACACAGACCCAGGCCTGGCTCTCATGCTACTAACTACCAACTCTCAGGTGTCACTAGGAACAATACACTCCATGCGGTTTTTTTGTTTTGTTTTGTTTTTGCTACATCTCCTGAAGAGGTGAGGACTTGAGTCAAGTCCTTGAGGCCCACAGCCTGGTGTGTTTCACGCACAGATCAGGTCCTCCCTAGGTCTACAGGAACCCTCGAGGGAAGACGTGTTTCTTCTCTCTGTAATGCACCAACTCAGGCAGTGGCTCTTCTGGATGCCGGCTGCCTCCCGTTCCCTGACTGCTCACAGGGCCAGCAGTGTGGGTGAGCTGAGTGAGTCAGAGGACGGCTCGTTGCTGCTGCTGCCCTTTCGGTGGGCAGCTGCGCAGCTGGGGAAGGAGTCGGCCTCGGGATAGGTGAAGACAAAGGAAGACGTGTAAGTCGTGCAGCTGGGAGTACAGGTGACCACCGGGGTGCACAGGGGCTCTAGCTCTGTGGCCATGGGCCCCATCCCCAGGGAGCTACTGTGCAGGGGCTCCCAGTCTGCTGCATAGAAGGAGCCGGACAGGTCCATGTCTGGCACAGATCGAGCCGTCGTCTCAGAGCCACTGGGCCTGGATGATGCTGGGAACAAGAAGTCATCAAAGGGCTCAGCCTTCAGCTCCATATTGCTGATGCTCTTGACTGGCTCCAGTGAAGTCTTGGGCTCAGGGTCGTTCAGAAGAGGCAGTGAGAAGGCCTCCTCGGACTCTGGGGTAGTAGCCTCAGGCAGACCCCCAGTCAAATCCAGGGAAGCCACAGACATGTCTTCTGGGAAGCCCAGGTCATCCGGGATCTTGCAGGCAGGTCTGTGGGCTGCCAAAATGAACTCCAGTTTCTCCTTCTCTTTCAGCAGATTGGCAATCTCCGTCTGCAACGCAGACTTCTCATCTTCAAGATGGTCTGTCTCCTGCACGAGGAGAGATGAAAAAAAAAGCATAAGGCACAGTCTTGCCCAAGGACCCTGACGCCTTAGTCCCAAACTCCAACTTTGAAGTTTTGGAAATAGCCAGCAGGCTCTACCTACCGCTTGGAGAGTATCAGTCAGTTCCCTCCTCCGATTCCGGCATTTGGCTGCAGCCATCTTATTCCTTTCCCTTCGGATTCTCCGTTTCTCTTCCTCTTCAGGAGACAACTAGAATAATAATTTTAAAAAAGGACAACATTCAATAAGGTTGTCTGGCATCACCTCCATTCAGTCATCCCAGTAAAACTGGGTCCTACAGCACCCGCACCTCTGGGTGAAGCAGTTTTTTCTGACCTGCAGTTGGCAGGCTGTCATTTGCATATAAAGTAAGATCTTTAGCAAGGGAACGAAGAAGCTCCCGGGCTAAAGAATGGGGTAGGAAGCTGTTTGGGAAACTGTCTAGAGAATTTCTTGGGGCGAAGGGTCAGAATCTGACAAGAGAGGGAAAGGGCTTGGAGCCGTGCCTCTAGATCTGGAAATTTAGTCAGTTGCATCAGGGTTTTACCCTCTCTGATGTGTCCCGGTCTAGTCCCATCCCCACCCCACCCCCCACCCCCGCCTCCTAACCCCAGGCCCAGAATCGCAGCTCACCTGCTCTACCTTGCCTCTTCTGCCGATGCTCTGCGCTCTGCCGCCTGACACGGTCTTCACCATTCCCGCCCTGGAGTAAGCCCCAGTCGGAGGGGTGGGGACTCCGTAGGGATGGGGCGCTCTGGTCTGCGATGGGGCCACGGAGGAGACCAGGGTGGGCTGCACAAGCCACTGCAGGTCTGGGCTGGTGGAGATGGCTGTCACGGTGGGGATAAAGTTGGCACTGGAGACGGACAGATCTGCGCAGAAGTCCTGAAACAAAACAAAAAGAAGAAACTGGAACCGGTGGAGCTTTAGTGTCGCATGCAGCAGGAAGAGAGAGAAACATTCGGGTCACAGATTGCTTGTGTCTTCCTTTATGCATCTCATCCGAGATAAAAGCTCTCCCAATTTCCTCCCATTAATTCTGCAGCGCAGCTTTTCTCCTCCATCCTACTGCTGCGTTCCCGTTATCCCTTCAGCATCACTCGCTTGAAAGGGGGTTTGTTATAAATATCCCTGACGTCTGCACTGACGCAGGCGCCGCTCCGGAGTCTCCAGAATGAACTCGCTTTTTATCAATGAAACTGCCTTACACACCCGCCCGCAGCACCCTCCTCCCCCCTCCCTGCTCCAGGCTGTCCCAGGAGGGGGGATTGCCGCTGTCTGCCGCCTCCCAGATTCTAGTGTGCGAGTCTTTGAGTTAAGACTCGTGGGCCCCGGCTGATCTCAGAGACAAATCACCGAGAGAAGAGCGCAGGCACTCAAAATAAACCTGCCGCGCGGGAAGGGGGCACTAAGTCTTACTATGACAAGCTTGCATGCGCTCAGACAAGTCCTGGATTCCCAAGCTAGGGCTGCTCCTGACCACCAGACTCCCTCCCAAGCTAAAGAGGAAGAGCCCCCCTCCAACTGACATCCCCGAGTGTCCCACCCCGGTGTCCCCTCTTCTGAGATCCTCAGCGCGGACCCGGAGGCTGCACGAAGGCAAACTCACCTGTGCGTTGACAGGGGAGCCCATGCTGGAGAAGGAGTCTGCTGGGGAATGGTAGTAGGAAAGGCTGTCCCCGGCCGGGGAGGCGCTGCTGCAGCGGGAGGATGACGCCTCGTAGTCGGCATTGAACCCAGAGAACATCATGGTCGAGGTTTAAGGAAAGTCCGGCGAGGGGTCCAGGGATAGACAGACAGTGGTGCGAGCTGCCGAGCAAAGCTGGTGGGAGCGCGGTCACTGCTCGTTCGCGCCGCCGGCTCTGTCCAGTCTTCTCAGTTGCTAGCTGCAGTCGCGGTTGGAGTAGTAGGCGCCTCAGCCGGTGCCTTTATAGAAGCGCTTGTGAATGAACATAGCACGTCACTGGGCGGAACTGTGACAGTGGAGGGGAGACGCGCGCCCCAGGGCCCTCTGCGGCCGCCCTGTAGTCAACTCTGCGCCCCGGGTCCCCGGCCTCCGTCTTGACACGTAATTTTTACCTATATGTGTTTGCAATAGGGGTCTTAGGGGCTCTCCTGGACTCTCCGCATGTAGGATTTTGGGGATCGTCCCCCCCATGTCTACAAGGACCGGCCGTGGAAACCTGCTGACGCAGATGTCCTAATATGGACATCCTGTGTAAAGGAGGGAGGGATTGACGGGAACTGCTTGCCGGCTGCAGCCAACTCTGAGGGTGCAGCGCGGGGAGGGGGGTGATGATAGCGGGGGCCGCGGCCGGGGGAGGGGAGGCGGGAAAGGCAGAGAAGGCGAGCGAACATTCGCACCTGATTCATTGTGGACCCTGTTCCCAGGGTCAGGGCGCGGACGGGGGTCGCCTCCTTTCCGTAGTCCAGGAATCTGGGACATCTCGGAATCTGGTATTAGGCACTCAGCCCTAAAGGCTTGAAGCCTCTGTTCTCAAGGAAAGCGTGCCCACCGCAAATCAGTGCAAAAAAGAAAAGAAAAAAGAAAAAAATGTTACCAGCTCTCAGCCCCTCGCTCCAGCCTCTGGCCCCGAGTAACCCCAGGACTGATTGGAAGCAGCAAGGGAGGAATTCTAAATAAGTGTACAATAACCTGTTTTACCTATGATACTGAGTCCGTTCATTCATTCATTCATTCATCCGTGTTTTGAAGGAAGAATGCACCCCCACCCCGGCCCTAAGCCACTTGGAGCTATCAGGGTGACTGCCAGTCCCCGGAGACACCGACGGGTAAACATTGTGCAAACCCTCCCTGCCAAGGATGCCTGAAGAGGTCGTTTGTTGGTTTTGAGCTGGGGATGGAGAGCGGGGGGAGGGAGGTGGGGGGCGGTTGTTATGAGCAGGGGGCAGCTCCGGATTACAAAGTGAGGCGAGCTCTAGGGGAGCTGGTCGGTGCTGGTGAGGTTGGGGGGCTGGATCCAAGCATGAAACTGCGCTTTCAGGGAGCCGGCAGCGGGTGATTTTCCAGTTCGGACTTGGGGGGAGGGGGACCGGGGGGACTGGAAGCACGGTGCCCAGCTGTGAGTTGGGGAAATTTTGGCTTCTGGGACCTGAGTATAGCTCTGAGTCTTGGAAGATGGAACTTTGGGGAGGCCAGGTGCTTCAGAATAGAACACAGCCCTACATGCCCTCAGCCTCCCGTCCTTCTGCAAAGGACAAGCCGGGTTAGGCTGACTGGACTCGGCCCCGGAGCGCCGGACACCCCTGGTGTACGAAACCGCAGATCTTCACGGAACTCAGGTGTCCTTTCGTCTCCATTCTATGGGTGCCCGGGGTCAAGCCAACCGGTGGGCGTTCCAAGGAAGGCTAGAGAGGATTGGGGCAATGGATAGATCTTTAGGGGCGCAAGGGGTCCAGAACCGCAAACCTGCCTCGGGCCGCCGCACCCGGGAGCCAGGCGATCTTGCTATAGATAGTAACAGCGAAGCGGCTGTTTACAGCAACACAGCGCCGCCAGGGCCGTCTCCAGGCGACGCGGCGCGGCCGGGCGCACGGTCCGCCCATCGAGGCCACCCGCCCTCCCTGCTCCCCAAGGGCCGCGGCCTCCCTGCCGGGCTGCGGCCGCTCCCGCCGCCTGACATCACCCTCGGGTCCGGGGGCTGATCCGGGCTGGCTCCGGGCTGTGAGCTAGCCTCCATTCTTAGAGATCCAAACCCGGCGGGAGCGGGGAGGGCAGGGAGGCGGGGATTCGTGGAAATAGGCCACTTGCTATTTTTGCATTCCCTGTCACAGGCAGAGGTGAAAACAGAATTTCATCATTGTATGTCATTGGTTTATGTTGGTGGGAATTTAGGCACCTTTTTTATTTTTTTTTCCTCTCACTCGAAAGAGGGGGAGGGGAGGGAACAATGCGGTACACAAACACAGACTTAATCTTGAAGTGATTTCCTTGCTTTTAGCTCTCTGAATTCTAACGTCTGTCATGTGTTTCCACTGCCCTTTGCTATGAAAGAGGGAGAGAGAAGGACAGAGAGAGAGAGAGAGGGGGGGGAGGGGGGAGAGGGAGAGAGGGAGAGAGGGAGAGAGGGAGAGAGAGATTTCGCAGACATCTTTCCTCTTATTAGTTTCGACAAAGTAGGTCAAGCTTTGAATTCCTGGGTCTGTCTGGCCTTGCCTTCCACTCACAACAGCCTGTCAGGGGCTCGTCGATAAAACCCAGAGGGATTTGATTCACTTCCTCTTCAGGTTTGAAGCAGCTCTGGCCAACACGTCAAAGATGTGTCAAGATTTTATAGCCAGGATTTATTTTATACATCACCTACTCCTCCTTCAGCAATTAAAAGGGGAGGAAAAGGGGGTCTTCAGGTTGGCCTTTCTCCTCCGAATAACTTAGCTCTTTTTCCTCTGTCACCATTGTAGCCAGAGTGTTGAAAATATGTTCTCTGAAAAGGACAAGCTAGAGACTGGAGAGATGGTCCAGTGGGTAAGAGCACTGGCTGCTTTTCCAGAGAACCCAGGTTCAATTCAATGTCCTCCTCTTCTGGCCTCCCTGGGCATCAGGCACACATATGTTGCATAGACAGACATGCAGGCAAAACGCCTATACATATAAAATAATAATGTTAAAAGGGCGTACCAACTATTAATATTTCCTCTAATTTATTTAACAAAGGCTATTGAGGGACTGGGGTAGAATATAACTCTTACTGTAACAAATGGCATGGACCAGGCCAGTCATGGTGGCACAAGCCTTTGATTCCAGCACTCAAGAGGCAGAGGCAGGCAGATCTCTGAGCTTGAGGCCAGCCTGGTCTGCAGAGTGAATGCCAGGACAACCAGGGCTACACAGAGAGACCTTGTCTCAAAAAACCAATGTAAATGTGTGTATGTGCTAGTGTGTGTGTGTGTGTGTGTGTGTGTGTGTGTGTGTGTGTGTGTGCTGACATACACACAAACATATACATACATACATACATATATATATGTATATATACACACACACACATATACATAGATATATATATATATATGCTGATAAACTGAGGTGGACCTATCCTTCCTTCACATAGAGCCAAGAGAAGACATGTAAAGCAATAGAATATTATGGGGCTGTAGTAAGTGACTTTACAGATCTAAGAATGGAGTGGTAAGGGGCACAAAGAGGATTTGGTGACAGAATTCAGCGGAGTTACTGCAATCCAGAGGTAGGGGCCTAGACCATCCGTCCTCTGGGTAATGACATGACTAGGATTGAAAAGGATCAGAATACCATAGAGGGTTCAAGCCCTATATTCAAACCCTCCCATCTTCTCCCCTACTAACAACCAGTGACATCCTATAAGATAAAGATACTCTTACATGTCCACTTGCTCATGGCAACCATCATTAGCATAAAATTCACAGCTTAAGAAATGGGGAGGCTGGGGGTGTGACTCGGTGGTACCGTGACTACCTGGCCCTGAGTTTAACCCCACTATCCACAAAACCCAAGAGCAAGCAGAAGAAGGAAATCATGTTAGGTGTGTTGCACAGGTGTTTATAGCAGCTTTCAACACAGTAGCTAGAACATAGAAACAACTGTGTCCATCAACAGAGGGATCGACTCTTTAAATATGGATATGTATATATAGTGAAATAATATTTTCACTCTTTTCAAAAGTAGAGGAAATCTCCTTTGCAACAGTATGGAGGAACCTACAGACACTGTTCTAGGTGAGATAAGCCAGACACCAAGAGATAAATAGCATATGATCTCATTTACATTTGAAATCTCAGGGTGTGGAACTCTTGGAAGTAGAAAAACAAAAAAAAAAAAAAAAAAAAAAAAAAGACCAGGACACCAGAGGCTTGAAGGAGAAGGAAAGTTGGTGGATAGTACAAAGATACAATTATCCAGGAAGAATAGGTTGTGATCATACACACACACACACACACACACACACACAAATGCACTCACACACACACACACACACACACATATATGCGCTTTCATATTTTGAGACAGGGCCTCAAAGCTGGCCAAAACTCATTATGCAGCTGAAGATAACCTTGAACTATTGACCTCCTGCCTCTACCTCCCAAGGGCCAGGATTACAGATGTAAGCTACTAAACCTGGCTAATAACATATATTTCAAAATATCTATAAAAAAGAAGAGAGGGTTTTAGATGCTTTTATCCACAAAGAAATTATAAGCATTTGAGATAATGGACATACTAGTTATTCTGGTTTGATCATTAAAAAAATGTATACATGTGTGTTAAAATATCCCTCACAAATCTGTAGTACAATGATCTGCCAATTAAAAGTACATTTTTGTTTGTTTGTTTTTATTGTGCTCATACAATGTAGCCTAAAAATAAAGACAAATCAGTGTCTGCGTGTGAACTTATATATCTTTGCCATTTTGCAAAGGTCAGAGCAACTTTGAGACAGGTGTGTGTGTTCCAGAGAGCGTAGCACTGCCTCCCAGTAGGGCAGGGATTCCATGCTCTGGACAAGTCTGAGCATGAAGCATCAGAACCTTGGCAATGAATGATTATCTGTGTGCTGAGTTCCTCTCACTGGAAATCAAAAGTCAAAAGGCTACAGATTAACCCAAATTAAAAACAAATTCAAGGCAGGTGTTGTAGCTCCTGCCTGCAATCCCAGCACTCGGCATGCTGAGGAAGGAGGGTGGCTTTGAATCTAGTCTACATTGGGAGTTCTAGGCCGCCCTTGGTTACAAAGTGAGACTGTCTTGTAAAAACAAAAGAAACCAAAAAGAGAGGAGCCGGGGAGCCAGGTAAAGTAATACATGACTGTGAGACTTGTACTTAGGTGGTGAGTGTAGAAGGGTCAGAAGCTCAGACTCATCCTTGGCTACACAGGGAACTGGGGCTATCTTGAGCTAAAGGGAGGAAGGGAGGGAAGGAGGGAGGGAGGGCAGGAGGGAGGGAGAAAGAGAGGGAGAGAGGGAGGGAGGGAGGAAAGGAGGGAGGAAGGAAGGAAGGAAGGAAAGAAGGAAGAAGGAAAGAAGGAAGGAAGGAAGGGAGTTAGGAGGAAAGGAGGAATGGGGGAAATTATTATTTTTTTTTTTTCTCAGCAGATTTTTCTTATGTCATGCCAGCTTTTCTGATTTTGCTCTGTTGCGTGGTTGGACCGTAGAGAAACCTGACCAGTGTCAAGACATTCGGTAACTTTGTGAAGTTGGGGGTGCATGGCTTAGCCTGTGTTATTGCAACATTAAGTGAAAGGCTGCTGTCTGTGCGCCTACGTACGTAAGTGCTGCCGTACATGCCCTGTCCCCAGCATGCAGAAGTAGTTATTTATTTAGGGAAGTGTGGTCTGGTGGTGAAGGGCTGTGGTCAGAGCACGAGACCAGTAGTCAGGAAGATGTGCACACCAGAATCAACTCTTTTGGTGACTTACAAAAGCCATTTCTTAGACTTCTTTAGACATTTTTATGCATAACGTTTTTCTTTTTTCCTTTTTTTTTTTTTTTTTTTTTTGACACAAGGCTACACAGTACGTTCAAGGCCTGATTGGATTGCATGAGACCCTGTCTCAAAAAGCCAAGGGGGAGGGGGGACGAGACTGTCGTTTTGGGAGACAGGGAATAAATAGCATGTTTGAGCTATCTTCAGCTGGTGCAGACTATGCGTAGCGTGCCAGTGGTTCATGGGGAGTGAAGGATCAAAGGACTCACCCTGTTTTGCCGCCCCCTGAGAAGGGCTGCAGTGCTGATACATAGACACCACATTGTCTCCAGTGACGATAACTGTTCTGAATGTCTCAGATCCAACAAGAAGTGTCTCACAATCCCTGCGGGACTCACATGCATGTGAGCCCAGCACAGGGTCTCAGGGATCAAGGCTACTCATGGTATGCCTCTGCTTGTGAACAAAGCCCTTGTCCTTATTTAGGAGAGCACACACACAGATTTGCCACTAGCACCACCCCACGCACCCGCCACCACTGAGACTAATTAGCGCCAGTGATTTAGCCTCTTTGGGAAGAATTCTGTTTTCATTCTGAACAAGTCTTGGCTTTCTGACAAGAGATGATGCTTCAATGGGAACCCCAGCCTGCTGCTAATGTGAGCACTTAAACAAGGCTGTGTGAGCCCAGAACACCTCCCATCTGGAGCTGAGGGAAAGGGACCAAGGGTGCTGAAGACCAACTCCTTCAGCCCAAGCCTGCT